>BSBM01000994.1:3600000-4162500 GCA_027924585.1 Larix kaempferi | reverse complement strand
ATGATGATGACAAAAAACATGGATCTTACCTATCCGATTCACTTGTTGATCACTTGGTGGATGGATCGAGGGAGCCTTTTATTGCAAATTGTGAAAATGGTGCTCTCTTGCTCTGCGCATGCGATGGTTTAGTGAGGCTCGACCAGCTGGGTGAAAATAGAAAAAATTTGCCATGTTTTTTTAATTATCTTAAAATAGGAGCGCGTGCGCACTTTTGAGTGTGCAAGCGCTAAGAACGCGCACTCGCAGCAGCGTGCACGCGCCCTGGTTCAGTACCAAGCCTAACAGCGTGTGCATGCTTCCTTATGCATGTGCATGCCTCTGTTTATCCCCGCTAGCGCGACCCCATTGCAATACTTTTGAGGAACATCTTTGTGCGCCCATCGTTACTTTTTTTTTCTAATTTAATTTACATTTTAAGAAACTGAATATTTTCTTGGTGTTTGATAGATTTAGATTTAAGATACAAATATGCTGGTTTTGATTTTTTTTAACAACTATATAAAATTTAAATTGATTTTTTTGTTCATAACATATCCCCTCAATAGTAAAACACCTTGTTACTCTTAATGCATTAACATTATGTATTATGATGCATTTTTTCTATAAGAAAAATAGATAATTTTATGGATGATGAAAATGATATATAAATGGTATATATACTTTTCATTCATTAGTCAAATTGTATATTTTAGATGCATGCAGAATTGGTAGATGATAATGATAAGTAGTTTAAAATTATGAAATCTACAATTTCACATTAAATGTTTTGGGATGTAGATTTTTTAAAACTTGATAAAAATTAATGAACAAAGCTATCGAAAACCCATAATAAGAAAAACAATGGATAAAAATGTGCCCTTTTTTAAAAAAATTTAAAACCTTTAAAATTGGACAAATAAATAGTTACCCAAATTTTCTATGATTGATTATACATTTATTAACACTCTCTCAAAACTATCTCAATATTATAATTTATAAGTTTTCTTTCCTATCCACAACACTTCAATTGTTAAAAATTACACACACACACAAATAAATATTTTCCCAAACTTTCTACTAATTGATTATACACTCATCCACACACTCTAAAACCCACCTGAGTATTATAGTTTATAAATTTTATTTCCTACCCAAAACACTTCACAAACAAACACATATACACATATAATTTTTTTTCATAAATAAATATTTTCCCAAACTGTTTACTCTCTCAAACACACTTCAATATTATAATTTATACGTTTCCTTCCTACCTACATCATTTCAATTTTTTTTTGAAAATTTTAAAATAAAGAATACATTTATGAGAAAAGGTTGTGTGTGTATATGACAACATTATTTATAATCAAGTGTCACGTATGTGTGCACGTATCTGGATTAAAGAAATTCAAATGTGTTAGCTCGATTCTAGTTCCATGATGATAGATGCTCATTATGAATCCACTTTTGTGAAGCACACTAGTCTATGCCAATTGATTTGCAAAGGATTACATCCACAACCATAACGAAACATCCATTAAATTCCACATGATGTTTTCCTATGAAAAAAATGAAAAAAATGAAAACATAGTCAATTTAAATCCACCCCATGTCCTTGAAATTTAAAAGGCCTAATGGTTATCTCAATCTACCGCACTATTTACCCAAGACACACTATTAACGAGGAATCTCTAAGTTAAATTTTCCAATCTAAGTGAGTCCCTCAAGGTTTCTAATTTCTATTGTGGTCGGTGATTGAGCCACAAGATTTTCATGGAAATATATATCTATCTATACGCCTTTTTATGTATAAGGAAAAATATCATATGCGTTTTATTTGAATAAAAGAAAAGCTTGCCTTTTGGATTTATTTAAATAGGATCTAGACGCTTGCATTTTGGATTTATTTAAATAGGATCTAGTGAACGACATACTATCTACCCACTTTAAATTTATATGTAATATAACTTAAAGGGTGGAATATAATTTAAATTTAAAATATATAATGTAAATATAATTATAATTTAAAATATTTTTCATCATATATGGAAGATAGTCTGACACTCAAAACAAAATAATCTTGCACCAAATGCCTCTTTATGTTAAGCTTGAGGAACTTGAAATATTGTATACATGCACAATCTTCTAATGCTCAATACCTTCTATGTACTAGCAATGCCATAATGACCTACAATTTTCAAACATGATATCTCGAGGCGTGGTTGTGTTTCTTCCATTCTATACTTTTACATGGTAGTGTTTTGAATGACAACAAGTTTCAGCAGAAAAAAACAAAAAGTCCACAGAGTAAGAGAATCCCATGTTCTAACGGTTGGTTGAAATTTCCATCAACTCTTATTTGACTGGGTCAATGTAAATTGAACTGGGTCCAATATGTTTTTTATTATTAATGAAGGACAATTAGTGATAAAGCTTTTTGGATTGACACCATACTACCCAAAATTCACGAGAATCCCTTCTTGATGATTTGCAGTGATTTTCATGATTGTTTGCCACTATTTTGGAGGTTTAAGTGCACACAAAACTACTTTTCTTGTCAAATTTTACACAAGAAATTACGACTTTAGCTTGAATTTATTAAGTAAATTATGGTCAATAGTTACATTAGTTCATGGAAAAGTAACTTACAAGAATTTATTCCAGGTCAAAATATAGCATCCAAACCAGAACTAGCATTTATCTTCTAACAAAGAAGTCAATAGAAGAAGGTGCCAACAAATATTGTAAAACTAATTTAGGAGGACATTCGAAGGTCTTTGTGCTTGTATGATGCAGGAGCATTGGGACCTAGGAAGATCAGTCGAAGTTGATCGAGAGGAGGGATCCAACCTGCGAGAGTGCCGATGACCACTAGGCCGGAGAAGTAGGTTGCCTTGTCGAAGTCAACAAGTCAAGCAAAAGCAGTCGGAATGCGACCAAATGAAGCAGCATAGCGGGTGTTGTGTTAGGTCGAGAATCGATAGGTAATGGTCGATAGACAACGAGTGAAGCAAGACATCGGGTAATTGACAAGTGGTCGAAATACGAGGCGACGGGTTTGGTGGAGGCAAGCGCGGATGAAGGGGAGGACTGGCGAACCGTAGGAAATGAGAAGTAAGCCGACAAGAAGGACGAGATGTGACCGATTACTGTAGCAGGGTCGGAAGCGTAGGAAGTCAAGGGAACTGTACCTAGTAGCCGTTCAGGGTTGCTGAGGAATTTAATACAGTTATTGCTAGTAGGTGAAGGACATGACAGGAGACGTCATGGATAGAGGCTATACATCACGGTTGGGAGCTGACAATTGCAGGTTTGCAGGATTTGGAAGGATCAACGGACAGGAAGATGCGTGTCTCGGGAACAACAACTACAGGGTGAAAGATGAAGGAGAGGAAATCAGAGGGAGATCTTCAATCTTTGTTCAGCAGCATCAGCGAGTAGAGCTGAAGAGAGTTGTGCAGTGTCACACAGGCCGAAGAGCAGAGAGTTGAGATCGAGCCATAGCTCATAGTTCCGAGGTGAACCAGGAGAGGGTGAGGTCGACACATAGGGAGAACACACCACAGTTACTTCCAAGTTGTAACGGCTGAGGCCGATTGTATTTAGTTATTTGTTTTTAGTTATTCCGCATTGTAACCGAATTCAGAGAAGTAATATAAGCCACTTCTGGCATCCTGTTCTACACCTTGTTTGTGTCAACATTGTGGTATGTGTCGTGTGTATAGTTAAGCAAGAATGTATTCTTGTAAGGTGACTTGCGTCGGTTGGTGTCAAAGCGGCGGATGATAGCCCGGAAGTGAGTCTAGTGGCGAAGACGACTATACCAACCTGACTTGCGTCAGTTGGTATCAGAGCGGAAGAATCCTTCGAGTTCATGATATTGAGCCTGCAAGTGAGTTGGATAGCTCCAGCTATGGTTGGGTGGGTAGTGTTGTGCACAACTTGTTTGAAGTCCGGTTGCGATTGGACGTGTGAGAGTTTCAACAGTGGTTGAAAATGACTCACAGAGGCGTTAATGTCCGAGGATGAAGAGCGCGTGGTACAGTAGCTCTCACAGTGGATCATTATATGTTCGATGAATGCATCAGAATGATGCGGACTTTGACAAATGAAGTCGCAGTGATCAAAGAAAGCCAGAGGCGTGGTTGTATTTCTGAGGCGTTAGACCACAGTGACAAGGAAGTCGAAGAGGTGGAAGCTCGGGAAGAAGTCATAGAGGAACCAGAGGAAAAACCGATCAAACTCCTGACGGATATGAGAGGTCGAGGGAAGATAGACATGTGTACGTACTCAGGAAGCCTAGACCCAGAATATTTGATCGACTGGTTCAGAGAGATGGAGAAATACTTTAAAATAGAGCAGATCGAGGATCCTAAAAGGGTTAAGACTGCATGTCTAAGGTTGAAGGGTCATGCCTCGTTGTGGTGGGACAATGTATAGGTTAACAGACTAAAGAAAGGCAAGGAGAAAATCAAGTCTTGGGATCGAATGCTTGCCAAGTTGAAGGTAAAGTTCTTGCCAAATGACTATGTGATTTCCTTGTTCAGGAAGTTGCAGAACTTTTGACAGAAAGAAATGACTGTGAAGGAGTACACAGAAGAGTTCTTGTGAAAATCCTCATGGAAGATCTAAGAGATGATGTATACCTCACAACAAAGAATTTAGGAATAAGATTAAGAGTGGTCAATGCAGTAAGATGAGCAATAGAATAATTATACAGCAGAACTCGGATAGAAGGAAAAATACTTCACACACACTAATTAATTAATCACAATATGGACAAATAAGTAGTACAATGCATGAGGATTTGAATGCCAAGGTGGAAATTCGAATTATCCTTCATGGAGTATCGAAAGATCACTGGAGTTTCATCGGAGCACAACTAGTAGTCTATCTCATCATTAGTGGAGTCATCAATGCTCAAGTAACTATCAACCATCAGTCAAACGGAGTCTAACTGAGTGTGGTAGGTGTAACTGAGTGTAACTAGAACTAACTGAATGAAGGAGGCTCAGTGGAGGGCACATGAGGAGTTAACTGAAGTCATAATGAGCAGTATAGTCACACTGGAGGTCCATCGGAGTGGTAAGGTCAGTTCAGAGTGAGTCAAGCCTAAAATCAAGGAGAGAACTCAGTTAACTGAAGACAACTGGAATGGTAGGTGAAGAAGGGTGCCTTTGTTAAGTGGATGTGAGATGTGGGTGCATCACTGGCTAGGAGGGCTCAATCTAAGTGGAAATAAGCTTCCGAGTGTTGGAAGACTAGGGACTAGGTGCTGGAGGTGTTAACCTAATGACTGGGCAGCATGTTGATGCATGCAGAATGCATGTTGCATGTAGGAATGCATGCAAGAATGAAAATGCAAAGGATGAAATTGTTGGTAGGACTAGGATGGAGTATAGGAATATCCTAACACCCCCCCTAATCCATCTTGGGCCCTGGTAACTAAGACCAAAAATCACCCAATACAATGAATAATAACAATCAATAAACTTAGGAAATGGGGAAAACCTCATGGGAAAAATACCCCCCCTCAAAATAGACTGTAAGGCACACACAAAAATGAATGCTCCAAACTCAAGCAGGTGTGATGCTTGGTCATATGTCTAGAGGTATCTTCTTCTTGGTAAGAAGTGGATCATGCTCAAAAAGCATGTGCTTGTACTTTCTCTTTAGATCGAATGTGATGAGAACAAATCCAAAAGTATGAGGATGATCCTTGAACCTGTGATTCGAATCAGCTGAGGTAGGATCAAAACTATGAATATGCAGATAGTCTTTTGTCTTCTCCTTCGAACCATCATGGGTGAGATTATGCCAAAAAGAACCATCAAATAATAGTAAATGTTTTGAATCCAAATCATATCCAAGACTTAAAGAATGGTTTCTTGAGATCTCCTTTGAACGAGCAGGGGTGAGATCAAAACCATCATATGCATGAGAAATTATCCCAAGCAGTGATTGCTTAGAATCCCAATTAGATCCAAGCCTTGAATCATGGTTTCTTGAGATATCCTTTGAACCATTAGAGGTGAGATCAAAACCAATAAATGCATGATAAATTATCCCAAGAAAATGGCAATGGCCATCATCTTCAATAACCTTCTAAAAGCATGAAATAATGATCATATTGTAGTACATAAGAGGTGAGTGATCAAGGAGAGCGAATTCATTACCTCCAATGGCTGATTTTACCTCCAAAACATTCAATAGATCATGCTGCAAACCAACAAACTCTAGTGCAAGAGAGGATTTAGGACATTCTGCAATTTATAGAGTGTGAGTTGGCACAAAATTTGAAATAGAATAAATTTGGAGCATGAGTGTAGAAACTGCAAGTTCTTCTTCTTTGTGGACAACTTCAATATGAGATATGTTTGATACCGATTCATGATCAATGAGATCATCAAGGAGGGAAAATGCATCATTTTGCTTGCTCTCGAAAGGGTTTGGACCAATCCCTTCATTCTGCTTTCCAAAACTTTCATCTAGGTGGTCCCATAGCTCTTTTGGAGATTTAACATATTCATCATCAAGGGAAAGAAATACCATGGATTGATACATAGCATACGTCATGGCTGCAATAGCTCTTCCACCTTCATCTAACCAGTCATTCTCTTCTTTATAGGATTTGAACTCTCTCTCAAAACAATAATCAAAGAGATCATGTCTCTTCAAATATGCTATCATTTTGGGTTTCCATTCAACATAGTTGAATAGATAAAGAGGAGGATGTTATGAAAACATGGAAGCTGTAGAAGACCTACAAAAACAATAGAAAATATCTGCAACTGCTACTGCTACAAAAGTGCAGAAACTGCTGCACTTGAAATCTTGATAATAACCTACAAAAAACTCTCAGGAATGGAGATAAACAATACTCTTAACATTCTCTGATACCATGTGAAAATCCTCACGGAAGATCTAAGAGATGATGTATACCTCACAAGAAAGAATTTAGGAATAAGATTAAGAGTGGTCAATGCAGTAAGATGAGCAACAAAATAATTATACAGTAGAACTTGGATAGAAGCAAAAATACTTCACACACACTAATTAATTAATCACAATATGGACAAATAAGTAGTACAACACATGAGGATTTGAATGCCAAGGTGGCAATTCGAATTAGTCTTCATGGATTGATCAAAATATCATTGCAGTGTCATCGAAGCACAACTAGTAGTCTATCTCATCATTAGTGGAGTCATCAATGCTCAAGTAACTGTCAACCATCAGTCAAACTGAGTCTAACTGAGTGTGGTAAGTGTAACTGAGTGTAACTGGAACTATCTGAATGAAGGAGGCTCAGTGGAGGGTGCATGAGGAGCTAACTGAAGTTAGAATCAGCAGTGTAGTCACACTGGAGGTCCATCAAAGTGGTAAGGTCAGTTAAGATTGAGTCAAGCCTAAAATCAAGGAGAGAACTCAGTTAGCTGAAGACAACTGGACTGGTAGGTGAAGGGTGGTTCCTTTTTCAAGTGGATGGTGAGATGTGGGCGCATCACTGGCTAGGAGGGCTCAATCTGAGTGGAAATAGGCTCCCGAGTGCTGAAAGACTAGGGATTAGGTGCTAGAGGTGTCAACCTGATCACTGGGAAGCATGCAAATGCATGCAATGCATGCATAATGCATGCTGCATGCAGGAATGCATGCAAGACTGAAAATGCAAAGGATGAAAATGCTGGTAGGACTAGGATGGAGTATAGGAATATCCTAATAGTTTTACCGATTGTCAATTCGGTTAGGACAAACTGATGAAGGAGAAGAAGTTGTTGCTAGGTATGTGAACGACTTGAAATATGTTATTCAGGATGAACTCAACATGTCAAGATTCATAGCAGTCAGCGAAGCCTACCAGTTAGATCTGAAGGAAGAAGAGAAATTGTCAAGAAAATCCGCAGGGACCAGGGGAAGGATGACTGGTCTGGGTATGAAAACTGTCTCCGTGAAAGGCCAAAGTAGCAGATACAGGAAGGAAAGTGTTGAAGATAGCCGACATGCGGAAGGGACATCGATAAGGGGGAAAGCGCAGGAGAACAGATGCGATGGTCATGAAAACCGTGGTCGAGGTGCGTATAGTCAAAGTGGTCCATCCAACAAGAAAGGACCTAATAGACCAGCCATAATCTATTACAAGTGTCAAGGGATAGGACACAAGGCATATGAGTGCCCAGAGAACATACATGCTTCAGACGAGTTGAAACCCAGACGTCGAAAGGATGAGCAAGTTGACGAGAGGGAAAAATCGGCGTTCGACAGCAGTGGAGGTGAAAAGAAGAAGAATCGAAATCTGACGGTTCAGCGAGCCTTGATCTAGGAAGATCAACGCGACCTAATGGAGCTAGTACAATGGAAGGCGATCTTTCGAAAAAAGGTGCGGATCGGTGAATGCCGTTGCAAAACCATAGTTGATGGTGGAAGCACGAAGAATCTTGTGTCGATGGAAGTCATCAACAAGATCGGGTTGAAGTGTCGAGAACACCCACACACTTACAGGATCTCATGGTTGCAGAAAGGACACCATGTCAAGGCGACTAGACAGTGCCTAATCAACTTCTGAGTTGAAGGATTAGATGACAATGTACTGTGCGATGTAGTTCCCATGGATGCATGCCATCTGTTGTTAGGAAGACCATGGAAATATGATCGAAAAATGATCTATGATGGTCGATCCAACACAGTCACAGTATGGAAGAATGGCGTGAAGAGGACTCTTAAGCCGAGGCGAGAAGAGAAAGCCAATAGTAAGCACGACGAGAGCAATCTTTGGGAGAAGCGAGTGTTGATGAGCACCGCGAAGGAATTCCTCTGAGAAGAGGAGAGATAGTTGGGATGTTTTGTGATCATTCCAAAAGGACCATATGTCGAAAGAGTGACCAGGGAGGAGAATATTCCGGTCAAAATCGAGAAGTTGCTCGAAGAGTTTAGTGACATAATGGCTGATGGGAAATCGATGGGACTGCCGCTGACAAGGAGCATATCCCATCAGATCGACTTGATTCCAGGGTCGAGTCTACCAAACAAAGCACCATATAGGATGAGTCCGACAGAGGGAAAGGAACTCAACTGACGAGTCCAAGAGTTGTTGGACAGAGGGTTAATCAGAGAAATTCTGAACCCGTGTGCTGTACCAGCGGTATTGACACCGAACAAGGGTGGAGAATGGAGAATGTGTATAGACTCCAGAGCCATCAATAGGATCACGATCACGTATCGGTTTCCATTGCCGAGAATGGATGACTTAATGGATAGCCTGAATGGAGCGACGTAATTCACGAAGATAGACCTGAAGAGTAGTTATCACCATATTAGGGTCAAAGAAGGAGATGAATGGAAGAAAAAATTCAAGATAAGAGAAGGGTTATATGAGTGGTTGGTCATGCCCTTTGCGTTGACTAATGCACCTAGAACATTCATGAGATTGATGAATGAGGTGCTGAAGCCATTTTTGGGAAAGTTTGTCGTAGTCTATTTAGATGACATTATGATTTTCAGTCAAACCAAGGCAGAACACTTGGAGCACGTTCGACAAGTATTGCAGAAATTGCAGGAGGAAAAGATGATGGTGAACCTGCAAAAGTGTTTCTTCATGAAGAAGGAATTGGTGTACTTGGGGTTTGTAATCTCTAGTAAAGGGTTGGTGATGGACCGAGAGAAGGTGAAGGAAATAGTAGATTGGCCGAAACCGACAAGTACTACTGGAGTGAGGAGTTTCCATGGACTTGCTGGTTTCTATAGGAAGTTCATTCGGGGATTCAATCGAATTTGTGCACCATTGACAGAATGCATGAGAAAGGGTGAGTTCAAGTGGACGGACGAAGCCCAGAGAGATTTCCATGAGTTGAAGGAAAAAGTCACTGAGAGCCCAGTATTGGTGCTCCCAGACTTTGACAAAGTTTTCCAGGTTGATTGTGATGCGAGTGGAACGACAGTTGGAGCAGTGTTGAGCCAGGAGGGCCAACCAATTGCATTCTTCAGTGAGAAGTTGAATGGAGCGAAGCAGAAGTATTCAATCTATGACCAGGAATTTTATGCTATCATTCAAGCACTGAAGAAGTTGAGGCATTATTTGTTGCCCAAGGAATTTGTGTTATATACAGATCACCAAGCACTGAAGTATTTGAACACTCAGTCGAAATTGGATCAGCGACACATAAAGTGGGTGGAGCTACTTCAAAGGTATACATTCGTGTTACGACATAGGTCAGGAAAGTCGAATAAAGTTGCCGACACATTGAGTAGGAGAGTTGCATTACTAAACACAACAACAGTTCACCCAACAGGGATAGAGTCGATAAAGACAGAGTATGAGACTGACGAGGATTTTGTGAAATCATGGAAGGCTTGTCGTGAATCTTGGAGTCTCGACAGGACTCCATATCTGAGCTATTTCATCCAAGAAGGCTATCTATTCAGGGGAAGTCAGTTGTGTATTCCCATAGGATCAGTAAGAGAGAACCTAATCTAAGAATTTCATAATGGCGGGTTAGCAGGACATTTTGGCATCGACAAGACCAAAGCATTGGTTGACGAGAAGTATTTCTGGCCAGGGATGTCGACAGATGTCAAAAAGTGGGTTCGACAATGTCAAGTTTTCCAGTTGGCAAAGGGAAGGATTCAGAATACAGGGTTGTACACACCATTTCCAGTACCAGATAACCTTTGGGAGCATCTTAGCATGGATTTTGTGTTAGGACTGCCGAAGACTCAGCAGGGAAGCGACTCAATATTTGTTGTAGTCGACAGGTTTTTGAACATGGCACACTTCATTCTGTGTAAGAAGATGAGTGATGCCACGGGAATTGCTGTACTATTTTTCAAGGAGATAGTCAGATTGCATGGGTTTCCAAAGAGTATCATGTCGGATCGGGATACCAAGTTTATGGGGCATTTTTGGAGAACCCTATGGAAGAAACTGGACACGAAGTTGAATTTTAGCTCGGTGTATCATCCGCAGATAGACAGACAGACTGAGGTGGTGAAAAAAATCTTGGGAAACCTTCTGAGATGTCTAGCAGCCGACAGACCCAAGCAGTGGGAAAATGTGTTGGCATAGGTGGAGTTTGCATACAACAATTCTGTGAATTGGTCGACAGGGTTGAGCCCATTCCAGATTGTTAAATGGAGAAGCCCACACGGAGTGGTGGATTTGGTCGAGTTGCCGACAAAACCCAGGAAGAGCACGGATGCAGAATCATCCGCATAGCATATGCATGAAGTTCATGAAAATGTGCGAAAGCGCATAGAAAGGAGTAACGTGGCATACAAGTTGAGGGCCAATAGGAAAAAGAGGTTACAGTCATTCCAAGAAGGGGACTTAGTCTATGCATATCTACGGAAGGAGAGATTTTTGACAGGTACATACAACAAGCTGAACCTGAAGAAGATAGCACCATGCAGAATTCTGAAGAAGATTTCAGACATCGCTTATGTGTTGGAATTTCCAGAAGACTTGAAAATTTCAGCAACGTTCAACATTTCAGATTTGTACAAATTTGAAGAAGGGTTAACCAGCAAAAGTGAAGAAGTGATAAGCATCGACTGTACATACCAAATTCCAAATCGACACAAGGAAGAGATCACAGAAGTAATCGAGGAATGCAAGGTTAGGAGAACGTGTAGCGCATAGAAGAAAGAGTAGTTTGTGCTATGGAAATATGATGAGTTGCAGGAGGTGACATGGATTTCTAAAGAGGAGTTCAGGATATTGACGAAGCAGTCGAATTCTTTTTCACCTGGGGAGTCTGATGCAGGAGCCTTGGGGCCTAGGAAGATCAGCCGAAGTTGATTGACAGGAGGGAGCCAACCAGCAGGAGTGCCGATGACCAATGGGCCGGAGAAGTAGCTTGACTTGTTGAAGTCAACAAGTCAAGCAGAAGCAATCGGAATGCGATCGACTGGAGCAGCGCAACGGGTGTTGTGTTAGGTCGATAATCGACAAGTCATGGTCGATAGACAATGAGTGAAGCAAGACGTCAGGTAGTCGACAAGTGGTCAAACTATGACGCAACAAGTTTGGTGGAGCCAAGCGCGGAGGAAGGGGAGGACTAGCGAACCACAAGAAATGAGAAGTAAACAAACAAGAAGGTCGAGATGTGACCGACTATTGTAGCAGGGTTGGAAGCGCAGGAAGTCAAGGGAACTGTACCTGGTAACCGTTCAGGGTTGCTGAGGAAGTTAATAAATTTATTGTGAGTAGGTGAAGGACATGATAGGAAACGTCATGGACAGAGGCTGTACAACACTGTTGGGAGTTGATAGTTGCAGGTCTGCAGGATTTGGAAGGATCAGCAGACAGGAGGATGTGTGTCTCAGGAACAACAGTCGCAGGGTAAAAGATGAAGGAGAGGAAATTAGAGGGGGATCTTTAGTCTTTGATCAGCAACATCAGAGAGCAGAGCCGAAGAGAGTTGTGTAGTGTAACACAGGCCAAAGACCAGAGCGTTGAGATCGAGCCATAGCTCAAAGTTCTGAGATGAACTAGGATAGGGTGAGATCGACACACAAGGAGAACACACCATAGTTACTTCCAAGTTGTAATGGCTGAGGCCGATTGTAGTTAGTTATTTGTTTTCAGTTATTCTGCATTGCAATCGAATTCAGAGAAGTAATATAAGCCACTTCTGGCATCCTGTTCTACACCTTGTTTGTGTAAACATTCTGGTATGTATCGTGTGTATAGTTAAGAAAGAACGTATTCCTGTAAGGTGACTTGTGTCATTGTATATACTTTTATGGAATCCATCAAAAATGGAATTGGATATCCTTGAGTCTGTTCTACTTCTACCACATATTCACCAGTGATTGCACCTTGGATAGGACTGTTGAGTAGTCCTTATACTCTGTTGCTTTAGATTCATCTTACTTCTCATGATTGGATTTGGTTGAAACACTTCCTTATCTCAAACAGAGTACTAGTAATGCCCTCAGTTGTACTGGCTAGTAAATATCCAGAGTTTATGTACTAGCAATACCATAACCACCTACAATTTTCAAACATGATATCTGTAGGATTGGTTGTGTTTCTTCCAGTTTAAACTTTTACATGGTAGTGTTTTGAATGACAACAAATTTCAATAGAAAAAACAAAAAAGCCACAGATTAAGAGAATCCCATGTTCTAACTGTTGGTTGAAATTTCCATCAACAAATTTTTTGACTACAAATATAATAGTGTGTGTACTTATATTTGATTGTTATTTTATGAAAATCCTAAAAATTCATGGCCATGATGAGGACTTCTGATCTTCATCTATATAGATATCTTCAACAATGTACTGGAACTATTATATAAGGAATATTGTGCAGCAATGAGCAGTTCATGTAACTACACCAATGTACATGTGGACCATAACTTCAATGTCCAATATTTAATTTATTTAGCTCTAACTACTCTAGGAAAACTATATTTAATGTAAACTTATTGCAACTTCAACATTCTACGTGTAGATGGTCACTTCAATCTTTCATGAAAAGAATTTCAGTGATCCAACTTTAGAACTAACAAATTTATTAGTGCTTCCTATATATAAAGGTTCAACTAGAGTTCCAATCTCCATTCCTTTCTCCCCACAAAATAAAATAAAATAAAATATAAACAAAAGGACAATAAATAGTTACATTGGTTGTTAGTTGATTTGACTAATTTATTCTCTTTCAACCATTTGTGATGAAAGGAGCTGACATCATTTTTTAGTCAACGTGAGCATCTAGACACATGACTCGAGTTTATTAACAATCTTCTTAGACTGCTTCAACTTTGAGGCTACACTTGTACACAGGACCTTTGCTTATGGATGGGATTCTGAAATGATTTTAGTGAGGAAGACAAGGGTTTTAGATGGGACCTAGGTGTAATATCCCGAATTTTGGACTAACTATTTTTGTTGTTATATTGGGCCATGGCCCTAGCACATATGTTTTATTTTGAGTATTGGGCATGAGCCCTAGCACCTATGATTTATTCTTTTATATATTGACATATCGGGCATGGACCTTGACTGACTTCTTTATTGAGTGTATACTGGGCAAGGAGACCCTAATGTTTTGATGATGTTCTTTAGCTTTGAGATGGGTACAAACCCTAATATACTGAGATGATATTTTGTTATTTACTATGCAGAACTATGATCTTTACATGAATGACTTATGTAGTTTGTTGAGAGTGGACTCAGAAACACACATATGACCTACGTACTGGGCATAAGCCTCGATGTACCTAGAGGAATGTTTATGTATTAGGAGTAAGCCCTGAGGTACATTGAGTGTTGGGCATAAGCCCTGGAGCACTCCAAGATTGATAAATGAATACCGGATCTAAGGCCACTTGAATATTCTAGATGTGTCTCACAACCACATTCTAGCACTAGTGTTGAGCAGGAAGCTCTCGAATTGCACTAGCGTAACGCCCATGTGAAAGTGTTGAGGTAAAAGGCTCCGAAGAGCATTCAGGGTTACTAAATATCAAAGTGTTGAGTTTGAAAGAATCTGAATAGCACTTTTACTTTCATCACATTTATTTAATTTGATTAAATGATTCATCTTTTATCTATCATCAAATATTGCGGGAACTACCATGTTAAACGAGGGAATCCGACATGCAAGACTAGAGGTGCCTATCCAAGCTTACCGAAAGACCATCCAAAGATTTGGACCATATCCTTAATGTTTAAAAGAAGTATCATGTGAAGATACATAATTAAATAAAAGATAATTAACACCACTTAAAGCATGGAAATTGACTAATAGTAATCTTCTACGAATAACATGCATAAAGGCCTTAAGGCTAATATTATTATTAAGAGCTTTAATAATAATGTTGTTATTATTTATTTATGAAATATATTTATTATATATAGTTTATGCATCATTTAATATTATTAATGATGTATTAATAGTTAAGTTGAAATATAATTATTGTTATTATAATTATTATGAAGAGATTAAATCAAAATTCACGTATAGTTAAAACAATAAAAAAAGTCCTAATGCAAAAAGACTAGATATTTATTAAATAATATCTTTTAAATATTAATTATTTAATTTAAAGAAACTAATTATTTCAACAGTCCTAATTCAAGAATCCCCTACATAAAGAGGGAAGATCCCAAGTTTGGGGATTATCAATTCTTTTTCATTATCATTCTCTTATGGTAATCAGAGAGAAGCTTTCTGCTCCAAGAAGTTGAAGTAGTCTCACCTAATAATTCCAGATCTGAACCAGTAGTGAACCTAGGGCCTCTATCTCTTATTGCATGTTGGAACCAAGCTCGGGGGGATCTAGTTAGAACCAGGAACGGTCTAAGGGTCATGGCTGGGAGGAAGATGGTAGCCCCAAAGTTATCCAGCTAAGGAATTACTCTAACAGGTGAGCTAAGCTTAGAATATTTCTACACTAATTATTGTTTGAGTGTGCAGGCCTCTACAGGAGCAAGTCAAATTTCAAGACAACTAGGTATGACTTATTAACTCACCAGTTCAAGTTATATGGACAGCTAGGTATTTACTTTAAGCTTTTAGACTAAAAATTAATGGTTCAGCATTGTTTTAATTCTTAACCCAAATATTATCAAACTTAGAGGTTTTGCCCAGAAACCCGTGGAGGGTCTAGCAGGCCTAGCCCAACTAGCCTATGCTAGACAACACCCCATCAGAAAACTTAGGAACCCTACTATGGTTTTTCAGAGGACTTCTAACACTGTGCATATCTCCCATTTTTTTCCCATATTATATTCTAGGTTAGGGCTATTATGTTTTAAATAATTATGTTTTCTATTTGAATCGTTTATTCAATTCATAGTGCAGGTATTATTTCTGCCCTTTTATTTCTTTTATTATTATTCTTTCTATGCTTAAGAATCATCAAATAGAAATAACAAAAGCATCAATCTAGACATCTAATCTCTTAGCCACGCTACACATCAAATCGTAGGTTAAACAATAACAGTAATTATTATTTTCTGCTCTTTCAAACCAAGGTATTCTACATTCCACATTATCAACATCTCTACGATTTCAACCAATAGACAAACATTACAACTAAATGCAACAGGTACTTCAAAGAGGTTTCGATTTCAAAGCATAGACTCAGATACAACTTATTTATATTCTGCATTATAATATTGTTTCTGATCCAAATACCCTCGCTTGTCTACTAATTCATGAATCAAATCCCACTACCAAACAAATGCATTTTATATCATTACACTACATTACTTTTAGCCATCGAAATAAAATCCAAGAAGTCGAATCTCAGGAAGACCTTGCTATCTTATGTAGCCAAACAACGAAGTAGTAATACACAGAAGTAAATCCACATCCAACCAATCGTTTTTGTTACCATTTAGCAAACGCCTTTAGCCATTATTTAAACATAAATGCAAAGACTAGTTATCTTCATCTTTTTTTATTATAGGTACAAAGTCTAATAGAAAATGCAAATGCCAACAATTTCCCTATTTTCATCTAGACAGTAGACAGAGTCAGCCTCAGCTCATAATAAACGCAGTTTATGACAAAACCATGATTGCCCATTATAAAATACTCAACCAACGACCTTCAAAACAGAAGCAACGATAGCAAACACAGAAAGTGAAACTACTACTCCTACCCATAAGAAAACGCAGAGACTAGAAAATGAGCAAATCATTTATAGAATTATGCAGAAGGCCATTTCCTCTAATCACAGGTCCAGGGTTCTTTCAGAACGAAATACGTAGACATGTAAACCCCATGTTTATATTGGGAATTATATTACAAATAGCTTCTACAAAGTTCAACATTGAGCCGAATGGCCAAACCTTACACTAAAACCCTACAGGGCCATGATGTTCCCATTGAAGTCAGTAGATACATTTCACAACGGTCCAGCCAACAACAACCTCCAGGAACCCAAAACTTGTTGCAGTAAACCCAAACCGGGCTCACGAAGTTCCCCATAGAAAATACAAGCATTACCACTCCACAGAGGCGAGAGGATGGGATAATGGATGGTGAACTCTGAACTTACCATATGCAACGCCATCAAAGTTGAGTACTGGCCATCAACTAGTAGCCACGTAGAAGAGAAATACCAACAATTACCTGCCAAACAAATGAACCATACGAATGTCAAACCCTGAGATCATTATCGAACTCGATTTAAAAAAAATAGCAGGAAACGTAGCACAAACCAGGGATGAGTATTACCTTCTTATTCAGTCTCCATCCCTGCATCTAAAACCCCATATGGTGCACTGACCATGATCAAAGCTCAAGTTAGGGCACGAAACCCTCAAATGCATCCACTAGCAAACAAGGGAAAATGAACCATGAAAATGAACATTCGTTGGTGTAAACCCCAAGGGAAAACCCTCTGCATAGCTGGAAGCATTGGACATGTGACATCGTAGAGCTGCATTTAATTCTACCACCAACCCCAAATATTTCGATATTAACCTTGAATTCTATAGTTGTAGAGTCATTCATGATCAACGAGTATGGTAAACGCAACAAGTATTGCAAAGACCACAAGTATTACATAGTGCCAACAAGTAATTGCAAGGTCAACAGGTATTGCAAGTTCAAACAAGTATTACAAAATCCATCAAGGCTTTTAAGGTGCCAACCTTCAAACATCACACACTTTAGGCTTAAGTAATTGCTAGAAATGTGAAGTAAGCACCCTAGGTAGATGCCTTCATAGGTACACCTGCAAACCAAGTACAAATGAAATGCATTTGTGAAATACGCTAAGTAAGTCCAAAGTCCCATTTCTTACACCCTACCTCTCGACAGCTCTATCGGGGTACTTTTCCCTTGAAATACCAAGCATCTCATCATGGGCCTCAACCATCACCAACAGGGGTCCATCTCACTTGAATTATCAATTAGACTTTCATAAATATGCACACTAATTCTTAAAACGGTAAGAAGGAGATTTTTATTATTATACTCTAACATTTATACACTTGTGACAGAATTACATTTCTACTCATTACATCGCTTCCGCAAGCCGTAAGAATAACAACTAGTAAGACCGTGATACTTAGGAAAATGAGACTCTTTAAATGTTGCAAATAAGTACCGGTGTAGTATGTTCTTATTAGTACTGAAGTTAATTTACCAATCATCACCTCTTAAATAGTTTAATGCAGTTACGGAAAATTTTTAAATTTTTACTATTTTTAGGGACATTACACTAGGTTTATGGAAAATATTCTCTAACTATATCATTGTGGCTATCCCTTATACATGAAATCCTTGTTCCTTGGACTACTTCAACATTACGATCAACACTTGTACCTAGCGCCTAGGTCTATGGTTATACATCCTCAATACTAGTGTCGATGAAAACTTTTTTTGAAAGTGGATGGAGTGTTGGGATCCTCCCTAAGGGTGTAGTAGGGGATGGAGAATCCATTAGAATAATAATAGTGTAGTTATGGTCTCCATTTAATGTAAATTGAAATGGGTCCAATATGTTTTTTATTATTAACGAAGGCCAATTAGTGAGAAAGCTTCTTGGATTGACACCATATTTTTGTGATAAAGCTTGTTGGATTGACACCATACTACCCAAAATTCATGAGAATCCCTTCTTGATGATTTGCAGTGATTTGTATGATTGTTTGCCACTATTTTGGAGGTCTAAGTGCACCCAAAACTACTTTTCTTGTCAAATTTTACACCAAAAATTACCACTTTAGCTTGAATTTATTAAGTAAATTCTGGTCAATAGTTACATTAGTTCGTGGAAAAGTATCTTACAAGGATTTCTTCCAGGTCAAAATATAGCATCCAAACCAAAACTAGCATTTATCTCCATGAAGATTTCATTTTGATCAATGTTTATTGTACCACTTTATCTTTGATTTTTTTACATTCAATTGCTGAAGTAATTTGTGAGATGCTTAACTTGACTATATACTTTTGGAAGTTTAAAGGATAAAAATCCTAAGATCCACCTAGAATTGATAGGGAAGCCTCCCTTGGCCTTGAAGTGGCCTAAAACATGGGAAAACTGAAGCTAAGGCAACAATGGTAGTAGTTTTCTGTAGTTACATTTCAAATCACTAGTGGTTTGGGACTTTGCCACTAAAGTGCTAAATTGAGCTGTAATAGATGCTAAAGTATAAGTTAATAAAAGTAATATAATTAAAACATTAAATATGGTAGTTAATATTAAAAACACATGCACTGGCAAGTGTGCTCCCTAAATTTTCTAGGGACTACATAATTGCAGGTCTGGAGCACAGTTTTGAAGCAAGTGCAAGACCCCTGGGAGTGCTCTCCTGCAAAGCTAGATTGTACAAATTCCTATCCACTCATGCCTTACAAGCTCTATTTCTGTACACATGATTAATTAAAATGTGGCATTTGAGATATGGGAACCTATGTTATCAAAATCTAATTTAACTAAGGAAAATAAACATGGTCAATGGTTTAACAAACATTTATCAGTTTCTGAGTTTCTGGGTCCAATATGTTTTTTATTATTAACGAAGGCCAATTAGTGAGAAAGCTTCTTGGATTGACACCATACTGCACAAAATTCATGAGAATCCCTTCTTGATGATTTGAAGTAATTGTCATGACTGTTTGCCACTATTTTGGAGGTCTAAGTGCACCCAGAATTGATTTTCTGGTCAAAATTCACACCAAAAATTACTAATTTGTCCTATATCTGCCTGTTTGCATGCCCATAATTGCCGATTATGGATATATAAGGGATAAGAATGGCCCAGAATTGCTGATTAGGGTTGTTTGAAAGATAAGCAGTTCCTAGAATGCTGCACAGTGTGGGAGAATGGCCCAGAGTTCAGTTCGGAGAGAGGTTGCACCTGTCAAAATCCATCCTTAAGGCTGAGTTAGGGGATTGAAGCAAAGGTTGAACCTGCAAAGAACTATTACAAAGTAGAAATCGACCTTAAAATAAATATGTGTCATCATCCTTGAGGGATGATCCACTTATAGAATGTCCCACTATTGTTCAAAAATTATGGCATCAGTTTGAGGGTTTTCACATCAATCTAGGGAAGATTTGTGACATTTCAAAGGTAGAAACATTTTTATGTATAATCACATCATTGGTTTCACTGTATGTAGCGAAAAGTAGATGGTATACAGTATAGAAAGATGAAACCTCCTGTTACAGCCCTAGTGCTCCTCTTCAAATCTGTGTTAGAATTTTATTGGAGTGTTCAACCTGAGTTTAGATTAAATGTCTTTTGGAGGCTAGCATGGAAATATTGATGCACAATGATAAGATCAATAAGATGTATGGGAACCAATATAAAAGACCTATAGAATTTTGATGGAAAATGAGATATTCATGCATGTATAGCTCCCTAGCGAGAATCAACAGTCCAATAGAAAGGAAAGACATTTAGGCTAATGAAACCATAATCTAGTTTTACCAATAGTAAGCATCCAGTCAATAATTATGAATAGGAATAGAAAACATAATAACCAATTGTAGAAGACTAGAAATAAAACTACAGAGTTTTGCACACAATTAATTTTTAAGATTATTCCAGACAAGGAATGAGATAGAAGATGAATTACATAACCGAATTGAAGTGTTATAGGAATGGAAACTAACCTCTGTAAAGAGTCAAAGACTGCAAACCCCAGGGAACCTTGAAAAAATGAAGATATTTTCCAGTTTCCACTCAGCCACCGTCGCATTGCTTTCCACTCAGCCATTGTAAAATTGTAACCCAACTCAAGCTTCATGCAAAGATACGAATCATACGATTCTTCATGTGGGTTTGTATGGTATAAATCATTCACCCTTGCACTGTTATATACAGCAAAAAACCTCCCCATTTCAATGAATCACTAGAGTCTAGACCATTGCACATTTTCCCATCTTACTAACAAATTTGGGACCTAAAACCCCAATTTCCTCATTAACCGCGAAATGGGGAGGTCAAAAATAGCATGGATACCTCCATTGATCAAATTCCATGGAATATTTGGCCCAAAAATTAGAAAATATATATTTGGGGTCCGAATTCAACTGAAAACCTCGAATCCAGGGCGAAATAACCAGTGAAAATGCCCTATGGTCCAAAATCGGGGCGAATAAACTAGCAATCCCCTCTATGAATGAAAACCATGGGCGAACGAACTGCTCACGCCTCCATGAATGAAAATTTATTGGCGAACCAACTACGTTTGGAATCCATTATGGGAATGACGGGGCCAAACTGACCATTTCCTCCATCTTTCACTGGGCTAAATCGCATTTTCCCTCTCTCGCTAGGTGGGCTATCCGATTTTACCATGTGGGCATTCATAAAATGTGGGATAATTTCTTAAATTTCAAAAAACCCGTTTAATATTAAAAATTCACCCAGGGTTTCTTGGTGACCCCTATAATTTCGCCCATGGGCTGTAATTTGCCCCTAAGATTTTCCCTGTTTATAAGCCCTTCCTTGCAAATTATATATTGCAACTTGTGCTTCTTGGTTTTCTAAGTAGCCATGTAAATGAAAATACTTGTTTATTTCCATAAGCCATAGCTCTGCATCATCACCAGACTTCTCTCCATCAAAGGTCGGAGGTTTTAGTTTTTTGAGTGCGCCTTCTAGCATTACATCATGCTTTCTCTTTCTTTGCCTTCTAGGATATTTAATCTGCTGGTTATTTTTATTCCCATGAGAAATTTCATCGGTTCTATGATGTGAATATGATTTAATTATGTTTTCTTCTCTTTCCCTACAGAAGTGCTACCTGTTCATGGATTCTTCACCTCTTTCCACATTGGAAGTGACTTGCTGCATCCGATTTTGCAGCTGTGCCAAATTCTGTAGTAATTGTTGGTTAATTTGGTTCTGTTGTTCCAAACTTTGCAAAATTATTTCGTTTCCAAACTGCAAATTCCTCAAAGTTTGCACAACATCCGTGGTCCCTGACCCACTTTGGTGACCATTGGATTCGTTATGTTTTTCTTCATTGCAGATTCCTTCCCCAAAATTAGAGAATTCAGGATCCTCTGCCATCTCTTCCATTATGATTTCCTGTCTTTACTGACAGTTTGCAATTCCAATGACCGGATATTCCTATATAATGTTAGCAATCTAAAATTTTCAAGGATTATTAGTCTCAAATTAACTACAACATATATTCGAATACATGTATTTATCTCTTTAGGAAAATAATTTTAATTCCAGAGGCCCGAGAGATGCAACTGGTGCTCTGATACCAAATTGTAACATACCCACGTTACAGACACAAACAATTTACAGTATAAAACTATAAAAATGAGATTTTATTTTAAGCATCTAATTAACAACTTCATAACTAGGTTTATGCCTATCATTCTAAGAACATACATAAGGAATCCATCCATCAATGAGGTTGTGACAGCATAAGCATACATGTATTACATAAAATAATTTTAGCCACTCATCATTCACATACAAAATTAATACAACATATAGCTTATGCTATTGAAAGAAACCTAATTCATGAATACAACCTTCTGACTGGCTTAACATAGCATATTAATGGCTTACATTTATTTACACATTCATTCTGCAGATTGAACATATCAAGCACAATTAAACACATGAACATTATAATTCATACACAAATACACTTATATGAAATTCACATGAATGTGGCAACTGGCTGCATGTGAGCCACGCTCCACCCAACCTTAGAACTTGTCCAGCCTGTACTATTTCAGCTCCCAAGTTCACCCCTGAGCCGAGATACAGACATTAACCAGAGATATCTCACCAATTTTTTTCCCAACTCACTCTCAGAGTCTAAGGTGGAATTAATAGACATAAAAGGTATCCACAGGGTTCAACAAACAACAGTTTGGTAACCAATTCCTTGTCAATTCCGCAATTGACCCACCTGAGTTCCTTCCCAAAATGCACAGCGACACACTTCACTAAAAACATTGGGATTCCATTTGGGTCTCATGCTTAATTTCCAATTTACTAGTGTATGCAACCAAGAAAATCATGGCCAAAATGGTTTAGCTCAACAATTCGGGTTCAGGTTCATCATAGGAAATTCTTCCCAAGTTTTATTCACTCTCCAGAACTCGTAGACACACAATGATACTCTTCATTGTCCATGTCTAAAATTCCTTCCCGCATTTTCGCACTTCCTCTCACTCAGCCGAAACACCCCCCATGATCTGTGTGCATCATCCTAGACTTGCGTCCCCCCCACCCAAGATGGGAGAAGCATCAGCATCCCCACTTCCACTTGGATCACTGAGGAAACACCGTGTCCTCCTTTGGTATCCCGCGTCGCTATCCCAAAGGAACACGTTCCTCACATACATAATCACGATTAGCCACTAAATCTCTAGTTTAATTAAAATTAATAATTAATCCCCCACTAAGAATATGGTTTAAGGGTATGGGTTTTGGGTTTATCATAAGGTTTATAGAACAAGGGTTTAGCGAACAAGGTACATAAGTCAACCTTACCCCCTCACAACCATTGGTTAGTATCTGGATCTCCTCTTTAGCATTTTGCTCCTCATGGAGCCAACTGGTGTTTTTATTAAAATATTATCATGCTATGTACATACTCATAGCCACAATGTTCAAATTACAATAACAACTCTAACTTGGGCCAGGGAGTGTTACAAGGCTCTTATTTCTAAGGGCTCTCATGTCTTTCTCTCATATGTTGGTTTAGATATATGGGGAAGATTGTACATTTTGTTTTTCGAATCGTATATCTGAAGACTCATTTGGCTGTAGATTTGTATGTTGGTTTTCTATTTTGGATTTTAAAATAGATATAGTCTTCAATGGTATATGTAGGACAACCTGTGAATTACTTTTTTAATACTATGGTACTATTGAATGGTTGTTTAGCTGAAGGATATCTTTTCCTTAGAAGATGTTACTTGAGTATGTATGAAATATGTATTCTTTGATTCTAAGGAGTAAAAAGAAACAAGTTTTTTGTTGTTGTTAAAAAACAAAGTATTTATATCATTCATTTTGCATAAGAGATTTAAATGTATTAGATTAAGGCTAGATATTACTAAAATGAACATGATCTCACTAGAGATACTATTTAGGTTGAAACATCATTTTCGTCCTATAATAAGATCTACTAAGTGCTTTTAATTTGCTAAGAGTTGGCCTTCCTATATTCAAGAAAAAGTTAATGAAACACAATCCAAAGGTATATGGTAAGAGTGAAAGAATGTTTCTTTATAGACAACCAATCAAATATTTAAAGTGACCTAATTTTGTCTAAATAATAGTGATGAGTAGCTCCACATTAATGAATTACAACTAATAAATATCTATCTTAAACCCGGATCTATCAAACACCAAGAGAGATCCAATTTCTTGAAGTGTAAACTTGTTTTTGGTAATGTCCCCTGTACTACTATAAAACACTTTACTCTTCTCAATGTAATTAAGAAATAAATTATGATAAATTTTAACTTAAAACACAATAAATAAATAAATCTTTATATCCAATATCTCGATTGTAAAATGATAATCTTCTCAATGTAATTAAGAAATAAGTTATGATAAATTTTAACTTAAAACACAATAAATAAATAAATATTTATATCCAGTATCTCAATTGTAAAATGATAATACATATTAAGATAGTTATTTCAAAACATGTTATACAATTCTAAAAGATAACTTGTTATTTCAAAACATATTATGCAATTCTAAAAAAATAACACATGTAAAGATAGTTATTTCAAAACATATTATACATGATGTTTTCAATGTGAAGACGTATACATGTGTAAAAAAATATATATTTATTTCAAAACATAGCCTATATCATTATAAATCCACCTTAAATCTATATATTGAAACAATGCTTTTTGTGTGACTGTGACAGTATAGAATTAGTGACTGACGATGAAGGCGACGCAAACAGACGATCACGGATTGGATATATTCGTGAATCAAATGTTCGTTACACCATTAGTAAGTCATCGTTCTGTTAAAAAAATCCGCATCCAATTATCATTTAGTAACTTTGGCATTATATTCATGAATCGAATATTCTCTGCTCCGTCGTCCCTCCACCGACTGAGTCCTGCCTTACACAGTGAGGACTGCGTGGTCACCGTTGTTTATAATCCTCCAGCTTCATCGCTTGTCAGTGGCATTATATTCATGAATCGAATACTGCCCTCCACGGACTCACTCCTCTTTACATAGTGAGGATTGCATGTCTCCCTTGTAAACTCACCACTTCGCGTTTGAAAATGAAGTGATTTTTATAACTAACTTATTTATAATCAGATTGGGTTGTCTTACCTTCATCGCCTTCCACTCGCTCATTTTTTTCTCTAATGTGATCATAGACGAGTCCTTTTTTTCTGTGTGAGAAAACAAATCTTCTTCTTCCTTCTCGTGGCAACATAGAGCTTACATGGTTTCTTCTTCTGACTGGATCACAATGGAAAGTTACACGATAACTTAATTGGTCCTCTAATAGCAACAATGGCAATGATCAACTCCCATCACTCTGATTCTCATTGTTGAACGAGTTAGTGTTCTCGACACGGGAAGATGCACAAAACGTATTGGTTCCACATGCGCAAGACTACAGGTGAACCGCATAGCATAGTTATGGCATGGTCGGGGTTGGGAAGATTTGTGTACAGTTATGTGCCAATCAATATCCTCAATATGCCCGTAGGAGAAGTTGCACGTGAAGCTCTCCAGTGAAGATGCATGGCAGTGAGAAGAAACTAGTTATAGCATGAATGAATGTCTCAATATTCAAGAATACCATTGCCTGCTACAAGGCTAAATAGATTGAATGTCCCAATATTCAACAATAGCGTTGCATAAGCTGCACCATCTTCACTTGATATCATATATTTAAATATTGTATATGACCATGGCACATTGACACCATGTATTACTGACAAAATTGAATTGATTGATTTATTAATTTTAGAGCTAGTTCATAGATTCAAGATCTTCTATTGTAATGCATGATTCAGAGATTCAAAATCTTCCATTTATATGACCCGTTACGTAGAAATGTAGATAGGTGTTAGAATTAACATTTATCGTTGTTATAGGTGTTCGAATAAATCACATGTTGGTTGAGGGTTTCGAGTGGGGCCTGGAGGCATGTGAAGAGAAGGGCGCTGAGGGCAACTGGAAGGAGATTCGAACCAGGCGCAAGGCACTTATTGCTTGGGTCTAAAAGCGATATGGTGAAGAATCCTCACGAAAATTTAAGAAAAAGATCAGATTTGGGATGAAAATACATTGGATTTTGGCTGGCGTTGGCGAGTATCGAACTGCTGACCGTCCACATGATCAAGAATCGCTTGGATAATTGTATCACATTGATAGAGTTTTGGGTTTGTCATCTCCCAAGCTCTGGGAAGATGACCTGTGGACTGTCGACAACGAAGAAGCCATATTGAATATGTGAAGAGAAAAAAGCAGAAATATATCAATAAAGGAAAGTATGAAACGGTTAAGCACTCAGCACCTATAATGAAAATTCCAATATTGAAATCTAGATATCCACATAGCAAAGAAGTAGATCTGTATGGCAAACCAATACCGTTCATTCTCCCTCTATCCAATCTGACTGACCGTATTTCGTATAAGCTCAAATTATATTATTATTATGAGAGTCGATATTATTAACCGTAATTTTTTATTACTTTAAATAATTTTTTATTTCTTGTTTTTTCCATCAATTTGCACACTTTGCACAAGGCAGCTGTGAATCCATTTTTGGACGTACAATAGGCTAATTATGTATTAAGCATTACTAAACATTTAATCTAAATTTCAACAATTACAAATTAGGTATTGAAACGTGAATTTGCGAAATTAGGTTGTCTTATGAATGATATATAACATCACTACAAAGTCATAGAAAAAGGGATCAAAGTGGGAGGCCTATACAAACTTTGACGTTACTATTAAAAATCACTAAGCATTGTCATCAATAGACATGTTTACAAAATAATTATGAAACTTAAGGTATGGTCACCTACATCATAAATATGTAATTTTTATTTTAAAAGAAAGATATAGTAGGGGGTTTTATAATTTTTAAGAATGAGTATGTTGATGTAATGATTGTGCAAACAACATAAATGAGTTTTTAAGTACAAATAAAATGAAAAGAAAGCTTCTTGAATTATTGCATATTAATGTGTTGAATTATTGCATATTAATGTGTGTTGGCCAATGCAACCTATATCACTTGGGGGAATTTATTAATTTCCTATATTCATTGATCATAGAACTACGTTCATATAGATCTATTTGATAAGAAAGAGAAAATAATGTTCTTAATACTTCAAAGAACTTAGAAATATTGTTGAAAGAAGACAATCTAAAATATATTAAGGTCATCCAATCACATAAAGAGGGAAAATACACTTCATGACAAATATTAGAAAGACAATGGGATTAAAAAATACTACATGGTTTCAAATAATTATAAGGAAAATGGTGTGGTGAGAGGAAGCACAAAACCATAGTTCATTGTGTTAGAAGCATGCTCAAAGGTAAGAGTCTTCCTAATAGTTTTTGGGTTGAAGCTATAAGTATTGGTGTGTATTTGAAAAATAGAAGTCCAACCAAGTTTACAGAACATAAAACTCTTTTTAAAAAATTATGTGGTTATAAACAAATTGTTAAGCATATGAGAATTTTGGGAATAAAGCATTGTGAAGTGCTACCTATGAATTAGTTTGGCTAAGGTGGATTCTAAAGGAGTGCCTACATCTATCAAATGTGATAATAAAAATTCAGTAAAATTGACAAACAATCAAATTTATCATGTAAGATCAAAGCACATTGAAACCTAATATCACTTTCTAAGAGAAAAATACAATCAAAAGAAAATGAATTACTTACTATAACACAAATTTATAAATGAGAATATTGGATGACCTATTTACTAAGCTTTTGAGAAACACAAAATTTGTAATATGTAAAAATATACTAGGTATGTTAAAAAGTTCATTTCTCCATTAAAAAAGAGAGTTGAAAATAATATAAAAATGTGTCACATACTAATGGTTAGAAATTCAATATACTCAATTTTTAGTTCACTACAATAGTTATTCTCTCATTTCTACTTATAAATTAAAGAATAGTGAAAATTTTTACACTCTCAATTAGGTGATCTATTTATTCTCTTCGATTTTATTTCTTAAATATTCTTTTCAAATTTTATTCAAAAAGTAATCTAAGTCATTTGGAAGACTAAGTGCAAGAAAGAAAACAATGTTCTTGCCAAACATAACTAGTAGTAGACTCACATTTAAAACCGAGTTGGCCAACGTTCAAAATCTCCCGTACTTGCATGTTTTGGGGGCCGAAAAACAAAAAGTGCCATCAGGTTTTTTCTTAAACCTAGCTCCCACGACAATGCTTTGTGAGAGTACTTAACATGGCAAATACCATTCTTCATCATGAAAATACTTTTGATGTGGAATTTGTTGATTTCTAACAAGCTCATTCTATTTAAGCCCTCATGAATAATACTAAAGAGAAGAAGGAACATTTCTTTCGTCTTATTTGTTGGTCAAATAAAAAAACACAAAGTGATATTTTAAACGAGTATATTATTATTTTATTTTATAAAAAAATGATTAATTATTGTAGATATTTCTAATAAGAACAAGTGAAATTTAATGAAATAAATGCATATATATTTGTATTAATAACGTTTTGCAAATCTATTTCTCCTCGTCATACCATGAAGTAAAACGGTGTTATTAAAATGTAACTATGCAACTATAAATGAAGAAAATGCAAATCATATTTTAAACAATGTTTAAATGATTATTATTTTATAATTTTTTTTTAATTATCATAAATATTTTTCTTAATAATCAATAAAAAATATTAATAGATTTATTTTAAATTTACATACATAAAGCATCAAAATAAATACCAATTCTTTTTATGTTTAGATTTATCAAATCTCTAAATACATCTAATTTCTTGGAATGAATTTTTAAATAATTAATTTTAATTTACATATTAAGAAATTGAATTTTTTTTTGTGTTTAATAAATTTAGATTTAAGATAGATATATGCTAGTTTTGATTTTTTTTAATAACTATATAAAATTTAAATTGATTATTTGTTCATTATATATCTTGTGAATAGTAAAACACCTTGTTATTTTTAATGCATTAACATTATATATTAAGAAGCATTTTTTTCATATGAACAATAGATAATTTTATGGATGATGAAAATGATATATAGATTGTACATTTACTTTTCATTCATTAGTCATATTGTATATTTTAGATGCATGAAGAATTCTTAGATGGTAATGATAAGCAATTGAAAATCATGAAATCTACAATTTGACATTAAATTTTTTGGGTTGTAGAATTTTTTTAAAATTATTAAAATTAATGAACAAAGTTATCAAAACTTGTAATAAGAAAAACAATGGATAAGAATGTGCCATTTTTTTTGAAAATTTAAAATCTTCAAATTTGTACAAATAAATATTTGCCCAAATTTTCTATGATTGATTATACATTTATTAACACTTTCTCAAAACCATCTCAATATTATAATTTATAAGTTTTCTTTCCTATCCACAACACTTCAATTGTTAAAAATCACACACACAAATAAATATTTTCCCAAACTTTCTACTAATTGATTATACACTCATCCACATGATCTTAAACCCACCTGAGTATTATAGTTTATAAATTGTTTTTCCTACCCAAAACACTTCACAGACACACACATATACACATATACATTTTGACCATAGCTATGATATTCCTCTTCATACTAGTTTCCAATTGAACCATTCTGGACTTAGACAACTTATGAGTCATCAATTTACACCTTTCAATCAAGTTAGTATTAATATAGCTATAAGACGCTCTGGAATCAATTAAAATTGAAATAGGCACATCACTTAGTTTACCTTCAATCTCGATTATAGAAGATTGATGATCAGCTTGGTGATTATGCAATGCTGCATAGATGCGAGGAACACTTCTTGCAACATCGCCAATAGTAGAAGCTTCTTGCATATTATATACACTGGTTCCCTTATTTATTCTTTCAGAACATTTGCTTAATAAATGGTAACCATCACATCCCCAACATTTACCTTGGGTTGGTTTCTTTTGTCTTGAATAATTACCCATCTTGGATTCTTATTTTGGTATCAGTGGTTTAAAAGAAGAGTAGGTGTCCTTCTTTGTATCCAGAGACTTAAACCCCTTTCTTCTTTGATCTTGCAACTCTTCTAGCTTACCTCTCCAAACCTTTTTCACTTCCTACCTATTATGGCCTTGCTCATTCAAGCATCTAGCCTTTCAGAAGCAATCCTTCAAGGTGCAAGGTTCATCATAATTCAATCTATCCTTATAATACTCAGGTGGGCCACTGATAAAATGTTGTACCTTCACCTTTTCATCTTCGATAAACTCCACATAACCCAGCAACTCCAAGAATTTCTTTGAACATAGTCCTCCATGGACATATTTCCCAATTTATGCTCAAAGAATTCTTGTGTCTTTTTATCATAGTTCTGATGTGATAGATATTCCTTCTTGAATATTTTTTGGAATTTCCTCCAAGAAATATGCTTCTCATCCAATTCTTCCACTTGTTTGAGTTGTTTCCACCATTTATAATCCCTTCCTTGCAAATTATATGTTGCAATTCATGCTTCTTGGGTTTTTGAGTAGTCACGTAAATGAAAATACTTTTTCATTTCCATAAGACATAGCTCTGCATCATCACAGACTTCTCTCCATCAAAGGTCATAGGTTTTAGTTTTTTGAGTTCACCTTCTAGCATTACATCATCCTTTCTCTTTATATTCCTTCTAGGATATTTAATCTGCTAGTTATTTTTATGCCCATGAGAACTTTCATCGGTTTTATGATGTCAATGTGATTTCATTATGCTGTCTTCTCTTTCCCAAGAGAAGTGATACATGTTCATGGATTCTTCACCTCTTTCCACATTGGAAGCGACCTGATGCATCCGATTTTGCAGTTGAGCCAAATTCTGTAGTAATTGTTGGTTAATTTGGCTATGTTGTTCCAAAATTTGAAAAATTATTTCATTTCCAAACTGCAACTCCTCAAATTTTGCACAACATCCATGGTCCTTGACCCACTTTGGATTTGTTACGTTGTTCTTCATCGCCGATTCCTTCCCCAAAATTAGAGAATTCGGGATCCTTTGCCATCTCTTCCATTCTAATTTCCTGTCTTTCCTGATAGTCTGATTCCAATGACCGAATATTCCTGTATAATGCTAGTAAATTGAAATTTTCAAGGATTATTAGTCTCAAATTAACTACAACATATATTCGAATACATGTATTTATCTCTTTAGGAAAACAATTTCAATTCTAGAGGACCGAGAGCTGCAACCGATGCTCTGATACCAAACTGTAACATACCCATGTTACACACACAAACAATTTACAGTATAAAACTATAAAAATGAGATTCTATTTTAAGCATCTAATTAACAACTTCATAACTAGGTTTATGCCTATCATTCTAAGAACATATAGAAGGAATCCATCCATCAATGAGGTTGTGACAGCATAAGCATACATGTATTACATAAAAGAAGTTTAGCCACTCATCATTCACATACAAAATTAATACAGCAGATAGCTTATGCGATTGAAAGAAACCTCATTCATGAATGCAACCTTCTAATAGGATTAACATAGCATATTCATCGCTTACATTTATTTACACATTCATTCCACATATTGAACATATCAAGCACAACTAAACACATGAACATTATAATTCATACACAGATACACTTATTTGAAATTCACATGAATGTGGAAACTAGCTGCATGTGAGCCACGCTCCACCCAACCTTAGAACTTGTCTAGCCTATACTATTTCAGCTCCCAAGTTCATCCGCAAGATATCTCACCATTTTTTTTTCCAACTCACTCTCAGATTCTAAGGTGGAATTAACAGAGGTTGAATATATACATAGGGTTCAACAAACAGTAGTTTGGTAACCAATTCCTTGTGAATTCCACAATTGACCCACCTGAGTTCCTTCCCAAAATGCATTGCGACACACTTCACTGCAAACGTCAGGATTCCCTTTGGGTCTCATTCTTAATTTCCAATTTACTGGTGTATGCAACCAAGGAAATCATGGCCAAAACGGTTTAACTCAACAATTCGGGTTCAGGTTCATAATAGGGATTTCTTCCCAAGTTTTCTTCACTCTCTCCAGAACTCGTAGACACACAATGATACTCTTCACTGTCCAAATTCCTTCCCATATTTTCGCACTTCCTCTCACTTAACCGACACACCCCCTGTGCTCTGCGTGCATCATCCTAGACTCGCATCCCCCCAACCCAAGTTGGGCGAAGCATCAACATCCCTACTTCCGCTTGGATCATTGAGGCAACCCCGTGTCCTCCTTTGGGATCCCATGTGGCTATCCAAAAGGAACATGTTTCTCCCATACATAGTCACGATTAGTCACTAAATATCCAGATTAATAATAATTAATCCCCCACTAAGAATGTGGCTTAGGGGTATGGGTTTTGTATTTATCATAAGGTTTATAGAACATGGGTTTAGGGAACAAGGTACATAAGTCAACCTTACCCCCTCACAACCCTTGGTTAATAGCTAGATCTCCTCTTTAGCGTTTTGCTCCCCATGCAGCCAGCTGATGTTTTTATTAAAATATTATCATGCTATGTACATACTCATAGCCACAATGTTCAAATTACAATAACAGCTCTAACCTGGGCTAGGGGGTGTTACAAGGCTCTTATTTCTTAGGGCTCTCATGTCTTTCTCTCATATGTTGGTTTAGATATATATGGGGATGATTGTATATTTTGTTTTTTGAATCGTATATCTAAAGACTCATTTGGTTGTAGATTTATATGTTGATTTTCTATTTTGGATTTTAAAATAGATATACTCTTTAATGGTATACTTAGGACAACCTCTGAATAAGTTTTTTAATACTATGGTACTATTGAATGGTTGTTCATGGATATCTTTTCCTTAGAAGATGTTACTTGAGTATGTATGAAATATGTTTTCTTTGATTCTAAAGAATAAAAAGAAACAAGTTTTTTCTTGTTGTTAAAAAACGAAGTATTTATATCGTTCATTTTGCATAAGATATTTAAATGTATGAGATTAAGGCTAGATATTACTAAAATCAACATGATCTTAGTAGAGATACTATTTAGGTTGAAACATCATTTTCGTCTAAGCGTAAGATCTACTAAGTGCTTTTAATTTGCTAAGAGTTGGCCTTCCTATATTCAAGAAAATATGTTAATGAAACACAATCCAAAGGTATATGTTAAGAGTGAAAGAATGTCTCTTTATAGGCAACCAACAAAATATTTAAAGTGATCTAATTTTGTCTAAATAATAGTGATGAGTAGCTCCACATTAATGAATTACAACTAATTACTATTCATCAGCATAGATCCATCTTAAACCTGGATAACACCAAGAGAAATCCAATTTCTTGAAGTGTGAATTTTTTTTTAATAATATATCGCGTCCTATAAAACACTTTACTTTTCTCAATGTAATTAAAAAATAAGTTATGATAAGTTTTAGCTTAATACACAATAAATAAATAAATATTTATATCCAATATCTCAATTCTAAAATGATAATACATATTAAGATAGTTATTTCAAAAAAAAAGATAACACATGTAAAGATTATTATTTCAAAACATATTATGTAACTCTAAAAAGATAACACACGTAAAGATAGTTATGTCAAAACATATTATACGTGATGTTTTCAATGTCAAGTAAAAAATATATTTATTTGAAAACATAGCATATATCATTATAAATCCATCTTAAATCTACATATTGAAACAATGCTTTTTGTGTGACGCTTACAGTGTAGAATTAGTGAATGACGATGAAGGCGACGCAAACAAACGATCACGGATTGGATATATTCGTGATTCGTGAATGAAATGTTCGTTACACTATTAGTAAGTCATCGGTTAAAAAATCCGCATCGAATTATCATTTAGTAACTTATCACAAGCACCATATTCATGAACAGAATATCGCTTCTGTTATCCTATGTGGCATTATATTCATAATCGAATATTCTAGTCTGCTCCGTGGTCCCTCCACCGACTGAGTCGTCCTTTACACGGTGAGGACCGCGTGGTCACCGTTGTTTATAATAATCCTCCTTCATCGCTTGTAAGTGGCATTATATTCATGAATCGAATACTGCCCTCCACCGACTTACTCCCCTTTACATAGTGAGGATTGCCTGTCTTCCTTGTAAACATACCACTTCGCGTTTGAAAAAGAACTTATTTTTATAGCGAAATGAATGACTTATTACCTTCATCACCTTCCACTCGCTCATTTTTTCTCTAATGTGATCATAGAGGAGTCCTTTTTTTCTGTGTGAGAAAATAAATCCTCTTCCTTCTCGTGGCAGCAGAGAGCTTACATGGTTTCTTCTTCTGACTGGATCACAATGGAAAGTTACACGTATCAACTTAATTGGTCCTCTAATAGAAACAATGGCAAGGATGAACTCCCATCATTTTGATTCTCATTGTTCAACGAGTTAGTGTTCTCCGCACGGGAAGAGGCAAAAAAATGCATTGGTTCAACATGCGCAAGAGTAATGCTGAAGCGCATAGAATAGTTTTGGCATGGTCGGGGTTGGGAAGATATGTGTACAGTTATGTGCCAATCAATATACTCAATACGGGTGGAGGAGAAGTTGCACTTGAAGCTCCAATGAAGATGCATGGCACTGAGAAGAAACTACTTATAGCATGCTAAAGTTTTTGTGGATGTGTTTCTCTTCACTTCCAAATACAAGAGAATGAATGTCTCAATATTCAAGAATACCATTGCATGCTACAAGGCTAAATAGATTGAATGTCCCAATATTCAACAATAGCGTTGCATAAGCTGCACCATCTTCACTTGATATCATATATAAATATTGTATATGACAATGGCACATTGACACCTCATGTATTATTGACAAAATTGAATTGATTGATTTATTAAAAAACCATCTTCACTTGATATCATATATAAATATTGTATATGACCATGGCACATTGACACCTGCATGTATTATTGACAAAATTGGATTGATTGATTTATTAATTTTAAATGTGTTCATAGATTCAAGATCTTATATTGTAATGTATGATTCAGAGATTCAAGATCTTCTATTTATATGACATGTTACGTAGATAGGTGTTAGAATTAACATTTATCGTTGTTATTCTCTTTCCTTCTTGGGACGGAGTTAGGTGATCTTGCGATGACAGTTGAATCCAAAAAAAAAACAGGAATCCACGTCCTCAACGAACTGAGTAGGTGATCTTGCCATGACAGTTGAATCCACCCCCTCAACGAACTGAGTCGGTGAGTCGGTGATCTTCCAATGTAATACTGGAGGGAGGAGAAGAATAAATCACATGTTGGTTGAGGGTTTCGAGTGGGGCGTGGAGGCCTGTGAAGAGATGGGCGCCGACGGCAACTAGAAGTAGATTCGAACCAGGCCCAAGGCATTTATTGCTTGGGTCTAAAAGCGATATGGTGAAGAATCAGATTTGGGATGAAAATACATTGGATTTTGGTTGTCGTTGGCGAGTATCGAACTGCTGATCACATTGATAGAATTTTGGGTGGGTATTCTCCCACGTCGTCACACAATATGAACGAGCTGTGGGAAGATGACCCCTGGACTGTCGACAACTAAGAAGCTGATATTGAAGATGTCCAAGAGAAAGAAGCAGAAATATATCGATAAAGGAAAGTATGAAACGGTTAACAAACCAGTCGGCACCTATAATGAAAAATCCAATATTGAAATCTCGATATTCATATAACAAAGAAGTAGATCTGTATGACAAACCAACACCGTGCATTCTCCCTCTATCCAATCTGACTTTACGGTATTTCGTATAAGCTCAGATTATATTATTATTTTGACAGTCGATATTATTATCCATAATTTTTTATTTATTTGAAATAATTTATTAAACAACTTATGGCTTGATTTTTCCATCAATTTGCACACTTTGCACAGCGCTGCTGTGAAGCCATTCTTGGACGTCCAATAGGTTAATTATATCAGTCATTTGCTTTTTTCCTATCCGCTTTTATCAATCACAAGTTAAGAAAATTGAAAATGTAACATGTATGTATTAAGGATAAATAAACATTTAATCTAAATTTCAACAATTACAAATTAGGAATTACAAATTAGGTATTGAAAGGTGAATTTGTGAAGTTAGGTTTTTTTTGAGAATGATATATAAGATCGTTACAAAGTCATAGAAAAAGGGATTAAAGTGGGATGGCTATACAAATTTTAATGTTATTATTAAAAATTACTCTGCATTGCCATTAATAATCATGTTTACAAAATAACTATGCAACTTAACTTAAGGTATAGTGACTACATCATAAATATTTAATTTTATTTTAAAAGAAAGATTTGGTAAAAGGGTTTTCTAATTTTTAAGAATGAGTATGTTGAATGTGATGATTTTGCATGTGGTAAACAACATAAATGAGTTTTTGATAAATACAAATAAAATTAAAAGAAAACTTCTTGAATTATTGCATATTAATATGTGTTGGCCAATGCAACTTATATCACTTGGGGGAATTTATTAATTTCTTATATTCATTGATCATAGAACTAGGTTTATATGGGTCTATTTCATAAGAAAGAGAAAATGATGTTTTTAATACTTCAAAGAGCTTAGAAATATTGTTAAAAGAAGACAAGAAAATATATTAAGGTCTTCAAATCACATCAAGGGGAAAAATACATTTCATGACAAATATTAGAAAGATAGTGGAATTCAAAAATACTACATGGTTTCAAACAATTCTAAGCAAAATGGTGTGGTTGAGAGGAAGCACAAAACCATAGTTGAGTGTGTTAGAAGCATGCTCAAAGGTAAGAGTCTTCTTAATAGTTTTTGGGTTGAAGCTATACGTATTGGTGTGTATTTGAAAAATAGAAGTCCAACCAAGTTTACAGAACATAAAACTCTTTATAAAATATTATGTGGTTATAAACAAATTGTTAAGCATATGAGAATTTTGGGAATAAAACATATTATGTAAGATCAAAACATATTGAAACCTAATATTACTTTCTAAAAGAAAAAGTACAATCAAAAGAAACTGACTTACTTACTATAACACAAATTTATAAATGAGAATATTGGATTACCTATTTATTAAGCCATTAAGAAAGAAAAAAATTGTAATATATAAAAATATGTTAAATATCTTAAAAAAATTCATTTCTCCGTTAAAAAGAAGAGTTGAAAATAATACAAAAATGTGTTACAAGCTAATTATTAAAAATCCAATATATTCACTTTTTAGTTCACGATAATAGTTATTCTCTCATTTGTGTCTCTGAATTAGGAAATCTATTTATTCCCTTCTATTTATTTCTTAAATATTCTTTTCAAATTTTGTTAAAAAAATAATCTAAGTCATTTGGAAGACGAACTGCATAAAACAAAACAATGTCCTTGCCAAACATAACTAGTAGTAGACTGACATTTAACGCCAAGTTGGCCAAAGTTCAAAATCTCCTGGACTTGCTTGTTTTGGCGAGCCGGAAAACAAAAAGTACCATCCGGTTTTTTGTTAAACCTAGCTCCCACGACGATGCTTTGTAAGAATACTTAACATGGCAAATACCATTCTCCATCATGAAAATACTTTTGATATGGAATTTGTTGATTTCTAACAAGCCCATTCTATTTAAGGCTTGATGACTAATACTAAAGAGAAGAAGGAACATTGCTTTCGTCTTATTTGTTGGTAAAATAAAAATAAAAACAAACTGATATTTTAAACGAATATATTATAAGAACAAGTGAAATTTTAAATAGCAAAACTCATATTGAAATAAATGCATATATATTTGTATTAATAATGTTTTGCAAATCTATGTCTCTTCGTCATACCATGAAGTAAAACTGTGTTATTAAAATGTAACTATGCAACTATAAATGAAGAAAATGCAAATCATATTTTAAACCATGTTTAAATGATTATTATTTTATAATTTTTTGGTTTGATTATCATAAATATTTTTATTAATAATTAATAATATTTTTATTATTAATATAGATTTATTTTAAATTCAGATATATAAAGCATCAAACTAAATATCAATTTTTTTTATGTTTAGATTTATCAAATGTAGAAACGCATCTAATTTCTTTGAATGAATTTTTAAATAATTTAATTTAATTTCTTTTTAATTTTAATTTACATAATAAGAAAATGAATCTTTTTGTTTGTTTGTGTTTGATAGATTTTGTAACGCCCATATTTTGATTAGGCATATTTATCAGTTAGACACACCATACTTTATTTTCTTATATATTCTGTTGAACTCGGCTCGACTGAGTAAACTATATTATGATTCGGTACGTGGATACCATCTTCTTATATAAATTATTGAAGTGTTATATGTCATACGCATCTATGATGAACTAAAAAGGTTACATGAAATAAAATTATTTTTGATAACATGGATCAATTGGCGATCAATGGGAAATGCTTTCTATAAATTTGTATTTTGCAAAATACTAACCTACAGGACACAAGGGCTATGGGATAGCCAGTTACTTGATCTGATATATTCGGAAAAAAAAAAAACATGTTCGTACAGTAAACCTTAGCAGCCAAATATGATGATACGATAACACAAACTGATAATCCCGATAGCAGCAAAGTATGAGTTGATAAGAGCATAGGCCCAGTATGTTGAGAGGGATGGATGTGTTTCCCACCCTATGTTTCCATGAGACCCGAGGTCGTGGGAGGGCCGTGCTGAGACACGCTCCCCATGTTGTTGTGACGACGATGGTCGGATGCCTGCTAGGGGAGGATAGGTCCGCTGTTTAGCTGACGCTATCGCTCTCAAGTTCTATGTGGTCAGGTCGGTGAGTCCGACATCCACTTTTGTACTAGCAGAGGAAGGATAGGGAGGATGCAGGACGTAGGTTATGATGGGAGGATGTGTTAGTTAGTACTGTTGAGGGTTGGGTATTCCTTGATTCTGATTTATAGGTAGTAGGTACTCTTCCTTGTACATGATTGATTAAACTAATGTAAAGATAAAGATAAGGATGTGAAATCGTAAAGAATTAACTGTTAAATAACTGAGAATGTTGAAGTAATTGTACTATATATATTATGATTGTTCTTCTGCATGGGGGGGTAAATACTACTATTAGTTAGCAGGTATGCATAGGCGAGATGGGGTTTGTCTATAGTACATTTATGATTTGTGCATATGTTGGCCATGCATGCACACCTTGCACGTGTACACTAGTATCGATATACAAACACTTAACATATTGAATAAATGTATAAGTCATCATAAGTAATTATGTTAATCATGCATTGATCGAACTCAGATAATGAATATAAAGTTATTTAAGATGTGTAAAACAAATCAATTAAGCTATGTATTACTTGTTGGTAAACATCGTGATAAACAATTGAGACAAGTTTCGTCAGTTCACATTGTCATCTGAGAACTGTTGTAAATAAGGTACTATCTAATTAATTAGTAAGATTGTTTAAGCCCTTAAGGGTGCTTTGTTTAGAAGAACGATGATACTATGTAGATGTTAGGGTACTCATGTGATAAACAAATGATTTAAAAGACATTTTTTTATTAAATTCACCATTTATTATTACTTTGTGGCGATTTAATTAATATTACTACTTAATTAATGTTATTTTAATAATATTACTATCCATGTCATAACAATTGCAATATAGGTAAAATTTAAATATTGATTAATAAATGATTAGAGTGTCATTATTTTACATTTCTAAGTTAGACATAATAGGATAACAATTTTGGAATGGATGTGATGTGATGGAAAATGGTTTATTACTATTTAATTATTCAATACGAATCTTAGAATTTAAATCTCATGATAAGTTATCTTGACGGATGAGGTAGACCATTAAGACACACCATGTCCAAGTTGAAAAGGGTCAACTATTTATATAATATTTTATTAATTACATTAATAACATTAAATACAAAGGTGGTGAATAGACTTGTAATTAATAAACCTTGTCCCGAATGGATAACCTTTGGGTAATGGTTCCCACCGTAATAAATACTTATGACTGTCAATCAAAATCAAATAAATTTACCATGAGTGTAATTAATTATTCGGTACATTGAGTGTGAAAAATACATTTTTATAATGAAATGTGTATGAATGAACTAAGTGAAAGGAGTAAATGCTTGAGGGGCTCGAGAGGGGGAGTTTGGGGAGGTGGAGTAATCCCAAGGTCTTCTCGAGGAAGGGAATGTATATAGAGGGGGAGAAAGTTGAAGGTAAGGGGGAGAGCTTGGAGTAAAGAGAAAGGTTTGGGAACAGAAAGAAGGTTTGAGAACAGAAAATTTTGGAGAACCTAAGTGAAGACTGCTCTCAGGATTATGAGATTGTGAGCTCGGGGGCTTGGAAATCCTTTGATTTCCAAGGGCCAGCAAGATAATAGTTGGTCGGTAGGGTGGACACATCATCTTGGCTGACTAAGAGAATAAAAACATAACCTGCTACAACCTACGGTCTACTAGCATCAGCATAAGGTAATTTCCTTGTTAATTACGTTATTTGATTATTATGCTAAAACGTACTTTAAACATGCATATAACTTGCTATTTACTGATTTACTACTGTGAAACATATTCTTATGCTGGAACAAATTATTGAAAATGAAATATTGATATGTTAGTTATTTTAAAATACGAATGTATGGTTGATAAAGACAAGACAGTATACTAAATTTCATTTAGAAGCATAGAAATTTTTAGAAATTTACTCCCATACACCTGAATAAAGTTTAATACATAGAAAATTAAACTCAGAAATTTTACTTAGTACTCTGTTGTAAAAACCAGAGCACTATAGATGGTATCAAAGCTTTTGTTCAGACTCTTGAACCTACAGGCCTATTCATGCTTCACCTAGAAAATCTACTTGATAGTTTACCTACTTGACCTCTAGCCATAGTAAGCTTCCAAGGTACACCTGCAAAAGGACAATGGGAATAACATTAGAAAATGAAAGAATATATATACATATAATTATATTTTCATTCTTTTATAACTATTGCTGCACACGCAAAAGACTAGTATGATTTGGCCAAAGTAAATAAAATAGATATATATATATATATATATTATGAAAATGAAAAAAAATAAAAAATGAGGATCTCCAAACAATGGAATTTCTACGCTAATCTACCAAACATATGCAAATTTCCAGGGTTACAGATTTTAGTTTATTATTTAAATTATGACCTTCTTACAAATTATATATTGATATCCAAGCTATAGACTGTACTTATGCGAACTCAGTCAATACAATTATATATCTTATCAAATACAGAATTCCCCTACCATTCCCAGTTCATTTATTTCTAAGTGATAAACTAAAATTATTCTCATGTGGTTCCATGTCTAATAGAATATAATCTCTGTGTTACCTATTCTATTAAATGTGAACTAGGACTTGTTATATATAACCGAAGGATAAAATCCAGAAACTATCATCTATTCCTGACAGTTAATAAAATTTATGGAATTTTAAATAAAGTCCAGGTTAAATTTATCCCAACGCCATGATCTAATTCAAATCTCAGTAATTAAACAAAAAAATGTGGTAGCTTCTCCCTCAAACCCTAGCATTTGGGCATATTCAATTATCCACACTAGGGTTCACTCATCTCTCGCCAACCTCCAAATCGCCAGGGCTCGGGGTAGAGCACCCGTGGGTTTAATCCTGCTCGTATCTCTTTATCGGTTATCAAGAAATATATATGATCACAGACAGTTGCAGCCAACCTATGATACAATCCATCCTCCTCAACTGTATACATCAGAAGCTAAAAAAAAAAAAAAAACTAACCTACAACTGCCCAATGAAAGAATGCAATGTTCTTTATTGAAATGAAAAGCCCACCAGGATGCTGGTGTTCCACTGACCCAACAACAATTTTACATAAACTACACCGTGTGGACATCAAATTCCTGAAACAACTTTGAATTTAAATACCCGACAACACTATATATTCAAACAAATCTCCTTGAGATTCTTGGCCACCGCCTCATCCACTTGGTACTGAGTTTTATTAAAAGAAAAATAAAAACAGTAAGCGCTGAGTGTCCTCAAAACCTGCAAAGGTTTCTATCCACATATAAATTCCAGTCTTCAAATATAGAACTATATATCCTACTGCAAACAAAGAGGTAAATGCGTTTTCCCAATCATATAAAAATTCATACCTTTTTAAGAACCCAACAGGAATGATTGTAGGTCCTTTGGAGCAGTTCCTCCATGGAGTCAGAGCCTGAGACTACTCTGCAGTTAACAAAATTTTCTCTTGCATACTGTTGATAAAATGATCTCTTCTGTTTGGGGAGCAGCCTGATCAACCTCAAAAATTCGCCATATGCTCTTAAAGCCCTATCCATTTCAATACAGCCTTGACTGACAGACCAGCACTGAGAGCTTTGTAAGCGAATGAATGCCAAGTCGAAGGGGGCCACCACGCCCGCCACTACAGCCCAAACGCTAAGCACAAGTGCAGTGCCTTCCTTTGTTATAACAAGTCTAGCCCAGGCGCTCAACACCGAGAGCCACTCACGCAACCAGTTGCCAAGTCCAATATGGGCCACACAAGCCAATACACCCAAGCGCCGAGAACGCCCAAGAGAATTCCTTCGTTTATTACTTATAAATTTTTTATCGGGCACCTAGCCTGGATGCTCAACACTGATAGCTTACAAAGAGACCATCGTCTAAACCCAAAGGGGGTCAACATGCATTAACCAAGCGCCAAGCTCACTAGCACGCATTCCTTTGTTACCTGGTCTGAACGCCATTAACCAAACTAGCGCCCAGCAATGGAGGAGCCCACGGAGTATAATGCTTGCCCAACGCGTCTAGGAAAGCGCTGCCAGGCCAGTGCTTCTATCATAGAATCTGGATCAAAATCTACTTCCTATCTAAAACCCTAAGTGAGCTCCCATAGAGTTGCAGAGCTAAAACTCCAAGAGAGAGGACGAAAATGGCCGCGCCTTGGGGATTGACCCAATTTAGGGTTTCCCCCACTTTCCAGGGCGGTGGGTTGCGTGGAGAGTACTCCTTCTCATGGCGATCAGAGGTACCGTGGGCCTCACACGTATACCCCGTGCATGGAGCTAGACACGCAGAGAGGCCACGTAAGGAGATAGGGTTTAAAGGATAAATGATATTTAAAACAAAAAAGGAAAAACTAATTGCTATAATTACCATATAGTATACGTTTCCCTTATTTAGGTTATTTGATATATTTATTTATTTATTCTATTTATTTTCTTATTATTCTATTAATTTAAATAAAATTAAAATGATAATAAGAATAATAATAATAATATATATATATAATATTTAATATTAAAAGTATAAAATTTATCCTAAAGTTTTTATTGAAAAATTAATCATAAATTTTAATTACAAGGTTAATCTTGATTACATTAAAAGTTAAAAATATAATGTTAATACGGATGATAATTATGATAATTATGAGAGGTTCCACAAGAAGTATGAATCTCGGTTTATGGAACTAGTAAAATATGTTCCTTACCTAGATGCAGATGATTGTCAGGTAGAGCATTTTGTGTATGGACTTAACTACAAGATCAGGGCTGCTGTGCGGATGTGGAAGCCAACTTCAGTTGCCATGGCAGTTGAGTATGCTCGTTATGCAGCTGATATGTCAGATGGAAAAGGGGGTAGTAAGTTGACAGGAACCAATCAGTATGTTTTAGGGAAGGCCTCACGTCCTTACTTCAGGGGAGGACAATCTAGACCTCCTCCTTACGGTAACAGGTTCACACCAAGGGCTAATACTTTAGTTAACTCAATCTCGCAGGCATCGTCCGCAACCCACCAAAGCCAGGGACGTACACAAGGAAGTTCCTATAGAGGATCAAGGGGTTTTAGAGGACCTAGGGGAAGGAACTCATCTAAGAGGATTCCTCCAAGCAACATGCAAGCCCCTCCCAATCTCTCTTGTTGGGGATGCGGAGGTCCTCATTTCTAGCGAGACTGTCCCAAGTGTCAGTCAAGCAGCAGGCACAGGGGAGGAAAGGCACCCATGGATAGTTCGAGTAATAGTCATCGGATTCATGCAGCGCTTCATAACCACCTAGCAGAACATCAGTCTACCGTAGTAGAATCCACTGGTAAAGTAAACAATGTCAAACTTAAAATTTTGTTTGATCCGGGAGCAACTGATAGTTTTATTTCACCATTTGCATTAGATAAATGTGGGTTGGCAGCCTACGAGCACGATGATTTCAAACTGGTTGAAATGGCTTCAGGAGCTAAGAAAATAATAGGTCTTAAAGTGAGGAGTTGTGAGGTTGACTTAGGAGTGTGCACCACTAAGTTGGATGCTTATGTCACCAATTTTGGGACTTATGACCTCATTATTGGCATGGATTGGTTAGAAGGCCATAGAGCTTTCTTAGACTTCTATGCGAAGAAGGTGTTGTGCCTCGATGACGAGGGAAGGACAATTCAAATCCAAGGCTTGAAGAGGAAGGTATCCCTCCGTTTCATCTCTATGGTGAAAGCTAAGCGGTGCCTAAGACAAGGATGCCAGTTGTTCGTAGTGGAGACCGTGAGCGATAGTAAAGTACCTTCCTTGAATTCTTACCCAGTACATTCCGAGTTCAAGGATGTCTTTCCGAAGGAATTGCCAGGACTACCTCCAGAAAGAGAGCTCGATTTCACAATCGAACTAAAACCTGGTGCAGAGCCTATCTCAAAAACTCCTTATAGAATGACAACTCCAGAGCTTCGTGAATTACAGATCCAGTTAAAAGAGTTGCTAGATTTGGGACTGATTAGACCTAGTATCTCGCCGTGGGGAGCACCAGTGATCTTTGTTAAGAAGAAGGATGTATCTCTGCAACTGTGCATAGATTACAGAGATTTGAACAAGGCCACAGTGAAGAACAGGTATCCCATACCAAGAATTGATGACCTCTTTGATCAAATGAAAGGTGCATCAGTCTTCTCAAAGATTGATTTACAATCAAGGTATCACCAGTTGAGGATCAAGGAAGGAGACATTCCTAAGACTGCCTTTCGAACTCAATTTGGGCATTACGAGTTTGTAGTGGTACCATTTGGTTTGACCAATGCTCCAGCTGTATTCATGAGCCTCATCAATGGTGTCTTCCGAAAATACTTGGACCACTTTGTTCAGGTCTTCTTAGATGATATTCTTATCTATTCTAAGAATGAGAAGGAGCATGAGGAACACTTGCGGTTAGTCTTGACATGCTTAAGGGAACATAAACTTTATGGTAAATTATCAAAATGTTCCTTCTTCCAAAAAGAGATTCACTACTTGGGGCACATCATCTCAGGTGAAGGGATCTCTGTAGACCCGGAAAAGGTAAAGGCCATTGAAGATTGGCCAATTCCAAGGAATGCTCATGAGGTGCGCAGCTTCATGGGGTTAGCAGGCTATTACCGGAGGTTTGTGGAAGGATTTTCTAGAATTTCAAAACCTATTACCACCTTGCAACGCAAGGGAATCCGGTATGAATGGACCGGTGAATGCGATGCTGCTTTTACAGAGTTAAAGAGATTGTTAACAAGTGCACCAATCTTGCAGGTACCAGACATGGATAAAGATTTCATGGTATGGACCGACGCCTCGAAGCAAGGACTAGGAGCGGTGCTGATGCAGGAAGGCGGGGTAATAGCTTATGCATCTCGGAAGTTGAAATCTCATGAGGAGCAGTACGCCAATAATGTTGGCACTAAAATTATGGAGGCACTACCTAGTTGGTAGAAGCTTCACCCTTAAAACAGACCATCAGAGCTTGCAGTACATCTTTACCCAAAGGGATTTGAATGCTAGGCAAAGGCGATGGAGTGAGTTCATGAGCGAGTATGAATTTGGTATCTCTTACATCAAAGGAAAGGAGAATGTGGTGGCAGACGCTCTAAGCCGAAGACCGAGACTTTTCTCCTTAATTCCCTTGAAGGTGGACTTGAGGGAAAGAGTACTAGGACAACTATTGGGCGATAGTTGGTATCTAAAAGTAACCTCAGCTATTCAGAATGGAAAGGAACAGGAATTGAAGTATGATGGGTACCATCTTGAGGAAGATGGATTGTTGCGGTATCAGGGAAGGATGTATGTTCCTAAGGAAGGTGATATCAGGGAAACAATCCTTAGAGTGGCCCATAGATCACATTACTGTGCGCACCCAGGGGTGAAGAAGATGTATACTGACATGAAGAAACTCTTCTTCTGGCCAGGTATGAAGATGGATGTAGTGGATTTTGTTTCGAAGTGCCTTGAGTGTCAAGAAGTTAAGGCAGATCATCGTCACCCGGCCGGTCTCCTACAACCGCATGATATTCCTATGACTAAATGGGAAGTCATTTCCATGGACTTCATTGTAGGATTACCACTCACATCTATGAGACATAATGCTATTTTGGTGGTAGTCAAAAAACTGACCAAAAGCGCTCACTTCATTCCAGTCAGAGACACCTATGATGTGACAGATGTGGAAAGGGTATTCATAAATGAGATTGTACGTCTTCATGGAGTTCCAAAAAATATAATCTCTGATATAGACCCTAAGTTCACCTCCAAATTTTGGACAAGCATGTAGTCAGCATTAGGGACACAGTTGAACTTAAGCTCAACTTATCACCCCGAGACAGATGGATAGACAGAGAGGGTGAATCAAGTGATGGAGGACATGCTCAGGATGTATGTTATGGATCAACAGACACAGTGGGAGAAATATCTTCCTTTAGTGGAGTTTGCATACAACAATAGTCATCACAGCTCCATTGGTATGCCGCCATATCAAGCATTGTATGGGAGACCGTGCAGGACACCACTCAGTTGGGACAACTTAGAGGATCAAGTTTTAATCGGGCCTGACTTGATTCAGGAAATGGAGGAACAAGTGTTATAGATTAGGCAGCGGTTGAAGGAAGCGCAGGATAGGCAAAAGAGTTACGCTGATGCACACAGATCAGATAGAAGTTATGGAGTAGGGGATCATGTATTTATTCGCATCAGACCAAATAAGAGTACCATTCGGTTTGGGAAGGGTACCAAGTTGTCACCTCGCTTTATGGGTCCATTTGAGATTCTTGAGAAAATCGGACCAGTTGCTTATCGTCTTGCGCTGCCACCCCCACTTGCATAAAACTCATAATGTATTTCATGTTTCTGTATTTTGACATTACATAGCTGATGAGACTCACAAAATTCATTGGAAGGAATTGCAAGTCTCGGACGAGGGAACCTTCAGGGTCGAACCATTACATATACTTGATCGTAGGGTTCGACAGCTCCGTAGTCGCCATGTGGACCAAGTTAAGGTCCAATGGGACAAGTATAGCCTAGGGTCTGCTACCTGGGAGGATGCAGAGACCATGTGTCGAGATTTTCCCTCACTATTTTGACCATAACTTCGGGACGAAGTTTCCCAAAGGGTGGGTGTATGTAACGCCCATATTTTGATTAGGAATATTTATCAGTTAGACACACCATACTTTGTTTTCTTATATATTCTGTTGAACTCGGCTCGACTGAGTAAACTATATTACGATATGATGGACCTCATTATATGATGTTACTTTGTTTTATGATTTCACTATGATTATGATGTTACTATGTTATGCAGTTACAACGTCATGATTATCATATGATTTCTTTATTTTACGATTACAGTATATGTTTATATGTTTTCATTAATAAGATGTGAAATATATGATTCGGTACGTGGATACCATCTTCTTATATAAATTATTGAAGTGTTATATGTCATACACATCTATGATGAACTAAAAAGGTTACATGAAATAAAATGATTTTTGATAACATGGATCAATTGGCGATCAATGGGAAATGCTTTCTATAAATTTGTATTTTGCAAAATACTAACCTACAGGACACAAGGGCTATGGGATAGCCAGTTACTTGATCTGATATATTGGGAAAAAAAAACATGTTCGTACAGTAAACCTTAGCAGCCAAAAATGATGATACGATAACACAAACTGATAATCCCGATAGCAGCAAAGTATGAGTTGATAAGGGTGTAGGCCCAGTATGTTGAGAGGGATGGATGTGTTTCCCACCCTATGTTTCCATGAGACCCGCGGTCGTGGGAGGGCCGTGCTGAGACACGCTCCCCATGTTGTTGTGATGACGATAGTCGGATGCCTGCTAGGGGAGGATAGGTCCGCTGTTCAGCCGACGCTATCGCTCTCAAGTTCTATGTGGTCAGGTCGGTGAGTCCGACATCCACTTTTGTACTAGTAGAGGAAGGATAGGGAGGATGCAGGACGTAGGTTATGATGGGAGGATGTGTTAGTTAGTATTGTTGAGGGTTGGGTATTCCTTGATTCTGAGTTAGTGGTAGTAGGTACCCTTCCTTGTACATGATTGATTAAACTAATGTAAAGATAAAGATAAGGATGTGAAATTGTAAAGAATTAACAGTTAAATAACTGAGAATGTTAAAGTAATTGTACTATATATATTATGCTTGTTCTTCTACACGGGGGGGTAAATATTACTATTAGTTAGCAGTTATGCATAGGCGAGATGGGGTTTGATCTGTGCATATGTTGGCCACGCATGCACACCTTGCACATGTACACTAGTATCGATATACAAACACTTAACATATTGAATAAATGTATAAGTCATCATAAGTAATTATGTTAATCATGCATTGATCGAACTCAGATAATGAATATAAAGTTATTTAAGATGTGTAAAACAAATCAATTAAGCTATGTATTAGTTGTTGGTAAACATTGTGATAAACAATTGAGACAAGTGTCGTCAGTTCACATTGTCATCTGAGAACTGTTGTAAATAAGGTAATGCTACTGTCTAATTAATTAGTAAGATTGTTTAATCCCTTAAGGGTGCTTTGTTTAGAAGAACGACGATACTATGTAGATGTTAGGGTACTCATGTGATAAACAAATGATTTAAAAGACATTTTTTTAAATCATTTGATTTAAAAGACATTTACTATGTAGATGTTAGGGTACTCATGTGATAAACAAATGATTTAAAAGACATTTTTTTAAATCATTTGATTTAAAAGACATTTACTATGTAGATGTTAGGGTACTCATGTGATAAACAAATGATTTAAAAGACATTAATAATATTTTATTCTTGATATAATTAGCAAGAACTATGTAGATTAATGTTTTATTGATTTTCTATATCAATAGGTAGATTCAACTAGTTAGGATATGATAAACTCTTGAAAAATACTCTTTAGTTGACTTATTAGAAGGGTGGAAACCTTTTTTGTCCAAAATTGACAAGACCATATTGGTTTTGTGACTAGCAATGCTGCTGCTCTCAACACTATTTAAGCATTGGATAATAATTTGGAAATTTAAATTAAGGAGTTGTTTGAGGATGTTATTTTGATCAACATGATAAATGCTCATCTAAACAAAGAAAACCAGTAGAAAAAAAAAAACAAAAAACAACAAGGAAACCAAGACTTCTCCCCAACATTGTTGCCAAATTACATTGTTATGGAAAATGGAAAGCCTCCAAATAACATCTACAATGCATTTTCTAACTAAGCACACATAAGGGGTGGAAAAATGGAAGATCTCCACAGTAAAATCTACAATTCATTTGCTAGCTAAGAACACATAAAAAGTGGAATACAACTTAAATTTAAAATATATAATCTAATGTTTTGAAGAATAACTTTGAGTAAATTTGTTAGATATATTAAAGAAGTGGTTCAATCCTTTATATTACTAAAATTCATTTAATTTTGGAGATTTTTTTCTTAAACAAATGAACCGGTTATATATATATATATATATGTTTTTACAAAGTTTTAATTAGTTAAAAATTATTAAAAAAATATTAGAAATCAAAATATATGATAAACCTGGATTGTATATATATATCACAAATAAATATTAAATTGAAGTATAATTCTAACTAAAAAGTTGCATGATGTTATAATTAAAATTTTGTTTTTTAATATTAAATGTTTTAGGATTTAAAAAAATAAAAAAATAAAAAAACATAAATGAATATGATAAGAAAATAATATTATTTCAAAATTGACTTTTTGCAATGATGCATGAAAAAAAATATACAACAAATCTATGATTGGTTTGATTCCCAATGAATAAGGTGATTATAAAATGACATGTCATTTGTAACATTCCTAAACCGAAAAAATTGACAACTTAGATGGGAAAATATTGTAAAATGGTGTGGCATCTCTAACATTTAAAAATAAATACAAAGTGACATCTTAGATGGTGGAAATCTTAACATTGAAGTTGTTTGGAAGCGATCTTCTATTATTAACGGACGGGTTTAATTCATAAATTTAAGAAAAGAAATATTAAATTTCAATATAAAAAATGTTAATAATTAGATTCATATATTTAAAAAAAATATTATTCGCCTAATAATTTTTTGGTTTGGGTTTGGGTAAAGATTAGTATATATTCATTTTAAAAACAAATCTATAAGTATCAAGAGGGATCCAATTTTTTAAGGTGTACTTTATTAAAAATTTAAACTCAATAAATTTGATCTCTCATTCTTGGTTGATAGATCGAGGTTTAAGTTTGAAGTTTTTATTTTATAGACGGATATTGAATTTTTTAATTACTTTTCATAATTTTTTATTTTATGAATCAACATGAATTTTTTTAAATACTTTCCATAATTTTATTTTATGAGTGGATATGAATTTTTTAAATTTAGTTTTTTTTGTGTTATGTTACTTTATGTTACATGACAACATCTACCCCATAGTGGGATGTAGAGCACCTCCTCCTGTGCAATAATAAATCACAATTATATAAATGCATGGAGATCACTCCCACAATAACCTTTTGGGTTGGTAAGGATTAATAATTAAAATAATAAGAGAATCAAATCACAATCATCGAGGTTCATTAAGATTTTTTTCCAAGACATGAGTGAGGGTATGTGTTATTTGGTTAAGAGGCCACCACTTATGAGTTGAGACACTTATGCTTTTATTTATCTCTATAAATTATCATTTGGTTTATATATATATAATTTATTTAAGTATTATAGAAAGTCTCATCATCTAGTCTTAATCTCATTTCTCTATGTATATGAGTATCACACAATGTGACGAGTGTTAATTGAATTATTAAAAACCATAAGAAATTGATCACTTAAAACTATACTCATGGGATATGAATCATAAATTAATAACTTACACAAAACAAATAATCCATATGTATATATATATAATTAATATAACATTAGTATAAAAAATATAAATTTTGTTTTATATATATAATTTAGCATTAGCATAAAAAATATAAATTTTGCTTTATATATTACTTACATTTATTGATAAATACATAAACAATTATTACATATGATGATTATTAAGAAAAAATGAAATAATTCTTTAGAATTATTTTAAGGGGAAAATGCGCTTGGTTAGATGGGAAGGGTTATCTCTACCAAAGGCTGTGGGAGGATGGATATAGAAAACTTGCATTGGTTCAATCATGCTTTATGTTTGAAGAGATTTTGGTGTGGTATTTTTGGTACATAATTGTGGAGTGATGTCCTCAAAGCTTAATATGTAAAACATAAATATGTTGTTTATTGGCTCAGAAACAAATATACAAAGGGGGTTTAAAACTTTTGGAATGGGTTTGTAAGGGATTTTCCTTGGCTTATCAATTCGTTAACTTGGAGAACTGGAAATGGGTCTCAGGTACTTATTGGAGTCAATCCTTTCATCAAGTGGGGGAGGGGGGAATGAATCATACTCTTGCTCATATTAGAAGACAAAACTGGTTGAGGGATTCTAGTTCTTACTAAATGCTTCCTCTTTTCCTTATATTTCCATTAGCCACATTTCCAAAGAGTTCAACTCCATTGCTGATGAGTTTTCTAAAATAGCTATTGGTGGTCTAGAAGGCAGTCTAATTTTTAAAGAATATCTGGAGGAGGCTTGTAACATACCCACGTTACACACACAAACAATTTACAGTATAAAACTATAAAAATGAGATTTTCTTTTAAGCATCTAATTACCAACTTCATAACTAGGCTTATGCCTATCATTATAAGAACATACAGAAGGCATCCATCCATCAATGAGGTTGTGATAGGATAAGCATACGTGCATTACATAAATGAAGTTTAGCCACTCATAATTCACATACAAAATTAATAAAACAGATAGCTTATGCAATTGAAAGAAACCTAATTCATGGATACAACCTTCTAACAAGCTTAACATAGCATAGTCATGTCTTACATTTATTTACACATTCATTCCATAGATTGAACATATCAAGCACAATTAAACACATGAACATTATAATTCATACACATATACACTTATATGAAATTGACATGAAAGTGGAAACTGGTTGCATGTGAGCCACGCTCCACCCAACCTTAGAACTTGTCCAGATTGTACTATTTCAGCTCCCAAGTTCACTCCCAAGCCAAGATCCAGCCATTAACCAGAGATATCTCACCAATTTTTTTCCCAGCTCACTCTCAGATTCTAAGGTGGAATTAATAGAGGTAAAACATATACATAGGGTTACATAGGGTTCAACAAACAATAGTTTGGTAACCAATTCCTTGTCAATTCCGCAATTGACCCACCTGAGTTCCTTCCCAAAACGCACAACGACACACTTCAATGCAAACGTCGGGATTCCCTCTGGGTCTCATGCTTAATTTCCAATTTACTGGTGTATGCAACCAAGGAAATTATGGTCAAAATGGTTTAACTCAACAATTCGGGTTCAAGTTCATCTTAGGGAATTCTTCCCAAGTTTTCTTCACTCTCTCCAGAACTCATAGACACACATCGATACTCTTCACTGTCTGTGTCTGAAATTCCTTCTCAGATTTTCTCACTTCCTCTCACTCAACCGACACACCCCCTGTGCTCTATGTGCATCATCCTGGACTCGCGTCCCCTCCACCCAAACCGGGAGAAGCATCAACATCTCCCCTTCCACCTGTATCATCGAGGAAACCCCATGTCCTCCTTTGGGATCCCACATGGCTATCACAAAGGAACACGTTCCTCCCATACATAATCACGATTAGCCACTAAATATCTAGATTAATTAAAATTAATGATAATTAATTAATAATTTACCCCCCACTAAGAATATGGCTTAGGGGTATGGGTTTTGGGTTTATCATAAGGTTTATAGAACAAGGGTTTAGGTAACAAGGTACATAAGTCAACCTTACCCACTCATAACCCTTGGTTAATATTTGGATCTCCTCTTTAACGTTTTGCTCCTCATGCATCCAGCTAGTGTTTTTATTAAAATATTATCATACTATGTACATACTCATAGCCACAATGTTCAAATTACAATAACAAATCTAACCTAGGCCAGGGGGTGTTACAATTCCCCTCCCCTTAGAGTATTCATCGTCCTTGATGATTAACATTGTATCAAAACATATACAACAATTTGTTGTCGTAATGTTTTATTATATACATATTTTCAAAATAAATGTGGATACTCTTCCCGCATTATTTCTTCTAGTTCCCAAGTAGATTCCTCAGGACTGTAATGGGTCCACTTGACCTTTAACTGTCCAATGACTCTATTCCTTAGTATCCTACTTCTGCGATCCAATATGCAGATTGGTTGAACCTGCATTTCCCCTTCTGGGTCCACCTGAAGAACAGACCAATCAAGCACATGATTAATATCATAAACATACTTGTTTAGAAATGAAATAAGAAACAAATTATGTATTTTGATGGTGGGAGGTAGTGCTAGCTCGTAAGCTACTGATCCCACTTTGCTTAAGATTTCGAATGGTCCACAAAATCTAGTGGCCAATTTCTTGCATTTTCCCAACCGCAAGGAATTTTTCTTGCCTCTAACCTTCAGGAACACCATGTCCCCAACCTGGAATTCTCTGAGTGTCCTTTTTTTATCTCCATAGCTCTTTTGACAATCTTGTGCCATTTTCAATTTATGTTTTGTCTTTACCACTTGATTTTCAATATCCTGAAGCATTTCAGGCCCAATGATTAACTTGTATACGGGTTTATCCCAATTGATTGGACCATTACACTTTCTATCGTATAAGGCTTCAAATGGACTCATTTTCAAAGATACTTGATAACCATTACTATAAGTGAATTCCACCAAGTACAGGTACTCTTCCCATTTTCCTTGTTTGTCCATGACATACATCTTGACCATGTCTTCAATGAATTGATCAATCTTCCCATCAGTTTGGGGATGATAAGTTGTTCTTAAATTAAGCTTAGTCCCAAACTCTTTAAACAAACCTTTCCAAAAATTAGAGGTGAATTTCGGATATCTATCCGACACAATGACTTTCGGAATACCATGCAACCTAGAAATTTCTTTCATATAAATCTCAACAATTTTAGCTGCCTTGAAAGTTGATTGAACTCGAATAAAATGGGCTGATTTGGTTAACTTATCAACCAATACCATCATAGATTCATGCTTCATTATGGTTCTCAGCAAACCTTTAATAAAATCAATAGTCACAGTGTCCCATTTCCATTCAGGAATAGGAAATGGATGAAGTAAACCAGTTGGGTATTGATGCTCTTCTTTGACCCTTTGACATTCTAAACAACGAGCAATGTAATTGACCACCTCCTTTTTCATATTTGGCCAATAAAAATTCTTCTTTACAACTGTAAGAATTTTCTTATATCTGGGATGTCCTGCATAAGGTACATTATGCATTTCCCTTAATATTATTCTTTTCAACTCTTCATGATCAGGTACATAGATCCTATCCTTAAAATGAAAGATTCCATTCTTAGCTACTACAAAATTGCATAACTTTAATGCTTTACTTCCTTCTTGCAATGTTGTTGTTACTTGTAAATAATTCTTGTCACTTTTCAAAGCTTCAAGAAATCTGATTTGTAATTCATAATTCCAAGTGTTGATGGCTAAAACATGCAATAACTCTGTCCCCTTCTGTTGAGTGCATCAACTACTCGATTTTCTTTTCCTTTGAAGTACTTGATCTCAAAATTGAACTCACTTAAGAATTCAACCCACCTAGCTTGTAGGGCATTAAGTTGAGGATGATCAAACAAATGCTTGAAGCTGTTATTATCAGTTCTTAAATCACACTTATTTTCCAGAAGATAGTGTCTCCACATGCGAATTGCATGAACAATGGCTTCTCGTTCCAAGTCATGAGTAGCGTAGTTCTTCTCATGCTCCTTCAACTTCCGTGATTCAAAGAAAATCACATGTCATTTCTGCATTAGAACTCCACTCATTCGTTCAAGTGATGCATCAGTACATACCATAAATTCTTTATTAGGATCATAAATCTTCAATACAGGCACACAGGTAAGCAATTCCTTTAGATATCTGAAACTATCTTCACATTTTGGACTCCAGATGAAAGGTACACCTTTCTTTTGCAAATATGTAATTGAATTGGTTATTCTTGAAAAATATTTTATAAACTTTCGGTAATAACCAGCCAATCCCATGAATGATCTTACCTCAAATACATTGCGAGGAGTATGCCATTCCAAAATAGCCTTAATTTTAACTGGGTCCATAGACACACCTTCCTCAGAGATGATATGGCCCAAATACAACAATTGTCTCTGATAGAACGTGCATTTTCTAAGCTTGGCATAGAGTTGATTTTCTCTTAAGATTTGCAAAGTAATCCTGAGATGCTCTTCATGCTCCTCCTCGGTTTTGGAATATATAAGTATATCATCCAAAAATACAATTATAAACTTATCCAGAAAATCTATAAATATACCATTCATCAAACACATTAATGTAGCGGGAGCATTTGTTAAACCAAAAGGAAGCACTATAAATTCATAATGCCCATATCTAGTTATGAATGTTGTTTTACAGATGTCTTCATCTTTAATACGCATCTAGTGATATCCAAATCTCAAGTCCAATGATCTTAGGAAATATTCTTGCACCTATTAACTGATAAAAAAGATCATCAATTCTAGTTAGAGGATACCTGTTCTTAATTGTGGATTTGTTTAACTGCCTATAGTCCACACATAATTTAAGTGTGCCATCCTTCTTTCTTACAAAAATAACTAGAGAAACCCAAGGTGATATACTAGGACGTATATACCCTTTCTTCAGCAACTCCTCAAGTTGCATTTGCAATTCTTTTAACTACGGAGTACCCATTCTGTATGGTGATTTTGAAGCTAGCACAGTTCCAGGCACCAAATCGATTGTGGAATTGATATCCCTCTTAGGTGGTAACCCAAGAACTTTTTGAAATACATCAACAAATTCATTCAACACTAGGTATTCTTCCAAACTTGATTCTTTTTTCAGTAGAAAAATCTTCTACCTAAATAGCATACAGTTGTGACCTTTTTCTGATACACTTTTTCATTTGCAAAACTGAAATCTCTCTTAAGGATATATATCTCTGAATACCTCTTATCTGTACATTAAGGTTTCCCTCATCATTCAGACATGTAATAACTTTACTGTGGCAGTCCAACACAACAAAGTGTTTCTCGAGCCAATCCATACTGATCAACAAATCATATGATCCAAGAGGAAGAATGTCCAAATCTGTAAAGGTTTGGTTTCCATTCTTTTCAAAACAACAACTTTTGACCATAGTTGTGATCTTCCTCTTCATACCAGTTTCCAATGGAACCATTCTGGACTTAGACAACTTATGAGTCATCAATTTACACCTTTCAACCAAGTTAGTATTAATATAGCTATAAGAAGCTCTAGAATCAATTAAATTTGAAATAGGCACAACACTTAGTTTACCTTCAATCTTGATCATAGAAGATTGGTGATCATCTTGGTGATTATCCAATGCTGCATAGATGCGAGGAACACTTCTTGCAACATTTCCAATAGTAGAATCTTCTTGCATATTATATACATCGGTTCCCTTATTTCTTCTTTTAGGACATTTGCTTAAGAAATGGTCACCACCACATCCCCAACATTTACCTTGGGTTGGTTTCTTTTGTCTTGAAGAATTACCCATCTTCGATTCTTCTTTCGGTATCTGTGGTTTAAATGAAGAGTAGGTGCGGTTCTTTGTATCCAGAGGCTTAAACCCCTTTCTTCTCTAATCTTTCTTCTCTTCTAGCTTACCTCTCCAAACCTTTTTCACTTCCTTCCTATTTTGGCCTTGCTCATACAAGCATCTAGCCTTTCGGAAGCAATCCTTCAAGGTGCAAGGTTCATCATAAGTCAATATATCCTTATAATACACAAGTAGTCCACTGATAAAATGTTGTACCTTCGCCTTTTCATCCTTGATAAACTCCACATAACCCAGCAGCTCCAAGATTTTCTTTTCATAGTCCTCCATGGACATATTTCCCAATTTATGCTCAAAGAATTCTTGTGTCTTTTTATCATAGTAGTGCTGTGATAGATATTCTTTCTTGAAGAGTTTTTGGAATTTCCTCCAAGAAATCTGCTTCTCATCCAATTCTTCCACTTGTTTGAGTTGTTTCCACAATTTATATGCCCTTCCTTGCAAATTATATCTTGCAATTCATGCTTCTTGGTTTTCTAAGTAGTCATGTAAACGAAAATAAGTGTTCATTTCCATAATCCATAGCTCTGCATCATCACCGGATTTCTCTCCATCAAAGGTAAGAGGTTTTAGTTTTCGGAGTTCGCCTTCTAGCATTACATCATGCTTTCTCTTTCTCTTTTTTCTAGGATATTTAATTTGCTGGTTGTTTTTATGCTCATGAGAACTTTCATCAGTTCTATGATGTGAATGTGATTTCATTATGCTGACTTCTCTTTCCCTAGAGAAGTGATACCTGTTCATGGATTCTTTACATCTTTCCACATTGGAAGTGACCTACTTCATCTGATTTTGCAGCTGAGACAAATTATGTAGTAATTGTTGGTTAATTTGGTTCTGTTGTTCCAAACTTCCTTCCCCAAAATTAGAGAATTTAGGATCCTCTACCATCTCTTCCATTCTCATTGCCTATCTTTAATGACAGTCTGCAATTCCAGTGACCGAATATTCCTGTATATTGCTAGCAATCTGAAATCTTCAAGGATTATTAGTCTCAAATTAACTACAACATATATTCAAATACATGTATTTATATCTTTAGGAAAACAATTTCAATTCCAGAGGATCGAGAGCTGCAACTGGTGCTCTGATACCAAACTATAACATACCCACGTTACACACACAAACAATTTACAGTATAAAACTATAAAAATGAGATTTTCTTTTAAGCATCTAATTAACAACTTCATAACTAGGCTTATGCCTATCATTCTAAGAACATACAAAAAGCATCCATCCATCAATGAGGTTGTGACAGGATAAGCATAGATGCATTACATAAAATAAGTTTAGCCACTCATCATTCACATACAAAATTAATATAGCAGATAGCTTATGCAATCGAAAGAAACCTCATTCATGAATACAACCTTCTAACAAGCTTAACATAGCATATTCATGGCTTACATTTATTTACACATTCATTCCACAGATTGAACATATCAAGCACAATTAACCACATGAACATTATAATTCATACATAGATACACTTATCTGAAATTCACATGAATGTGGCAACTGTCTGCATGTGAGCCACGCTCCACCCAACCTTAGAACTTGTCTAGCCTATACTATTTCAGCTCCCAAGTTCACCCCCGAACCGAGATCCAGACATTAACTAGAGATATCTCACCAATTTTTTTCCCAACTCACTCTTAGAGTCTGAGGTGGAATTAAGAGAGGTAAAATATATACACAGGGTTACACAAGGTTCAACAAACAACAGTTTGGTAACCAATTCCTTGTCAATTTCGCAATTTACCCACCTAAGTTCCTTCTAAAAAAAAACAACGACACACTTCACTGCAAACGTCGGGATTCCCTCTGGGTCTCATGCTTAATTTCCAATTTACTAGTGTATGCAACCAAGGAAATCATGGCCAAAATAGTTTAACTCAACAATTGGGGTCCAGGTTTATCATAGGGAATTCTTCCCAAGTTTTCTTCACTCTCTTGAGAACTCGTAGACACACAATGATACTCTTAAGTGTCGATATCTGAACCCGGATTTTCGCACTTCCTCTCACTCAGCCCACACACCTCTCATACTCTGCGTACATCATCTTGGACTCGTGTCCCCCCCACCCAAGTTGGGCGAAGCATCAGCATCCCCACTTCCTCGTGGATCACCGAGGAAACCCCGTGTACTCCTTTGGGATCCCATGTGGCTATCCCAAAGGAACACGTTCCTCCCATACATAATCACGATTACCCACTAAATCTCCATATTAATTAAAATTAATAATAATTAATTAATACTTAATCCACCACTAAGAATGTGGCTTAGGGGTATGGGTTTTGGGTTTATCATAAGGTTTATAGAACAAGGGTTTAGGGAACAAGGTACATAAGTCAACCTTACCCGCTCACAACCCTTGGTTAATATCTCGATCTCCTCATGCTATGTACATACTCATAGCCACAATGCTCAAATTACAATAACAGCTCTAACCCAGGCCAGGGGTGTTACAAGGCTCTTATTTCTAAGGGCTCTCATGTCTTTCTCTCATATGTTGGTTTAGATACATGCGAATGATTGTATATTTTGTTTTTCGAATCGTATATTTGAAGACTCATTTGGCTGTAGATTTATATGTTGATTGTCTAATTTGGATTTTAAAATAGATATACTCTTGAATGGTATATGTCGGACAACCTGTGAATTAGTTTTCTAATACTATGGTCCTATTGAATGGTTGTTAGCTGACATATATCTTTTCCTTAGAAGATGTTACTTGAGTATGTATGAAATATGTTTTCTTTGATTCTAAGGAATAAAAAGAAACAAGTTTTTTGTCGTTGTTAAAAAAACAAAGTATCTATATCATTCATTTTGCATAAGAGATTTAAATGTATGAGATTAAGGCTAGATATTACTAAAATGCACATGACCTCACTAGAGATACTATTCAGGTTCAAACATCATTTTCTTCTTAGAGTAAGATCTACTAAGTGCTTTTAATTTGCTAAGAGTTGGCCTTCCTATATACAAGAAAATAAGTTAATGAAACACAATCCAAAGGTATATGGTAAGAGTGAAAGAATGTCTCTTTATAGACAACCAACAAAATATTTAAAGTGACCTAATTTTGTCTAAATAATAGTGATGAGTAGCTCCACATTAATGAATTAAAGTTAATAACTATTTACCAACATAGATCCATCTTAAACTTGGATCTATCAAACATCAAGAGAGATCCAGTTTCTTGAAGTGTAAATTTGTTTTTGGTAATATCCCCTATACTACTGTAAAACACTTTACTCTTCTCAATGTAATTAAAAAATAAGTTAAAACTTAAAACACAATAAATAAATAAATAAATATTTATATCCAATATCTCAATTATGTAAAGATTGTTATTTCAAAACATATTATGCAACTCTAAAAAGAAAACACAGGTAAAGATAGTTATTTCAAAACAAATTATACATCATGTTTTCAACATCAAGACGTATACATGTAGGAAAATATTTTTTTTCCAAAACATAGCATATATCATTATAAATCCATCTTAAATCTACATATCGAAACAATGCTTTTTGTGTCACTGTGTAAAATTAGTGGCGACGCAAACAAACGATCACGGATTGGATATATTCGTGAATCAAATGTTCGTTACACCATTATCATTTAGTAAGTTACCACAAGCACCATATTCATGAACAGAATATCGCTTCAGTTATTCTATTCTATGTGGCATTATATTCATGAATCGAATATTTTCTGTTCCGTCGTCCCTCCACCCACGAGTCCTGCCTTACACAGTGAGGACTGCGTGGTCACCGTTGTTTATAATCCTCCAGCTTCATCGCTTGTCAGTGGCATTATATTCATGAATCGAATACTGCCCTGCACCGACTCACTCCTCTTTACATAGTGAAGATTGCCTATCTTCCTTGTAAACATACCACTTCGCGTTTGAAAATGAACTTATTTTTATAGCGAAATGAATGACTTATTTATAATCACATTGGGTTGTCTTAACTTCATTGCCTTCCTCTCGCTCATTTTTTCTCTAATGTGATCATAGACGAGTCCTTTTTTCTGTGTGACAAAATAAATCCTCGTCTTCCTTCTCGTGGTAGCAGTTTCTTCTTGTGACTGGATCACAATGGAAAGTTACACGATAACTTAATAGCAACAATGGCAATGATGAACTCCCATCACTCTGATTCTCATTGTTGAAAGAGTTAGTGTTGTCTACGCGGGAAGATGCACAAAACGTATTGGTTCCACATGCGCAAGACTACAGCCGAACCGCATAGCATAGTTATGGCATGGTCGGGGTTGGGAAGATTTGTGTACAGGTATGTGCCAATCAATATCCTCAACATGCGTGGAGGAGAAGTTGCACGTGAAACTCTCCAGTGAAGATGCATGGCAGTGAGAAGAAACTAGTTATAGCATGCTAAAGTTTTTGTAGATGTGTTTCTCTTCACTTCCAAATACAAGAGAATGAATGTCTCAATATTCAAGAATACCACTGCATGCTACAAGGCTAAATAGATTGAATGTCTCAATATTCAACAATAGCGTTGCATAAGCTGCACCATCTTCACTTGATATCATATATAAATATTGTATATGACCATGGCACATTGACACCATGTATTATTGACAAAATTGAATTGATTGATTTAGTAATTTTAGAGCTGGTGAATAGCGTTATTGACAAAATTGAATTGATTGGTTTAGTAATTTTAGAGCTAGTTCATATGTATTATTGACAAAATTGAATTGATTGATTCGCCGATAGGCGACTATAATGAGAAATACATGGAGGGCCATCGCGGCCTTTTAATGGCGGATTAAGTGAATTGGCATATACCTTCGTCGAGCACATCCATCTAACGGCCTAGATTTGGGGTGACCTCACAGGTTACCCAAACGTCTATTGCTAATCAAACTCTGTTGCCATGCGATGGGGAAGCGATCAAAGGTTAAATTAAATTGTTTCAATCTGTTATCCTGCAATTCTTAGCCTAATCAAAATCTGTTGCCACGCGGTGGGGAAGCGATCAACGGTTAAATTCAATCGTTTCTGTTATCCTGCACTTCAAAAGGTTAAATTCAATCGTTTCTGTTATCCTGCAATTCGTAGCTAGGGGATCTGTAGGGGATTCAATTCAATCGGTTGCCGGTCGGTCGGGTTACAAATTGATAAGCTCGCAGTCATAGAGTCTCTTTATCTGCGCGCAAAGATGATCTCTTCTCCTATGTATTTGGGCGTGGATGGCCGACGCCAATGGACCAGCAAAGTAAGTTACAAGCAAAGTGCCTTCGGTTTTTGTCCTTGGGGATTCGGTTGTGGATCCAGGCAACATTGATCTGTTCTACGATTATTTTATAATCGTGTCTTTTTTTAACAGATACCAAACTCCAGGGTAAATCGTGTCTTTTTTTAACAGATACCAAGCTCCAGGGTTGCGCTGGCTCATGGCTGTCTTCCCTTCTCCTTTGCGTAACCTCTATGGTAATACACAGACTGTCTCAAATGTATTTTGCTGTATATACAATTTTCATAAACCTTTGTTTGTTGGGTATTGGCTGTATACCGGCTTGACCATGGTTGAAACTTAGCCGAACCTTAGAAATTTCGATCTTCACTCTCCTATGGCGAATGAATCTAGCATTCATCTTTCTGTCTTTGATCCCCTTAGGCTTGAACCGTTGAACTTGAACTTGCTCTACATTAGGTTATGTTCTTAGTATGGTTTGCATTTTGTTTATATCTTTAGCCTTCAGAAATCATCTTCTTCATTTCGTGGCAATTAGAAGCCTCAAACCAATGGCAGACAGCAAGATAAACTTGTTAGCAACGCATGAAACCAGATTCTGCGAGTCGTCGGCAAGGTACTCGGACGCGGCCACGAAGAACGACCAAGTTTTCAGGTTAATAAAATTTGCTCAGCCACAGTGTCAGTTAAGTTTGAACAACCCTAGATAACAGGGGTTAATAAAATTGGCACAGCCATAGTTAAGCTTGATAAGTTAAGCTTGGCCAACCATGTATAACAGGGGTTAATAAAGTTGGGTCAGCCATAGATTGTTGATGGTTATTTAAACTTGGGCACCATGTTACACAGTATTAAAACCTAATATATGTGTTTTCTTATTGGTTTTCACTAACCACAAGTTAAGAAAATTGAGAATATAATATATGTATTAAAGATTAATAAATATTTAATCTAAATTTCAACATTTATTAAGTTTTGAAAAGTGAATTTATGAAGTTAGGTTTTCTTATAAATAATATACAAGATCACTACAAAGTCATAAAAAAAAGATCAAAGTGGGAGGCCTATACAAACTTTAATGTTACTATTAAAAGTTACTAAGCATTTCCATCAACAGCAATGTTTACAAAATAACACTACAACTTCACCTACATCATAAATTTATTTTAAAAGAAAGATATGGTAGAGGGTTTTCTAATTTTTAAGAATGAGCATTTTGAATGTAATGATTTTGCACCTAGTGAACAATAGAAATGAGTTTTTGATAAGTACAAATAAAATAAAAAGAAAGCTTCTTGAATTATTGCATATTAATGTGTGTTGGCCAATGCAACCTATATCACTTGGGGAAATTTATCAATTTCTTATATTTATTGATGAGAGAACTAGGTTCATATGGGTCTATTTCATAAGAAAGAGAAAATAATGTTTTTAATACTTCAAGGAGCTTAGAAATATTGTTGAAAGAATAGAAGAAACATATTAAGGTCTTTAAATCACATAAATCACATAAAGTGAGAGACTACACTTTATGACAAATACTAAAAATACAATGTAATCAAAAAATACTACATGGTTTTAAATATTTGTAAGCAAAATGGTGTGGTTAAGAGGAAGAACAAAACCATAGTTGAGTGTGTTAGAAGCATGCTCAAATGTAAGAGTCTTCCTAATAGTATTTGAAAAATAGAAGTCCAACTAATTTTACAGAACATAAAACTCTTTATAAAACATTATGTGGTTATAAATGAAAGCATAGGAGAATTTGAGAATAAAGCATTGTGAAGTGTTACCTACGAAGCACTAAATGGCTAAGGTGCATTCTTGAAGACATGGGAGAAAGGAAATATGTGCCTACATATATCAAATGTGATAATCAAAGTTCAGTAAAATTGACAAACAATCAAATTTATCATATAAGATCAAAGCACATTGAAACCTAATACCAACATAGATCCATCTTAAACCCGTATCTATCAAGCACCGAGAGGGATCCAATTTCTTGAGGTGTATTTCTTTTTAAAAATTTAAACTCAAGAAATTTGATCTCTCTTGATTGATAGATCTGGGTTTAAGTTTTAAATTTTTATTTTATAAACCAACATCTATTTTTTAATTACTTTTCATAATATTTTATTTTATGAACCAACATGGAATTTGATCTCTCTTGATTGATAGATCTGGGTTTAAGTTTTATGTTTTTATTTTATAAACCAACATCTATTTTTTAATTACTTTTCATAATATTTTATTTTATGAACCAATATGGATTTTTTTTAAGTACTTTCCATAATTTTTTATTTTATGAGCCGACATGAATTTTTTTAATTATTTTGTTACAAACGTTATATCACGTTACAACATCTCCCCCATATTGGGATGTAGAGCACCTCGTTTCACTCGGTGCAATTACTTTCTGAGTGAAAAAATACAATAAAAAAAAACTAACTTAAATTACTATAACACAAATAACAGTATTGAATGAACTATTTAAAATGCCATTAAGAAAGACAAAATTTGTAATATGTAAAGATATGCTAAGTAATATAAAAAAAATTCCTTTCTCCAAAAAAAGTTGAAAATAATATAAAAATGTATTACAAACTAATTCTTAGAAATCCAATATACTTAGTTTTTAGTTCACTACAAAAGTTATTCTCTCCTTTCTACTTACACTACAAAAGTTATTCTCTCCTTTCTACTTATAAATTAAAAAGTAGTGACAAATTTGACTCTCTCCATTAGGAGATTTATTTGTTCTCTTCTATTTTATTTCTGGTTTTTCTCATTGTTTATCTTATTTGTTGGTCATATAAAAAGAAAACACACAGTGATATTTTAAACAAATATATTATTATTTTATTTTATAAAAAATGATTTAATTATTGTAAATATTTATAATAAAAACAAGTGAATTTTTCAATAGCCAAAACTCATATGCAAATAAATGAATATATATTTTTATTAATAACGTTTTGCAAATTTATTTCTCTTCGTCATACCCTGAAGTAAAACTGTCTTATTAAATGTAACAATGAAATTATAAATGAAGAAAATGCAAATCATATTTTAAACCATGTTTAAGTGATTATTATTTTATAATTTTTTGGTGTATTTATCATAGATTTTTTTAATAATTAATAATATTTTATATATTAATATAGATTTATTTTAAATTCAGATATATAAAGCATCAAAAAAATATCAATGGATTTTATGTTTAGATTTATCAAACCTTCAAACATATTTAATTTCTTTGAATGAATTTGATTTAGATTTAAGATAGATATATGCTAGTTTTGATTTTTTTAACAACTATATAAAATTTAAATTAATTTTTTGTTCATAACATATCCCCTCAATAGTAAAACGCCTTATTATCCTTAAAGCATTAACATTATTTATTAAGAGGCATTTTTTTCTATAAGAACAATTGATAATTTTATGGATGATGAAAATGATATATAAATTGTATATATAGTCTTTATTCATTAGTGAAATTGTATATTTTAGATGCATGCAGAATTCGTAGATGGTAATGATAAGTAGTTTAAAATTATAAAATCTACAATTTGACATTAAATTTTTTGGAATGTAGATTTTTTTTAAATTTATTAAAATTAATGAACAAATTTATCAAACCCCATAATAAGAAAAACAATGGATAAGAATTCATCATTTAAAAAAAAAACTTAAAACCTTCAAACTTGTACATATAAATATTTGCCCAAATTTTCTATGATTGATTATGCATTTATTGACACTCTCTCAAAACCATCTCAATATTATAATTTATAAGTTTTCTTTCCTATCCACAACACTTCAACTGCTAAAAATTACACACACAGAAATAAATATTTTCCCAAACTTTCTACTAATTGATTATACACTCATCCACACACTCTCAAACCCATCTCACAGACACACACATATACACATATACATTTTTTGCATGAATAAATATTTTCCCAAAATGTCTACTCATTCATTGTGTATAAGCCCATGAATACTCTCTCAAACAAAATTCAATATTATAAATTATAATTTTCTTTCATATCTAAAGCATTTCAAATTTTATTTGAAAATTTTAAAAGAAAGAATACATATATGAGACAAGGTTGTGTGTGTATATGACAATATTATTTATAATCAAGTGTCACATATGTGTGCGTGTGTGTGGATTAAAGAAATTCAAATGTGTTAGCTCGATTCTAGTTCCATGTTGAGAGGTGCTCATTATGAATCCACTTTTGTGAAGCACACTAGTCTATGCCAATTGGATTGCAAGGGATGACATCCACAACCGTAAGGAAGCATCCCTTAAATCCCCCCACAAGGTTTTCCTATGAAAAATAATAAAAAAAATAGTGGATTTAAGTCCACCCCCATGTCCTTGAAATTAAAAAGGCCCAATGGTTATCTCAATCTGGTGCACTATTTACCCAAGAGACATTGTTGACGAGGAATATCTAAGTCAAATGTTCCAATCTAATTGACTCCCTCAAGGTTTCTAATTGCTATTGTGCTCAGTGCTTGAGCTACCCTTCATTTGGATATTCTATGGAAGATGAGGGATCCCACAAGATTTTCATGGGAATATATATCTATCTATATGTCTTTTTATGTCTAAGGAAAAATATCATATACCTTTTATTTAACTAAAAGAAAAGGTGGCATTTTGGATTTATTTAAATAGGATCTAGTGAACAACATACTATCTACCCACTTTATATTTATATGTTTAGATGGAAAAAACATTAAAAAAGTCATCAGTTGAGCCAAGAAGGTTTTTCTTGATCTACATGTTCATGGATTAACATTAAAAATACGAAATAAATAGTTTACATGCTCGTCTGTTATCATCACTAATATCTCCACATCCCTTAACTCAACAATGTTGTTTGCTCCTATTCCAAAATTGCATTCAAATGTAATCCAATTTTCCTTGAATAGATATAGTACTCTACCTGATTCACACTAATACATATTCCCCACATATGCACCATTAAATAATCCCCATGTTATTGTATAGTCTATCATTGGTGGATTCACCTTGCTTTCATCCTTTTTATTTTTGAAACTTTGGGAAGGAATTCTAGACATGTTTGATCACATAGAGAGCATTATCGACCATGTGTGAATAATTTCCCTATGAAAAGATGGCCATTCTTAATAGTTCATAATTCCCACAACACAAAGGAAGGGAGGTATTATGGATATCCTATTGTAGGGAATTCCAGCATCACTCAAGAGCTTCATGTATAGTGTGTCGATTCCATGATATTTTTTCCCCTATTAGATTCTTAGTGCTATCTGAGACATACATCCTATAGTGAAATGTGGCAAACAAATGTTTTTTTTCCTATCTTCCAAGTAAATTGGGGAAACGCCCAACCCTTTCCACTCTCTCTTCTTTACATTTTCCCATGTCATAATCTTATTAGAAAGGGTAAGCAAAAACATGGCCTTGGGTTTGTGAGGTTCCATGAGTTTCCAAACTATTCTCCACCATCACTATGATACATACTCCATTTCATTGGTTGTAGATTCGTTTTAGGTCATTGTTAAATTGTATTGTCCATGTTCCCAATTTGGTCCCCAGACTAGCGTCCTCTTTCACATGGTGTAGTATTTACCTATGAATCAGAATTATTTTATAGGCTCCACACTTTCTTTGATATTCCTCATTACTTCTAGTTCCTTCTCTTGTTTCCAAGTATTAGTTCATATAATCCCATCCTCCTTATACTTACCATCGAGGAAAAGAATATTATTATTGTGTAAGAAGGTAAGAAATGCCTCATTCATTTTATAGGGGCGCTCCCATGAATATGGTAACACTTCTTGGAAAGAGGACGACATGAACATGAAAATAAAAGAGTTAGATCAAGATTTGGTTAAGGCATTGATTTAGCTTTCAAAAGCTTGATCAAGGGCTTAACTAAGCAATCAATTGATACTTTTATAATATATCGTGTAACGTCCCCATCCTTCCATCCATCCAACAAGAGGGGACATTAGCAAAACTGCGGCCTCAAAATTTTGCCCCATAACCATAATTACGAATCTGTATAGCTAAAATGCATGTATGGACATGAAAATAAAACAAATAGTGGAATGAACTAAGCCCACACACACAACATGCAATTTACAGACATAATTATCACATGAATACAAATAAAATCATTGCACATAAAATACATAGGAATACTTATCTTTAAGTAAACAAGATCCAAGAACTGGATGCGTAAGAGAAATTTTCCACCTAGCCATAGGAAATCTATTCAACACATACTCTTTTTCTTGAGAGGCCACCCCCAAGCTGGGCTATGAGGCCACCAGGGCGAAGGAAACACCTACAGGCTTCTATCTCTCATCCTAAAACCCACTCTGCTCATTGTGCTTAACAAAAAATCTCAACCAGAGATCTACAAGGATCTCACTAAGCCATCACAGCCATGGCACTCCTTCCAACTGGACCCACACAACACAAGGAAGGAATTTCCATTCGCTGATCCATAGTTCCCTAAGGAAATCCAACCCTTACAGTGCTTACAAGTGTGCAAAGTAAAAGTCCAACATGTTGTACGCTAATGGACAACCTCCTACATCATTAATCCATGGCTCCTCAGGCACCCCAAAGGAGCATAACTCAATGGCTAAATGTTTCTATCTTGCCAAACCTCCATGATCACCTACAACCATCTATTTTACCTCCCAAAAACGCATCTCTATCTTCAAATTCAAATTTATGGGTTAAACAAATTATGGTAATGGACATGAACATCAATGGAAAAATCTATGTACTGTAGGAACATGCATGAGAGAATGATCAAAAGAATGTTGACTCCAAGGATATCAGGTAAGGTGAAAATAAAACTGGCATAGATTTTGACCATAGAAGAAATATTGTTGACAGATGAAATAACTGTCACAACCCCCATGCTTCAATAACTACATGAAGTGACTTTTCCCACCAACATGACATATGCATTCAATGATTGGATTTAATAGTCAAGAGAAGGTAATTGGCTTATTTAAGGCACGTGGCAGATTTTGGATGAGATATGAGTTTGACACATGGAAACATAGGATTTGGTTTCCCCACAGGTCCCCCTTTCCTCTTTCCTATGGTGGAATCATAGCCCCTCTAATTCTCTTTACACAGCCATATTGGACCATTTTATTAATTTCCAACATAATTTTTACATACATTTCAAATTGGCACAGTAAGCCAACCATATGGTCCAAATAAAAATATATAAATCATGCATGCCTAGCAATTCTCTATTCAGGCCTTGGGCTTGAGGTCCACACTAGGAATCCATACTAGCATATTTACATCATTTACATCATTTTGATTAAATACATTCGAAGTCATTATCTACTCTATAACTCGGTAGCTCCACCCTCAGGCTCCTCATGATTTCTGCAATGTCTAGAAGAGTCCTTTTATTTCTCCTAGCATTGGATTATGTCTCTTCATTCTCAATTTGAATATTCTCCCCATTGCATCTGCCTCAACTTCATGTGGATCATGTGCATCATCCATGATGATGAACTTCTTGTCCCAACCAAGATCAAAGGTTTCTCAACTGCATTATACTCAGTTATGAACCTTTAACAGTCATTGATATGATTATGAATCTGCAAAAGTGTTGATAAAAACACACTTGTTAGATTTATGATAAAATAGAAATCAATTTTCATGTATTCTAGAAATTACCCATATTGACAGTTTTCTCAATTATGGATATAAGCACTTTTCAGATCAAATTATAGAAGAATATGACTCATCAATTCACAATTTCTCTCTATAAAATTGTTCTCCTTTGGATAATATTTCCAATGACTATGAGAAGGCTCAATTCAAAACTCTGAGCACAAAGTAACAGTCCTTGAAAAATGTCAATCTGGCTCAAATTCTACACTTTTCTGTAGGTTCATCTAATTCCAAAGGCCAACTTTAGCCACCTTTAGAAGGAAATTTATGGAGAAACAAAACAATTTTTATATTCGCCTAGATAATAGATACAACCAAGATTACTCAACAATTTTTGGTTACTTGATCTGATGTTCCCATTACTTGCTATAAAATTCTGAAATTTACTACTTTGTATTTTTCCACTTATTCCAGACTTAGAAAATTCTACAGTCATGTAGTATCCCCCCATAGTTCATAATACATGCACAAAATTCTAGTACTCCAATGGCTCTAGTTAAAATCTAGATCTAACTTTAATGATTAAAAGAAAAGAGATTGGGGGTCAAGGGGTATTTCTCCCTTGCGACCTCCCTGTGATGCTACAGGGAAGGTTGAGGGAAATTTCCTCGTTTTTTTTAATAAATCAATTTCGCGCAATCTGGATCATAATAAAAATGGATTTTTTGATAACCTAGCAAGGTCATCACGTGGTCTGACACATCCATGTCGATGTGTCAAACATGCATACTTGTCACCTTGTGACATGGACATGTCACCTACTACCGACCATAAAATCACCACGTTTCCATAGTATCCACCCTTGAGTGGGATCCTGTTGGCGGTTTTCCCCTTTACCACAATCGGTAACATCCCCCCACGAAGCAATTTTGGAAAACAACTCTTAGGGAGGCACGACTAATCTAAAGGTGACAAGTGCCCTAAGCGGTTTTGGGCACAATGTGCCGCTCACCCTGTTTTATCCATTATGCAATTTATCGGCACACGATGAGTCTTATCCGTTGATCTCTCCCTTCATCTGATGGTCATATCTCTTTATTCCCACTATTAACTGTCACCCATGTTCCCAAGGCATTGTGAGCCATGACCGTTGATCTGCCTTAGCATACGACGGTCAGATCTTCATCCTCCCTGCTCTTCATCCTGGGAAACCTCATGCATACAGGTTGAAGGTGGTTGATCCATTTCATTCCTACTTCCCACGTGGCTCCTTCACGTCACCCATCCATATGGCATGGGTGGGGCACACTTAAAAATTTCCCAAAATTTCTAAAATTTTGGATTTGAATCAAAATTACTATTGGGTCCTCATCTGTCCTTTAACAGAACTTGACATCTACATGAGTAATTCATTTGCAACCTTATATTTTTTTCTACAATTGTTCATTCGCATCCCATATAGATCTGGTGTTATAACCAGAAGCTTTGATACCACTCGGTAACGTCCCCATCCCTCAATCCAACAAGCAGGAGGGGATATTAATTAAACTGTGGCCTCAAAATTTTTCCCCATAGCCATAATTACAAATCTATATAGCTAAAATGCATGTGTAGACATGAAAATAAAACAAGCAATAGAATGAACTAAGCCCACACACAGAAGGAATAATTATCAAATGAATAGAAATAAAATCATTGCACATCAAATACACATGAATAATCATCTTTAAGTAAAGAATATCCAAGAAACTAATTGCGTAAGACCAATGTTACACCCAACCATAGGCACTCTATCCGGAATTTACTCTTTCTACTGAGAGGCTAACCCCAAGCTAGGCTATGAGGCTACTCGGGAGAAGGAAACACCTACAGGCGTCTATCTCTCATCCCACAACCTATTTTTCTCATTGTGCTTAGCTAAAAAGCTCAACCAGAGGTCTAAATGGATCTCACTAAGCCATCACAACCATGGCACTCCTTCCAACATCGACCAGAAAACATAAGGAAGGAATTTCCATTCACTGATTAACAATTCCCTCACGAAATCCAACCCTACAGTGATTACTAGTGTGTGCAGTAAGAGTCCAACCTGATGTATGCTAATGGAGAACCTCCTACATCATTAATCCATGGACTTTCAAGCACCCAAAAGTAGAATAAATCAATGGGTAAAGGTTCCTAGCTTTGCCAACCTCCATGCTCACCTACAACCATCAATTTTCCCTTCCAAAAATGCATCTCTGTATTCAAATTCAAATTTTTGGGTTAAACAAAGTCTGGTAATGGACATGGACATCAATGGAAAACTCTACGTAGTGTAGGAACGTGCATGAGAGATTGATCAAAAGAGTGTTGACTCCAAGGATATGAGGTAATGGTGAAAATACAACTGAGATAATGTCTAACCATAGAAGAAATAGGACTGTTGACAATTGACATCACTGTCACAACCCCCATGCTTCAATAACTACATGAAGTTACTTTTCCCACCAACCTTGCATGTGCATTCAATGATTTGATTTAATAGTCAAGAGAAGGTAATTGGCTTATTTAAGGCACATTGCATATTTTGGATGAGTTATGAGGTTGACACGTGGAAACAAAGGATTTGGTTTCCCCATAGTCCCCCCTTTCTTCTTCCCCTCTGGTGGATTTATAGCCCCTCTAGTTCTCTTTACAGATCCATCTTGTACCATTTTATTCATTTCCAATATAATATTTATATACATTTTGAATTGGCATAGTAAGCCGACCATATGGTCCAAATAAATATATATACATCATACATGCCTAGCCATTCTCTAGTCGAGCCTTGGCCTTGAGCTCTGCACTAGGAATCCATGTTAGCATATTTACATCATTTACATAATTTTGATTAAATACATTCCAAGTCAAAACTGGGGGTATTACAGCTCGGTCAAGGGTTTAGATAACCTGTGTTCGAGCTCAATAGCTTGATCGAGGGTTTTATAAACCCTTAATCAATTTATTATCTACTAGCTCAAAAATAATTCCATTTAAACATTTAACTTTTCTATGGAAGAAAACAAACTTCTTAGCTAAAATACCTTGATCGAGCTATTCAATTAATAGTTTATTTTTTGTATAAAATCAAAGTAATTTTTTAATGAGATAATAGATCAATCAAGCTTTTAGCTTAACCATGGCTAAACCTTCGATCGAGGCAATTAAAAAAGTGCTTCAAACCTCGATCAAGGATATTTAAGACCTTGATAGAGCTAATAGCTCGATCGAGGGATTTAAAAACAAGCCCTTGGTCTCATTTTCTATAGATTTAATTTTACTAGCATTTTTGCCAAGAATGAACCCTATCGTGACATGTACCTTAGGTGGAAGACTTCATGTTGGTGTATGCGTCAACAAATTGTTTGTTCGCTAGCATATAATTTACACGATTTTGAGTTCATATGATATATCCTTTTTAATTTCATTTTAACAATTACACTTAAAAGGCATGTCAACAACTTTGAAGAAACTCAAAAGAAAAATCAACAACATAAAAAGTACAAAAAAAAGAATCAGTATGCCCTACATCGACATGTCCTCTTCAAAACAATGTTTCTAGTTTTTAAGTTTTTGCAAGTAGTAAAGCAAACGTTGCGTGCACACACATGTGTACAAATTGTGATTAAAATTTTTAATGGTTAGTTTCAAAAATTAATAAAAAATATAATTTTCCAAAATAAATTTCCTCAATGCATTAATTGTAGGTTATATATATATATACAAAAGTTATACATTTATCGTTAAAATATTTTACATGCACATAAGCCACTTGTTAACTTTCCTTCAAATTTACAAGAACAATATTTTCATTAAACGTAATTTTGACACATTAAAATGATATTATTATTAGAAAATAATAAAAAGAAAGACAACAAAATTCCCTACAATTTGTTTTTTTGTTGCATGTTGAAATTCACAATGCATAGATGATTTTTTAGGGCATATTTAATAAATAAGTAAAATATCAAATTTTCTCACCTTTGGCAAAAAAATGTTACCCATCTTGATGGATTCAACAATAGACATCTTGTCCCCTCACCCATGAGCCCATTCCTAGCGAAATAATTTTTTAAGGATCCACATTTTTCTTAAAGTGTATAAACCACGATGACCTTACTAATTATCAAATTTCTAGCCATAAAATGTTTGGTGATATTTTTTTTAAACAAACTCATATTTCTAAAAAAATTATATCATTTTTGTACAACTTTGCTGATGTTTAGAGTAAAAAATATTAGAAAAAAATGGAAATTGGTGAATTTTTTTGAAAAAAAGCTTGGGAAATCCTGATTAGTTTTATCTTCTGAGGATATCCTCATCTTTTGAACTCCACTCTGTCTTATCCAGATTATATATATGATGTTATATGTTCTGTTTAATCCATTTCAATGTAATAATAGATAATTATCACTATGGGAAAGTATAAGACTGTCTTTTTCATATTTCAAGTAGTAGTTTTGATATAGTTTTATATCAATTATATGGCTTGGTGGCTTAGATTTCCAATTGTTATAAGATCTCTTTTGATCTCTCTAAAATGTCATCTATTATCTAATATATTGCAGTTTTTTTTTTTTTTTTTTTGGAAAAAACACTTATCTAAATAAATATTTTTCAAAATTTCAATCTTAAATGTACATCCATGCTCAAGGTTAATTCAAAGTCTTCTAAACCATCATAGAGTATCAAATGTTAATTCAAAACGAAGGTCAAGTCTACACCACAATCCATACGATATGATAAGGAAATACATTATAAATATAATACACAACTATTAGTATTATATAATTTATGATTTATTACAATTTATTTATGTCAAGAAACTATTAGCATATATGAATTATTATCATTTATGTAGTTATCTTTTGATATTTTATGAGTTGCTTATTAGACCATGCTTATCTAAATAGATTATTATTTTATCTCTTGAAATTAATTGTAGATTCATGGATTGTAAAATTACTATTTTTTCATGATTGAAATAAAAAATATTTTTTTTTTTATAATTTTTTTGAATTAATAAAAGTGGATATAATTTTATTATTATTACTAATTTAAAAGGAATGAAAAATTAAAATTAAAGATCATTATTTAATGTTTTTAATGCATTTATTTATTTTTCTTGATAATTCATTGCGCTAATGAGATGTGGTAGAGTACATTAAATTTGTATACATGTCATTGGTGATTAGGATGGAGGTAGGAGGGATTACCTCACGATAGGATGGAAATGTGGCAAAACCATGGATCAAGGAGGGCGCGTGGAAGAGAAAGGTACAACCTTCCTGTTCTTGATTAAACTTGCAGCATGCATGAGGATTAGAGCATTTATGCTCTGCAGGTGGGACATGATGCCGAGAGAGTTGGTAGAAATGGAGAAGAAGGTAGAGGAGGGACTCCACCATCATTGAGAGATAGAGGTTGCATGCCTTGAGCTCTATGCATAATTTTCATGTTTGGGAAGACCCTTCTTGCTATACGATGAGCTAATGAAAGGATTCACAACCTTGAAGTTATATTTGTATTTTTTATCTGGTTCTACTCCTCCTGCTGGTTATTTCGAAGTGGGATTATCCTCCTTAGTCTTAGAGCCTATCACGGTAATATTGAAGGAGTTGAATTCGAGCATTTCCTCAGTGTTACATGGTAGTTAGTGGAGTGAAAGGGCGGGTTCTAATAATTTTCACAGAAAGAGAATTGTGGAAATGTCACAATGGAGAGAGATCATCAACCTAATCCACATTAAGTTCAATGACTTCAAGTGAATGCTTACAGAAGTATTTGAAAACATGACGAGGCAATTGGAAACCATGAGATATCTCTCATTTTACTTCTCAATGTTAGATTTTTGGATGGAAGACATCGAGAGTAATCGCTAAGACAAGGAGGACGAATAGATGGGTTCATAATCGACATGGACAAGATCTTAAAGATGAATTAGTGTAGTAACTGACAATCCATCTCGAGCTATGAACTAAAGGTAATAAAGGATGACTCCACCTCCCATTCTAGGTCATCTCCAAGCGTACTTAGGAATGAATTAAGAATTTCCATTCTTTCTTCCATTTTTTGTTTGGTTAATGTTATGTAAATATATTTTTCTGTTAAATAAATATGTGCATATATATAGCACTCAAAGAATAGTAGAATCAACAAAAAAAAAAATGTTTTTTGTTCTCTGGTCTAGCCTTTTTTTGTTTGTACTAGGAATGGGATAGCAGATATATATTTAGCAGGCCATTCTTATATTTCTATCATATCTGGTTGGTTCCATCCTTTTATATATAAAAAACTCTTACTCGTATTTGTTTAATTTTTTTTTACCTGTTATGAGAGTGGGAACTTACATACAAAAACACATGCTTTATGCATTCTAAAGCCTCAGTTGTTGAGTAAACTCAAGGTAGTGAGTTTGGTGCTCCCATTCTTTTTTGTGAATCTCATCAACTTCAAGCCCATTTTCCATCACCTTGTTGCTTATTTTCATATATCTATGTTTAGTCATTATACTCTTTATTATGCTCATAATTTTGAAGTAATTTGAAATTTTTATAATGGAATATGGATTAGTAGCAATGGCTTTACTATTTATGATAAGCATTTAACCGATGCTTGGGATATATTGTAGGACATGTAGTTTAGTTAACACAATATAGCCTATAACTGTTTCTCGTTATTCATTTACCTCCATTTCATAAAGTGCACCACCATTCACCATTATGTTGATCCTTTTCAAATGTGCACCTCTTCTCACGACATAATTGGATTTCATTGTTTTTATTTAACCAAAACGATTATAATTTTGCATTAGAAAAGATGATAAAAGCAACCAAAATTACATGTTTGTCATTTGATAAAAATGTCTTAGTTTAGCCGGTCTATACCACAAAATTTTCCATCATATTTATAGACTATACTTCCTGTGATATTTCTGGCATAATATTATGTAATAAATACCTTAACAAACTATCCCAACAAAAACTTACAAATTTTTTTATAATAAAACTAGGAATGGCCTGATACACTAAGAGTTTCCTGCATATTCATAGCTCCTTCTTCCTATTTGGGGGAATTTTATATGTTAAGAGGGACGATATCATGTTTCCAAACTGAATCTTCCTCAATGACCTTATAGGTTTTATAGGGAACAGTTCTGAGTGTCCACCCATCACTAGTACAAAATGAGAGATACGTGACTAGGCAACTAAAAGAATTAGTCACCACTGTTTTTTCAAGGGATAAACGACCAAAATTGAGCAATTTTAAATAAGCCAACTAAAAATGACTAAGATCAACGACTAATCTAGTCACGAGATAAAATATACGACTAAATAGCAAGTGACTAAAATAAAAATGACTAACATGTATGACTAATTTAGTCATGGGAATACAAATATGACTAGCTAGCAATTACATTAAGAATATGAATTAGTCATTTATGTTAGTCATTTTTAGTTGTCACTCTGAAAATGGAAAATTGCAATTTTGACAATGAATTGTTACAATTTACTAAATTTTAACATTGAAAAACCTACAAGGGGATCTCTAAATCCATCTACAATGTTAAAATTTAGTAAATTGTAATAATGCATATATTGGATTCAAATACTGCCCCCCTCATGTGTCACAGCCCAACAATGGAAAATATTGCAATTTTTGACAAGGGGTCTAAATATATATATATAGATATATAGATATATAGATCAATTTAGTGCTAGCTAGTGATCACGACGTCCTAGCGACCTAACACCAAATTGATGATGCATCTAGAGTCTAGTCTCCTTTCATGCACCAATAGTTATTCCATATATCTGTTTCCCTTCATCCATCATCACGGCCTTAGTCAAAGAACTCATAGACGGGAGTGATACATTGTTGTGGTCATCATGTACACTCAAAATAGACTCAATCAATTAGATGAACTCAATCCTAACATTAATACCACCCATAGTTTTGTAACCATATATATATATATTGATTATTAAAATATATATTAAAAACATATAATATATAAACTTCATAATAATTAATATAGAATATAGAATAGTTTACCATGTATAATGTGGGTGTACAAAGGCGGATGTTAGAATATTTAAAACCTTGATAAAGATAACCCTGTAGCCATTACACCACATATTTTTGGTAATAATATATATCAAGTGTAATAAAATGTACAAGGATATATTTTTTAGTGTAGTAGATTTGACATGTATTTACTATTATTTTTTATTTTTTATTTTTATTTTTTAAAAGTTAAAACATAACAACCCAAAATGAAAAATCTCACCGAAATTGGGCACAAAGTGATGAATAAACCCCTTTCACAAAAGTTCCTTAGAGTATTGTGAAGAAGAGTGTTTGGTGATATACTCATTCTTCTTCTGCTACTGCTGGGATTGCATTCCTTCCCCGTTTTCTACATTACAAATGCCAATGGAGAAGATGACTCGATTTAGTGCAGTGCTTGTAGCAATGTTTGCACTGTACATGAGCACTTCCGTAGTAAAAATGCATGAAGAGTTCGTCAAGACTACCATCTCCAACAACAAGATCGTTATTTTCTCCAAATCATATTATCAGTAAGTTTCTCCAATATTTAATGAAAGTATGATTTCTTCAATCTACCAGGATTTTAACTAAAACCGCCATATATTGGATTAAATTTATGGGTCAAAGTTAAATTTTTGTTATAAAAAAAATTAGGATTCTGGGAAAAAATGATTCAGACCTTCATGGTGTGAATTTGATAAGAGATACGACCAATATGGAAGAAAAACTACCCACTAAAGTCCCTATCTCGGGATATGAGATCAATCATGAAATGGGTTCTCACTGATGTGGCCATTTGCGATTATCAATCATCAATTCTTACCATTAGGAAATCTCAGTTTATTGAAAAAAGCATAAAACAAATACCAGATTGTCAATCCAACATTCTGAAGGCAGACTTAGGTCAGTGTTTTATGGTATGATAACCTAGAGGCTTATTTGGGATTCAAAAAAGGAAAAACATATTGCAGACAACAATAAATAAACCAGATCTATCAATTGGTCCCCTTTTCGAATGCGGTCTAAAACTAAACTAAATTTGGTCTAGTGTTCATTATTAATAGTTTAAATTCCATCTAGGATTATTATTTCTCAAAGATGCACTATATTGACCTATTTTCTTCCCGAGTCGTTTCATTCTTCTTGTATCTAAAACTAGATCTTGTATTGTTATTTTGGATCAATGCTTAAAATCTCCATGTGTACGGTAGTTTTGTGAATAACACCAGATAACCCTAATTTTCTCGGTGTTTGTATCTAGGTTCTCAGCATTAAGACTGAATCGCATAGAGAGCACTGAAGTTCCTAATTCAAGTTAAGAAACAAATGTCACATCTAAGGCTACTGATTCCATTCCATCGATGTGTGAAATTTAGAGCACATACACAAGTAGGGGGTCTTTCCTTTATGTGGTGAGCAACCAGAGGGAATCTATCTCCATAAAACTCATTCCTGAATTCCCAAGGCTCACCCCATGACACCTTTCTTTGTAACTTTTTTTGTGCAGGAAGAGGGAATGGTCAATGAAAATCAAGCAGTCCTCTGAATGTTAGGAAGTTATGTACTTAAGGGTAGTAAAAATTCATTTAAAGATGATAAACCTTGTAGCTTGTTGATCCCTATTGGAGGGTTTCTCTAGCTCTATTGCCAGAATGGGTTTTCTCATGTGCAGGGATTGTGGGAGATTACCTCTGGTGGGTCAAGTGTAATTATTGATTTGATTTGGCTAGCTCATTGTTAGAACTTTTATTAATGCGACTTATTGGGGAAATTGAAGGATGCATTAATATTCATGTTGAGATGTAGATAGTGTATGGATGAAATACTGCATTTTGCAAACAATGTAATCATATTCGACAAGAATGGATGTATGTCTACATCCTATGCTTGGGACAATTCAAAAATAGATATTTTGAATCACCTCACAATCTGGCCCTATAGATAATTTGACTTCCCCAAAGAAGTTATTTGAGATAACCTTTTCAAATACACATTGACTCTTGAGTTATGCTAACAGGGTACATTTTGGATGTTTGTTGAACACATGCTAAAAAAAATGCATGTTTTAAACATATGTATTTAAATTGAATCTTACACAAGCATCCAACAAAAAAAATACTCTTTTGCCAACAATTTTTTTCTCATAATACATATCGTGGGGAAACCCACTCGGCACTTCCCCTCTTTCTGAGGATGGCACCCATGGTAAACTAGACTTCGAAGAAGCTCGAGGATTTACAACAAATGCTCATTTAAGAGCTCAGTGTGTCACTTGCGGGAATTGAACCTATATGGGGAGGATAACACTCCTCCACTCAAACCACTTGGGATAAACCCAATTAAATTTAAAACAATTAATTTGTTCCCATGATGGTAATCTACTCCTTCAAGAGTTGCTTGAATCAATCATATAAATTTAAATGTAAAAAAAACTGAGAAACAATTTAAAGAGATTGAAATGAACTAAATGTTGGATTTGCATAGATATCATTTATATCTTACTGGACCATTTCACCAAGTTGCATATGTATTCTATTTTAAATGGATGAATGTATGGATCCTCTTTTTGTAGAATTATTATTCAACTGGAGCTAGTGTAACATAATACTTTTACAGTTAGGCATGCTTCCTTAATATTCAAAAAATTGAGCTTTTGTGTGAGTTGTGCAACCAATATTTGTGAAGATGTTGTGTCCAGACTCCAAAGGCCCAAGTTATATGTTTTTGGAATCTATACTAATTGAAGCTGAGTTAGAAACCTTGTTATATTGGTGGCATTAGTCTATAAGTATATTAGGTTAAATATGTTGTAAGTTGTAAATGTTCTTAAATAGTTATTCTGATATTAAACAGAGGTAGTATAGGGATAAGTTGGTATAAAATAGGTCCCTACCCTCCCAACTAGGCCCTAATTGGTCCAAATTATAGCTCTTCACTAAATAAGGCTCAATCATACTTAATAAACCCTTAAAAAACCTTTTTTTATACCTAACCAGTAAGTGGTTGATGCCCACGAGTAATGGCAAGTTAAGTCCTAATATTATTGAAAATTCATGTCTTCACATAGTTATAACACAAAAATAACTAAAACAAACAATAGTTATACCCGTAACCAGTTAATATTAGGACATAAATTTAATTTATAACTAGATTTTATGCATTGTAGTTAATATTATTGTTGGTTAAGTCCTAATATTATTGAAAATTCATGTTATTACTAGCTGTAATATTTTGTTTGAAAGAAATGGTTGTCACTGGCATTAAAATTAGTAGTTGCATTATCTGGATGACAATTCATACAAAATTCCAAAGAATGGAATTTAAATTGATACCCCATTGCCATAATGGATAGGGTTAGAACCTCTCATATGGATTTCCCACAAGGCTCCGGCGATTCTTAAAATGCAGACTCAAAGTATATCCTATAAATTATTTTAACTATGAATCGACATAAACAATACATATTAAAACATTGTGGGACCTGCTAGATTTTTTTGGTTGCTCAGAAGTTGATTTTGTTTCAGCAAATTGGAACACTTCAACAAATCCTATAAAATATACTACTCCTCATATTGTATGAGGATGTAGGTGTGATTTCCATCACACAATTTAGAGATTTGCAGGTTGGTAAGTTCATGAGGATGGAACTTAAAATGGACTGGAGGAGATCTATTTCTCCTTTGTGATAGGTTATCATGGTTGGTTTATCTCTTCACGGTTGCATATCGGTGGTTGATGGATTGGACGCTAGTGTTAGATGATGATAATGCTTGATGTTTTGATTGATATATTTCTCATCATGTGTAGATCTAGCCTATGGTAAGGCAAAATAATGTGAAATCCCCACTAGCTTCTAATAAACTCTTAACAAAACATAAAATAAAGGGGTCAAAATCCACTTGTACAATGCAAGAGATACAAAGGACCTAAAAAAAGGGGATTACTCCATTAATCAATAATGAAATACTAAATGATGATTCCATGTGGTCTCTGAAGACCCCTTTAATCGAATGACATCCATATCAAGCCTCCAAAGCCCCCTTCAAAATGAAACTTCTTTAACAAGCAATGTCCAACAGTAGCCAACAATGATCCAATGAATGTCCACAAGGAAACCAAGCCAACCAAATATTTACACAAAGCAATATCCAAAGCCCCTTCCAAAGGGTGCACTCCTCAAGGATGTCTACACAAACACTGATCCAATCCTAGAAGTCTCACAAGTGGCTCCACCAAGAGAGATACTCTAGAAACAATATCTACCAAGCGATGCAATCAAAATACAAAGGACAAGACATGAGCACATCTCCATAAAATATGCAATCAAAAAATAAGAAAGGTCCATGTAGTGGTCCCCAAAGGCTCTCTTCAAGGCATATTTATCCCACAAAAAATGTCCTCCTATCAACCGAATTTCTTCTCATACAAAAATGTCTCCCATAAGTTCAGCCCCTAGCTTTAATAATATGATCTATAAAGGAGGACTGAACTCCATACAACATATAAATGAGATCCTTAAAGCTTTCCCAACCCTATTGGTTTGTGTTAAAGAGACTAACTACTGCTGTTAGCCCACATAGTTTGATATTTACCCATTTTCATGTCGGTAGAGATATTCCAGCTCATGTTTCAAGGCTACATGTGACCTAAAATTTTTCCAAGGGCATATCAACCTTTTGAAAAATGATGACATACCTTCTTTAACTCTGCTTCAATATGGTGACACACTTCTTCTAGGGTTGCGGCCTCTCCAAGGATGATGATCAAGTGCTGCTACAGGTTCAAACTATTGTTTTTATCCATTTTGTATCCCACAAATAGGGATGTTTGTGTCCAGAATTATTGTCCATGTCCAAATTAATGTTCGTGAGTGATCTTAGGGATGTATATTGCTATTCTAGGGAAATTTTAACACACTGTATTGCCCAGAACTTTGAAGAGAGTGTTGTTTAATGTTCGAACAATCCACATACAAGCTCCATTTATGCCCATATTTATATTTGTAACTATTTCCTACTATTTTGGATCAGTGCTTAAAATCTCCCTAGGTACTGTAGTTTTGTGAATAGTACTAGATAAACCTAATTTTCTTGGTGTTTTTATCTAGGTTCTTAGCATTAAGACTGAATCGCATAGAGAGCAATGAAGTTCCTAATTCAAGTTAAGAAGCAAATGTCTTATATGAGGTCTAGTGATTCCATTCCATCGACATGTGAAATTTTGAGCACATACACAAGTAGGGATCTTTCCTTTATGTGGTGAGCAACTAGAGGGAATTTATCTCCAGAAAAATCATACCTGAATTCCTAGGGCTCATCCCATGACATCTCTCTTTGTAACTTGTTTTGTGTAGGAAGAGGGAATGCTCATTGAAAATCAAGGAGTCCTCTGAATGCTAGGAAGTTATGTACGTAAGGAAAGTAAAAAAATCATTTAAAGAAGATAAAACCTATACCTTGTTGATCCATGTTTGATGGTTTCCCTAGCTCTGTTTCCATACTGGGTTTTCTCATGTGGAGGGGTTACAGGAGATTACCTCTGGTGGGTCAAGAGTAATTATTGATTTTATTTGTCTAGCTCATTGTTAGAACTTTTATCAATGCGGCTTATTAGTGAAATTATAGGATGCGTTAATCTTCATGTTGAGTTCTAGCTCATGTGTATGGATGAAATAATGCATCCTGCACACAATGGTCATCGATGGCTCTCTTTAATGAAGATTTCTCCCACAAAAAATGTCGTCATATCAACCGAATTTAGCCTCATACAAAAATGTCTCCCATAATATCATCCCCAAACTTCAATAATATGATCTATAAAGGAGGTATGAACTCCATACAACATATAAATGGGAGCCTTAAAGCTTTCGCAACCCTATCAATCTATTCTAAAGAGATTGAATATTGTTGTTAGTCCACAGAGTCTAATCTTTTCCCATTTTCATGTTGGTAGAGATAGTCCAGCTCACGTTTCAAGGCCACACGTGACCTAAAAATTTTCCAAGGGCAGATTGGCCTTATGAAAAAGGATGACATACATCCTTTAACCCTGCTTCAAGATGGTGACACAATTCTTATAGGGATGAATCCTCTCCAAGGATGTTGAAAAAGTGTTGATACAAGTTCAAACTATTGTTTTTATCCATTTATATCCCAGAAAAAGGGATTTTTGTGTCCAGAATTATTGTCCATGTCCAGATTCATGTCCAGGAGTGATTTTGGGGATGTACATTGTATATTGTTATTCTAGGGAAATTTTAACACACTGTATTACCCAAAAATTTGTAGGACTGTTGTTTGAGGTTTTAGCAATCCACATACAGGCTCCATATATTCCCATATTGATATTTGTAACTATTTCTTGGTGTTTTGGATCATTGCTTAAAATATCCCCAGGTACGGTAGTTTTGTGAATAGCAATAGATAACCCTAATTTTCTTGGTGTTTGTATCCATGTTATCAGCATTAATACTGAATCACATAGAGAGCACTAAAGTTCCTAATTCGAGTTGAGAAACAAATGTATTATTTGAGGTCTAGTGATTCCATTCCCTTGACGTGTGAACTTTCGAGCACATACACAAGTAGGGGTCTTTCCTTTATGTGGTGAGCAACTAGAGAGAAGCTATCTCTAGAAAATTCATACATGAATTCCCAGTGCTCATTCGATTACATATTCCTTGTAGCTTCTTTTGTGTAGGAAGAGGGAATGCTCAATGAAAATCAAGCAGTCCTCTAAATGCTAAGAATTTATGTACTTAAGGGCAGTAAAAAAATTCATTTAAAGAAGACAAACCCTGTAGCTTGTTGATCCCCATTGGACGGTTTCTATAGCTCTATTTCCAGAATGGGTTTTCTCATGTGGAGGGATTTTTGGAGACTGTCTCTAGTGGGTCAAGAGTAATTATTGATTTGATTTGGTTAGCTCATTTTTAGAACTTTTATTAATGCAACTTATTGGTGAAATTGCAGGATGCACTAATCCTCATGTTGAGGCTTGAGCTATAGATAGTGTATGGATGAAATAATGCATCCTGCACACAATGTAATCATATTCGACAAGAATAAATGTATTTCTACATCCTATACTTGGGACACTTCAATAATAGATATTTTGAATCACCTCACAATTTGGCCCTATACCAAAATCACGCTTATATAAAATATATTTTCTTCTAGTACACTCACAGTCTAACATGCTTGTGTAATCCTCTTTCAAACAAGCTTTCTGTAATGTCCCTTAAATAGTAAAAAAAAAAAAAATCTTCTTCTTGCTAGTTTGCCTAACAAAGATTATGTAATTATGAGATTTTCCTGTAGTCATGAAAAGTATTTGTACTTGCATTTGCCATTTTAGTTTTTTTAGGAAAACTTCTAACAAGGTAACTTTTATCGGTCATACTCTAGTGTGGAAATAGTTAGGATGAATATGTGTGTGTAAGGTTTTGCCATGCAATAATACTAGCAGTCTCTATTCCTCTTACATGATCTAAATGTATGTTTTAAAATGTCAATTGTCTAATGTCAATTCTCAGGCATGATGATCCTAATGAGGGAAGTTGAAACACCCTAAATCTTTGGGGTTGACCTAAACACTTTTGGAGGAGTTTCCAAGAGGTAAGGTGTGAATAGGGGAAACCTATGGACTTACTTAGCGATTATGCTAACACATATTTAATTGTCATCTTCCATGCAGGTGTTCCTTGGTGTCCATATGGTTGGAAACTACCCTATGTAAAACTCTAAAAGTGGAACCACCCTTATGCTAACATGAAGGGGTTGAGAACCTTGTTTTTGTATTAATAAACTCAGGGTATTGCTCCCACCCGACTATGATATATAGTTTGATAAATTGTATTTGGGTCCCATCGTGGTAGTTGAAAGCATTGAAATCACACATGGTAGTCACGTGGCTTTGTCCAGTTGGACTAAGGCCTTAAGCAAGGGTTACACTAAAGTTTGCCAAATCGTGATTTCACTTGGTCGTTTGTGATGTGGTTGCACCTGGCCTGAGCTACACTCATGGCCAGGGTAAGGTTTGGAAGACACGAAGGAGATGAAGAAGTGATCCTACAGGTAAAATCATGTCCATGTTTTAAATGTTGAGATTCCTCATTTGCTTCATTGTAGTTTTAAGAACTGCCCATGCCCTAACTTTTTCGCTTTCATTCACTTACAGGTATAGTGACTCTCTACATGGACCAGAAGGGGAAACAATACGAACTGTACTATGCATTTGGACTGGTAAGTCCTGGGTTCTTTCAGCCCTTCACCCTATCTATCTCGGTGGTTTGGAGAAGGGTTTGATAAGTTTGTTTTGGGGAGATTCATGATCCCTTTGGCTCACTCGGACTTGGAATCTCCAGGGAGGTCGCCTTTGGCTTGACCCAGTGTTTGGTATAATGTTGTAATAATATTTTGAAGGGTGAATCTACTGATGGTTTCCATGCTTTCCATGTATTCGTGCTTATGTAAATGTTGGTTTTGAAAGAATATTCTCCCCTGCATGTATTCATGGAGCTCGTCTTTGAGGTTTGGAAATGGGGAAAGGACTTCTGAGTTTTCTATTTCTATCAAGTTTAAATGGTCGTGTAAAGAAACTATGGCCACTGTATTTTCTTTTTAATAGTGCTTTGTTAGTCTATGATTTTTTATGGAGAGTCGTTGTCTTAAATAATGGGGTTCAGGCTAGCTATAAGCGTCTTATCTTTGCTTTGTCCCGCGTTTCTTTTCTTTCCTATGGTGTAAGAGAATCTATCAAGATGTATAAGTGGTTGTGTTTCTATCTTGTAGCTTGTCGATTTGTATTTCTAAATAGAAAATATATATTCATTGATGCTTGTGGTACTTCTATTAGTTGACTAGTTTATAAAGGAAGTTTCGGGGCAATGTGAGTTACTCCAAGGGTTTGATAGTCAGACCTTTGTTTATTTAAATTTATAATGAAATGGACATCCTACTATTATGTTAAGAGAATTGATATTAGATCTGGGTGTCGTTCCCATCAGGGTACTAAAAAGGTCTGTGTGTTAGGTTTATATGACGTAGTGGGCTTCGTTTGACTATTGCGTAATTGGTTATGATTTTTAAGGAGGAAAAATGTGGTTTGTTGCAGCCTTCCTGATCTATCGAATAACGTTTTGACTTCTGGCAGCTTTTACATAATGGGAACCCTAGTTCTTCCTACATATTCTAGCTTTACTGTTTGCAAGGATGAATTTTTAGTTGACGTAGAATAAGTTTATGGTTGCTGTGTGTTCAATAATTTGGTTTGATATGATGAGCACTTTGATTGGGGATGGGGTTCGATCCATGAAACAAGAGGCCATATTATTTATGTAGAATACTATTGTGTTAAATCTGAGTCTATGTTTTGAATACAAATCTCTTTGCAATATTTGATGCATTTAGATGTAAAGTTTAACTAATGATGGAAATCGTAGAGGTGTTTGATAAATGAACTGTATAGTGTAGCTGAAAGTTTCAATGTCTGGCTTGAAATCTTCGTTTATTTCTACTTGGTGTTTTTCCAGCATAGACAGGATAATAATTAAAAGAACTAACACGCATAGATAAAACCCTGCACTACGAATAAGGAAATATGATTCAAACATAAAACATATACCTATAAACAAGAAATTATAATAATCCTAACGTAGAAGACAATATAAGTTGTCTAGCAAAGGCTAGCTTGGCTAGACCTGCTAGACCCTCCACTGGGTTCTGGACAGAACCTTGAAGTTGATAATATTGGTAATGAGAACAATGCTGCAATATCTATTCTAATTTTAAAAGCCTAAATTTATTATAATTGGAAATTTGAAACAATGAATACTCAATACCCAGCTGCTTGAGTACTCGATCCTTTCTGGTGGAAGCCTAGCTGCTTGGCACTTAATTCCTTCCTGTAGAAACCTGCACACTCAATGATAGTTAATACAGAGCATGTTGTATTTAGCTAACCTGTTAGGATGATTTCCTTTAGCTGGATAACTTTGGGGCTACCATGTTCCTCCCAACCATGATCCTACAACCATTCCTGGTTATGTATGGATCCCCCCGAGCTAGATTCCAACATGCAAAAGATATAGTGGACCTAGGGTTATTGATTGTTCAGTTTCTTGGAGCAGAATTTTTTCCGTTAGTTACCATCAGAGAATGATAATGAAAAGATAGATGATCCCCAAACTTGGGATCTGCCCTCTTTAAGTAGGGAAGTCTTTTAATTAGGACTGTTGAAGTAATTAGTTTCTTTAAATGAAATAATTAATAATTAAAATATATTATTTAATTAAATATTTATTCCGTTTGAACTAGGACTTTTCCAACTGTTTAACTATAAGTGATTCTTATTTCAGCTCTCAATAATAATTATATTAACAATAATTCTAATAATAATATTTTACTTTAACTATTAACACCTCATTAATAATATTTAAATAATGCATAAGCCATCTATAATAAATATATTTCCTAATTAAAAAAATGACACATTACAATTAGAGCTTTCAATAATAACATTAGCCTTGCGGATTTTATGCATGTTAGTCATAAAAGACTACTGGTAATTTTCATTTATTAAATGATGTAACTTCACAATATACTTCTTTTAACTTTGAAGGACAAGGTCCAATTCTTTGGATGGTCTCGGTAAGCTTGGTTAGGTACCTCTAGTCTCTCTCTTTGCATGTCATATTCCCTCGTTTAACACGGTAGTTCCCGCAGTACTTGATGATAGATAAAAGATGAATAATTTAATCAAATAAAATAAGTGTGATGAAAGTAAAAGTGCTATTCAGATTCCTTCCGACTCAACACTTTTGAGATCCAGTAACCCCGAGTGCTCTTTAGAGCCTTTTGACTCAACACTCTCACATGGGCATTACGCTAGTGCAATTCCAGAGCCTCTGCTCAACACTAGTGTTAGAATGTGGTTGTGAGGCACATCTAGAATCTTTAACTTGTGTTGGATTCGATATTCGTTTATCAAGCTTGTAGTGATCCAGGGCTTAGGCCTAACACTCAATGTACCTAAGGGCTTACTCCCAATACATAAACATTCTTCTAGGTATATCTGGTCTTATGCCTAGTACATAGGTTATATGTGTGTTTCTGAGTCCATGCTCAACACACTCATAAGTCTAATCATTCAAAATCATAGCTCTGCACAGTAAGTAACAAAAGATCATCTCAATATATTAGGGTTTGTACCCATATCAAAGCTGAAGAACATTATTACAACATTAGGGCCTTTTTGCCTAGTATACACTCAAGTAAAGAAGTCAGTAGGGGTCCATGCCCAATATGTCAATATATATCAAAGAATAATCATAGGTGTTGGGGCTCATGCAAAATACTCCAATAAAATGTATGTTCTGGGGCCGTGGCCCAATATAACAACAAACTAGTTAGTCCAAAATTCAGGATATTACATCCCTCCCCGCTTAGAACAACACTGACCCAGTGTTTCTAGGGACTAGGAATGAAGTCATGAAACAAGGTAGGGTCCGCCTCTTTCATGGTGACTTCATTCACCCAAGTAGCCTCATCTGGTCCAAAGTTCCTCCATTGCACTTTCAGCTGAGTAATGGTCCTCCTCCTAAGCTGGACCTCTCTCTTGTCCAGAATTTGGAGTTGTTCTGGCGTGAACACCCCTTCGGGCTCCACCTATAATAAGGACCAATCAATAACATGTTTAGTATTGTATACATATTTCTTTAATAGTGAAGCATGAAAAACATTATGAACTTTTATATGAGCTTGTAAGGCTAACTCATAAGCCACTGGGTCCTTCTTGGCCAGTATTTCGAAAGGTCCACAAAACCTTGGGGCTAGTTTCCTGCAGCGTCCCAAGCTCAACAAGCTTCGTTTTGCCTTTATTTTTAGAAACACATGTTCAACGACTTGGTAGTCTTTGTCCTTTCTTTTCTTGTCCGCATAACTCTTTTGGCGGTCTTGTGCTTCTTTTAAGTTCAGTTGTACCTTGGATACTAGCTGTTCCAAGTCTTTTAGTAGGTCGGGTCCTAACATAAGTCTGTCTACTGGACTGTCCCAAGTCATGGGTGTCTGACACTTCCTGCTGTAGAGTACCTCGAAAGGACTCATTTTGGCCGAGGTTTGATAATCGTTGTTGTATGCGAACTCTGCGAGGTGCAAATAATCTTCCCACTTGGTGGGGTTGTTCATGATATACATCCTCAACATGTCCTCGAGGATTTGGTTTACTTGTTCTATTTGTCCGTTGGTCTGGGGATGGTACGTGGTACTGAATTGTAACTGGGTTTCCAAACCAAAGAACAATGCTCTCTAGAAGTTACTAGTGAACTTCGTGTCTCGATCAGAAATCATTGCCTTGGGTATCTCGTGCAACCGAAAGATCTCTTTTAAGAATATTTCCATGATGTGAACTACTTTGTCGGTAGATTTCACGAGTATAAAGTGGGCTGCTTTAGACAGCTTGTCTACCACTAGAAAGATGGAATCATTTAGTTTCTTACTATTGGGTAAGCCTGTAATGAAGTCCATACTTATTAATTCCCATTTCCATTCCGGAATGGGTAAGGGTTGAAGTAATCCGGAGGGGTGTTGGTGTTCTGCTTTGACTAGTTGGCACTCCTGACATTTTGAGATGAACATGGCGATGTCAGCTTTCAACTTAGGACAAAAGTAATGTTTCTTGATGGCCGATATCATCTTTTGATATCCAGGGTGCCTCGAATAGGGTTTCTGGTGAAACTTGGTGAGAATGTTTGATCTAATGTCTCCACTCTCTAGGACGTAAAGTCTCTCTTTTGACCACAGTAGTCTGGACTCGTCTATCTTGTATTCCTTCTATTGTTGGAATAATCTATCTTCTTGTATCTTTGCAAGAATTTTCGTGTAGTAATGGTCGATCTTACAAGCCGTTCGAATTGTGTGGTGTAAATCTAAGTCGGTTTGACTCGCCGAGAATTCAGAAAGCATATGTGCTCGATGGCTCAAGGCATCCACAATCTTGTTTTCCTTGCCTTTTATATGCTTTAGTTCTAAATGGTATTCACTAAGGAAGGCTAACCACCTGGCCTGCCTAGCATTTAGGTCGGGTTGGTCGAACAGGTACTTCAAGCTCATGTTATCAGTCATCAATAGGAATTTCTTTCCCATAAGGTAATGTCGTCACATCTTCAGAGCATGGATGATGGTGGCTAGTTCGAGGTCATGCATGGGGTATTTCTGCTCGTGTTCTTTTAATTTCCTTGATTCGTAGCATATGGAAAAATTGTTTTGCATAAGGAATCCCCCAAGTCCTTCGTTTCTTGCATCCATGCAAATAATGAAGTCCCCATTGGGATCCAAAATATGCAGAATTGGTGCGCTAATCAGTAGTTTTTTTAGCTTCTGAAAGCTTTCTTCGCACTTATCTGTCCAGATAAACTTGTTTTCCTTTTTCTGCAAGGCGGTCATGGGACATGCAATCCATGAAAAGTTCTCAATGAACTTTTGGTAGTAGCCGGCTAATCCTAAAAACGATCTTATATCGAATATGCAAGTAGGTGTGGGCCATTCTTCGATAGATTTGACATTTTTAGGGTCGATGGCTATTCCCTTCTCGGAAATGATATGTCCTAAGTATTGAATCTAGGGTTTGTATAAATTGCACTTACTAAAATTGACGTAAAGTTGGTGTTCCCTTAGTATCCGTAAAACAATTCGGAGGTGCTCCTTGTGTTCTACTTCATTCTTGGAGGAGATCAAAATGTCATCAATAAAGACTCGAACGAACTTATCGAGGTATTTACTAAAGATGTTGTTCATCATGCACATAAAGTTTGCCGGTGCATTTTTCAACCCAAAGGGCATCACTACGAACTCATAGTGGCCGTAACAGGTTCAAAATGTGGTTTTGTTGATATCTTCATCATGGATCCTCACCTGATGATATCTGGATCGCAAGTCAATCTTTGAGAAGATTTTTGCCCCTCCGACTTGGTCAAACAAGTCTTCGATCCTAGGGAGTGGGTAGTGGTTCTTAATGGTCATTTTGTTGAGTTGGCAGTAATCGATGCACATCCGCATCATTCTGTCTTTCTTCTTGACGAAGAGTATCGGTGCGCCCCAAGGGGACACACTTGGTCGAATGTACCCTTTCTCTACTAAATCTTGTAACGGAAGCTTGAGATCAACCAATTCTGGTGTGCTCATGCGGTACGGGGCTTTAGAAGCTGGTACTGACCCAGGTGCTAGCTCTATGGAAAAGTCTAAGTCTCGTTTGGGTGGTAATCCCGGTATTTCCTTGGGAAATACATCCTTGAATTCCACGAGGACTAGGAAGTCTTCGATCTTTTGTTCCTTATCAGTTTCTATGTTTTGGATGTTAACAACAAAGAGCTTACAGCCTTTCCTGATGCATTTATTTGTTTGTAAGGAAGATATCTATTGTATGGACAATTTCCTAGGGATACCTTGAATTGTCTTCTGATTCCCTCGGTCATCCCTACAGAGTAGGGTCTTGTTTGAGCAGTCCAGTAGGACATGGTGTTCTTCTAGCCAATCCATGCCTATAAGTACATTGTACGATCCTAGGGGTAGAATGTTCAATTCTAACCTAGTTAGAAGACCGTTTAAGTCTATCTCACAAGTTCTAACTAACTCGGAGACCCTTCGTTTGGTACCAGTGGCTAGTTGTACCAGCCATGGTTTCTCGTGATGCTCTCGATTTAACTTACAAGTGTCCACTATCTTAGGGGAGATATAACTTCGGCAAGCACCGGGATCTATTAAAACTGAAACGACAGTGTTAGATATCTTACCTTCAATTTCCACCATGGTGCCTTGGTGAACTTCCTACCGGCCATCAAGAGTGGCATAAATCCTAGGTGTCTTTGCCATGTCCCCTACGGTAGGTTCTGCTTGGACGTTGTGTAAAACTCCATCTTTTTTGCTGGGGCAATCTCTGTAGTAGTGGAGCCCTTGGCATTTCTAGCAAGAAACGGTTGGTGGGACAGCTTTGGTCCCTTTGTTGAAATTTGGCCTGTTGGTTGATGGTGGTGGTGCACTTGGCCATGCTTGAGGTCGGTTGAAGCCTCTATTGGGCAGAAAACTGTTGTTGTGTTTTCGGAAAGGTGTAGGCCTAAAACCTGGTTTGCGGTTGTCCGAGAAGGTTCTGAACCTATCTCTATTTATATTGATGTTGTCATTCCTTGGTTGTCTGTGTTCATAACACAGTCTTGGTTTATGTAAGGTCACATCAAGGGTTTTGGGCATGTCAAACTCTATATTTTCTCTCTATTTTGGTGGCAGCCCTCCCAAGAATTGTTGTATTTTGACCTTCTCATCTTTAATGTATGGCACATAGTGCAGCAAGTCCAAGAATCAGTTTATGAATGCTTCCATAGTTAGGGAGCCAATTTTTAACTCATGAAATTCTTTAATTTTCTTGTCAAAGAATCTTTCAGACATATATTTGTCCTGGAATATTCTGCTGAAAGTATCCTAGGTTATGTCTCTTAGTTCTTGTCCTTTGGTGTGTTTCAAGTCCCGCCACCATCTGAAAGCTTTACCATTCAGGTTGTATATGGCTAGTTGGGTTTGCATTTCACTGGAGTAATTATGAACTTTGAAGTATTTATTCATCCCTAGCAACCACTCCTCATCCTTTTCCCCAGAGTTAATCTCTCCGTCATATGTTGGGGCCTTTATCTTTCTGAATTCTCCTTGCAGACTGTTGTCACTTTTCCTCCTTTTCTTGCAAGGAGGTGGTGAACCTTTATCGTTGGAAGAGCTCTTACAGTCCTCTTCCATTGATTCAGGTACGTTTTCACCCTATTCTTCTCCCTTAGGACTGGAAGTTTTCTTAGGGTGATTGTTTCCCTCTTTAAAGGTATTGACTAAGTGTGTGGGCTGTATGTGGGGTTTTGCCCCTGTTAAAGTCTGAAGAAGAGCTTCATTTATAACTTGTTGTTCTCGTCTTTCTTGCATGTGGTCATTTCTGAAACTTTGGAATTCGACCTGTAGATTTTGCATGGATTTCATTAAATCCGAGTTGAGTTCCACCACAATTTCATGCTTTCATGGTGGGGAGTTCAGATTTCCATGTATGCTGCTGCCCCCTTCCGCATTCATTTTTCAGACAATGACTGTACCTACAGTGTTATATAAGCGTCAAGAACATAAAATCTGTTAGTTCATTTTCACATAAATAAAATAAAATTTCTGAAGGTGTGTTTCTGTTTACTGTGTATCTACAGCGGATGTTCTATTTGTAATGAGCCTAGTAGGTCACTTAGTTTTGTAGTTGGGATCTGATACCACTTGCAATGTCCCTTAAATAGTAAAAAAAAAAAAAAATTCTTCTTCTTCCTAGTTTGCCTTACAAAGATTATGTAATTATGAGATTTTCCTGCAGTCATGAAAACTATTGGTACTTGCATTTTCCATATCAGTGTTTTTAGGAAAACTTCTAACAAGGTAACTTTTATCAGTCATACTCTAGTGTGGAAGTAGATAGGATGAATATGTGTGTGTAAGGTTCTGCCATGCAATAATACTAGCAGTCTCTATTCCTCTTACATGATCTAAATGTATGTTTTAAAATGTCAATTGTCTAATGTCAATTCTCATGCATGATGATCCTGATGAGGGAAGTTGAAACACCCTGAATCTTTGGGGTTGACCTAAACACTTTTGGCGGAGTCGCCAAGAGGTAAGGTGTGAATAGGCGAAACCTATGGCCTTACTTAGCAATTATGCTAATGCATATTTAATTGTCATCTTCCATGCAGGGGTTCCATGGTGGCCATATGGTTGGAAACTACCCCATGTAAAACTCTAAAAGTGGAACCACCCTTATGCTAACATGAAGGGGTTGAGAACCTTGTTTTTTTATTAATAAACTAAGGGTATTGCTCCCACCCGACTATACTATATAGTTTGATAAATCATATTTGGGTCCCATCGTGGTAGTTGAAAGCATTGAAATCACACCTGGTAGTCACGTGGCTTTGGCCAGCTAGAATAAGGCCTTGAGCGAGGGTTACACCAAAGTTTTCCAAATCATGATTTCACTTGGTCTTTTGGACGCAATGGTTTTAGCTCTGTTTGTTATGTGGTTGCGCCTGGCCTAAGCTACGCTCATGGCTAGGGTAAGGTTTGGAAGAAATGAAGGCAATGAAGGAGTGATCCTACAGGTAAAATCATGTCCATGTTTTAAATGCTCAGATTCCTCATTTGCTTCATTGTAGTTTTAAGAACTGCCTAGGCCCTAAATTGTTTGCTTTCGTTCACTTACAGGTATAGTGACTCTCTGCATGGACCAGAAAGGGAAACAATACGAACTATACTACGCATTTGGACTGGTAAGTACTGGGTTCTTTTAGCCCTTCACCCTATTTGTCTCGGTGGTTTGGAGAAGGGTTTGATAAGTTTGTTTTGGGGAGATTCATGATTCCTTTGGCTCACTCGGACTTGGAATATCTAGGGAGGTCTCCTTTGTCTTGACCCGGTGTTTTATATAATGTTGTAATAATATTTCGAAGGGTGAATCTACTGAGGGTTTCCATGCTTTCCATGTATTCGTGCTTATGTAAATGTTGGTTTTGAAATAATATTCTCCCCTGTATTTATTCGTGGAGCTCGTCTTTGAGGTTTGGAAATGGGGAAAGGACTTCTGCGTTTTTTGTTTCCGTCAAGTTTAAATGGCTGTGTAAAGAAACTATGGCCACTGTATTTTCTTTTTAATAGTGCTCTGTTAGTCTATGATCTTTGATGGAGATTCGTTGTCTTAAATAATTGGGTCTAGGCTAACTATAAGCGTCTTATCTTTACTTTGTCATGCGTTTCTTCTCTTTCCTATAGCATAAGAGAATTTATCAAGATGTATAAGTGGTTGTGTTTCTATCCTATAGCTAGTTGATTTCTATTTCTAAATAGAAAATATGTATTCGATGATGCTTGTGGTACTTCTATCAGTTGACTAGTTTATAGAGGAAGTTTCATTGCAATGTGAGTTACTCAAAGGGTTTGGTACTTAGACCTGTGTTTATTTAAATTTATAATGAAATGGACATCCTACTATTAGGTTAAGAGAATCGATATTAGATCTAGGAGTCGTTCCCATCAGGGTACTAAAAAGGTCTGCGTGTTATGTTTATATGAAGTAGTAACCTTCATTTGACTATTGCGTAATTGGTTATGATTTTTAAGGAGGAAAAACGTGGTTTGCTGCAACCTGCCTTATGTATCGAATAGCGTTTTGACTTCTTGCAGCTTTTACATAATGGGAACCTAAGTTCTTCTTACAGATTCTAGGTTTATTGTTTGCAAGGATGAATGTTTATCTAACGTAGAATAAGTTTATGGTTGCTGTGTGTTCAATAATCAGTTTGATATGATGAGCACTTTGATTGGGGATGTGGTTCGATCCACAAAACAAGAGACCATATTATTTATGCAGAATACTATTGTGTTAAATCTGAGTCTATGTTTTGAATACGAATCTCTTTGCAATATTTGATGGCTTTAGATGTAAAGTTTGACTAATGATGGAAATCGTAGAGGTGTTTGATAAATGAACTATGTAGTGCAGCTGAAAGTTTCGATGTTTGGCATGAAATCTTCATTTATTTCTACTTGGTGTTTTTCCAACATAGACAGGATAATAATTAAATCAACTAATAGGCATAGATAAAACCTTGCACTACGAATAAGGAAATATGATTGAAACAGAAAACATATACCTATAAACAAGAAATTATAATAACCCTAACCTAGAAGACAATATAAGGTTTCTAGCAAAGGTTAGCTTGGCTAGACCTGCTAGACCCTCCAATAGGTTCTGGACAAAACCCCAAAGTTGATAATATTGGTAATGAGAACAATGTTGCAGTATCTATTCTAATTTTAAAAGCCTAAATTTATTATAACTGGAAATTTGAAACAATGAATACTCCATACTTGGCTGCTTGAGTACTCAATCCTTTCCGGTGGAAGCCTATCTGCTTGGCACTTAATTCCTTCCTGTAGAAACCTACACAATCAACGATAGTTAATACAGTGCCTGTTGTATTTAGCTAACCTGTTAGGATGATTTCCTTTAGCTGGATAACTTTTGGGCTACCATGTTCCTCCCAACAATGATCCTACAACCGTTCTTGGTTCTGTATGGATCCCCCCGAGTTAGATTTCAACATGAAAAAGAGATAGAGGACCTAGGGTTACTGTAGGTTCAGTTTCTTGGAGCATAATTTTTTCTCTTAGTTACCATCAGAGAATGATAATGAAAAGATAGATGCTCCCCAAACTTGCGATCTTCCCTCTTTAAGTAGGGAAGTCTTTTAATTAGGACTATTGAAATAATTAGTTCTTTAAATAAATAATTAATAATTAAAAGATATTATTTAATTAAATATCTAGTCCTTTTGAACTAGGACTTTTCCAGCTGTTTAACTATAAGTGATTTTGATTTCAACTCTCAATAATAATTATATTAACAATAATTCTAATAATAATATTTTACTTTAACTATTAAAACCTAATTAATAATATTTAAATAATGCATAAGCCATCTATAATAAATATATTTCCTAATTAAAAAAATGACACATTACTATTATTCTTTTCAATAATAACATTAGACTTGGGGCTTTTATGCATGTTAGTCATAAAAGACTACTGGTAATTTTCTTTTATTAAATTATGTAACTTCACAAGATACTTCTTTTAACTTTTAAGGACAAGGTCCAATTCTTTGGATGGTCTCGGTAAGCTTGGTTAGGTACCTCTAGTCTCTCTCTTTGCATGTCGGATTCCATCGTTTAACACGGTAGTTCCCGCAGTACTTGATGATAGATAAAAGATGAATCATTTAATCAAATAAAATAAGTGTGATGAAATTAAAAGTGCTATTCAAAGTCCTTTCGACACAACACTTTTGAGATCCAGTAACCCCAAGTGCTCTTTAGAGCCTTTTGACTCAACACTCTCACATGGGCATTACGCTAGTGCAATTTTAGAGCCTCTGCTCAACACTAGTGTTAGAATGTGGTTACGAGGCACATCTAGAATCTTTAAGTTGCCTCGGATCTGGTATTTGTTTATCAACCTTGGAGTGCTCCAAGGCTTAGGCCCAACACTCAATGTACCTCAAAGCTTACTCCCAGTACATAAACATTCTTCTAGGTACATCGGGGCTTATGCCCAGTATGTAGGTTATATGTGTGTTTTTCAGTCCATGCTCAACACACTCATAAGTCTAATCATGTAAAATCATAGCTTTGCACAGTAAGTAACAAAACATCATCTCAGTATATTAGGGTTTGTACCCATATCAAAGATGAAGAACATCATTACAACATGGGCGCCTTTTTTCCCAGTATACACTCAAATAAAGAAGTCAGTGAGGGTCTATGCCCGATATGTCAATATATATAAAATAATAATCATAGGTGTTAGGGATCATGCCAAATACTCCAATAAAACATATGTTCTGGGGCCGTGGCCCAATATAATAACAAACTATTTAGTCCAAAATTCGAGATATTACACTTTCCTATCTATTCCTTCCACATTGAGGATTTTTTGGAAGGCCTATAGTAGATAATTTGACTTCCCCAAAGAAGTAATTTGAGATGACTTTTCCAAATACACATTGACTCTTTAGTTATGCTGACAGGTTAAGTTTTGGATGTTTATTAAACACATGCTAAATAAAATGGATGTTTTAAACTTATTTTATTAAACTGAATCTTACACAAGCATCCAACAAAAAAAAAATATTCATTTTTCTTTTAATACATATCGTGGAGAAACCCACTCGGAACTTCCCCTCTTTCCGAGGATGGCACCTAGGCTAAACTAGATTTCGAAGAAGCTCAAGGATTTACAACAGTTGCTCATTTAAGATCTCAATGTGTTACTTGCGGGAATTGAACCTAGGTGGGGAGCATAAAACTCCTCCACTCAGACCACTTGGGATTAACCCAATTAAATTTAAAACAACTACTATTTTCCCATGATGGTGTTAAAATTTGAGCATTAATTCACAATACTCTTGGATCTTTACTGAGAGAATAACATATACAGTATATCAATGCATAACAATCACAATAAGCATCACAAGCATCACAAGAATCAAAAGCATGAGATACAAGAGACACAGAGTTTCCGTGGGGAAAACCCTAAGGTGAAAAACCCCACAACTTCCTCAGAGATAGAGAGAGCAATGGCTCAACCAAAGTACAACCAAAATACACTTGAGATAGTCTCCTAGAGTAGATGATCCTCCTCCTTACTAGTGCACCACTTTCTGAGTGAGAGAAGTGTGTCTTTCCGAATGATCCAAATAGAGATCTCCCGATCTCTATTTATACTTAACCTGTTTTCCCAGTGACCTTACGGGGCCGACTTGTCTATCTAGATACATCCACAATATAATATATATTTTAGGGCTGACCCCACACATGGTGGTCTAATAACCCATCGGCAAGTACACACACTTGCGACACTTGTCAATCCACATGACGACACTTCCTTATAAAGGAATAACACATCTCTTATAAGGGTACAATAAATATATATGAAATACATTCCAAAGTTACATATACATCAACACTCCCTCTTAACTAGGAAGGTATTTCTCGACACAGTTCTGCTAGACAAGTCTTCTTCTCGGGATCATCGTCATCGATGCATCGACATCATCATCATCACTGCTGCTGCTATCTCAACCAATATCTGACTCTACTTGTCATAGGAAGTTCTACAGAGCCAGTCCTTTTTCATACTGGATGTAGGCCCACCACCTGCAGGTCTTCATCATCTATGCGAACGGTCTGATAGAGGTGGCCTTTTAGGACTAATTTTATGTGCGGATGCAACACTCGAAAGAGTATCCCAGAAACATTTATGTGCCTAAGCACGACCAGCAAGATCTCCCAGGACTGATTACATGCATCTCCTCCACAATACCTTTAAAGAGCATCCCAAGAACATTTATGTGCCAGAGCAAGACTGACAAGATCTCTAAAGAGCATCCTAGGACTTATTACGAGCATATAGCTCAACCTCTCGGATCTCCAGGATTGATTACATGTGGATAGACAAAACCTTTAAGGAGAATCCCATGAACATTTATGTGCCGCAGCACGACCGACAAGATCTCTAAAGAGCATCCCAGGACTAATTATGAGCACACAGCTCAACCTCTCGGATCTCCAGGACTGATTACATGTCTCCGTAGTAATACCTCATCCCAGCACTAATTACGAGCACATAGCTCAACCTATCAGATATCTGAGGACTGATTACATACTACATAGCAATACCAAAAAGAGTACCCCAGGAACATTTATGTACTGCAACACGACCGACAAGATCTCCCAGGACTGATTACATGCTATTTTCACAACCTGCCACATATCATCTCTGACCTCCAAGTATCAACCTGATACTCATGATCCAACCGATCATCATCGCACGAGGCATCATCCTGATTCCCATGATCATACTGAGCATCATCACTTGTACCATCCTGATACATATCATCTGGAGCAACATCCTGAAGCTCATCATCATGATCAACATGGTCATACAATGCATCCACCTAATGCACACCAAGTATCTACCTGATACATATCATCATACATGATCCACCTGTTCATACAGTGTATCCACTTGATACAAATACAAATACATGATACATATCAACATACATGATCTACCTGATCATACAATGTATCCACCTGATACAGATACATGGTCCAAGCATCCAACATGATGCATATACAAATACATACAAATGATCCAACTGATCATATCCAACATCCAACATGATGCGTACATACCTATAAATGATCCAACTAATCATATCCAGCATCAACATGATGCGTACATACATACAAATATAAATGATCCAACTGATCATATCTAGCATCAACAGGATGCATACATACATACAAATATAAATGATCCGACTGATCATATCCAACATCCAACATGATGCATATACAGAGCAGTAACTGGAGCATCGTCCTGATACTCATCATCCAACACTTATATCCACAGCCATGTGAAGGATCCTCCTTCCAACATGCTTGGGATGGATTTAGCAAATGTGTCTATCACTTCTTCCTCGAAGTGTCGTCGATCTGAAGAACACTAAGCCTCTCCTTGAAGTACTTGAACTTCACCCTGGCTAGTGGCTTCGTCAGCACATCTGCAATCTGCTCATCCGTCGCAACATACAGGAGATTCACAGCTCCTCTCTGCACCATATCCCTGATATAGTGATATTTGATCTCTATGTGTTTCGACCTATCATGAAACACTAGGTTCTCAGACAGCTTCACACAACTCTGTTTATCGTAGAATATACTAGTAGCATCCAATGGGAGATCAAATAACTCGGACAGTAGCTTCCATATCCATACTGCCTCACAACTAGCTGAGCAGGCTGCAACATACTCTGCCTCAGCTGTACTCAGTGCTATGCAGGACTGCTTCCTGCTGAACCAAGAGATCACACCTGATCCTATACTAAAGCAGCACCCAGATGTGCTCTTCCTATCTATAGCACTGCTAGCCCAATCTGAATCAACATAACCCTGCAGGTTAAACTTTTGATTCGCTTCATACTTGAGCACATAATCCACTGTACCCTTCAGGTACCTTAGAACATGCTTTATAGCAACCTGATGAACACTCCTTGGATCCATCAGGAACTGGCTCAATGTGTTCACTACAAAGCAAATATATGGTCTCGTGTTTGTTAGGTACATCAAGGATCCAATCATCTGACGATACATAGAGACATCAACAGGCTCAGATGAAGGATCACATAGAAGCTTTAGATTTGATTCCATGGGTGTGGCCATGGCCTTGCAATCCATCATCCCAAATATCTTCAGGATATCTACTGTGTACTTCCCTTGACCAAGGAAGATCCCACCTGAATTCTGACACACCTCCATACCTAGGAAATAATGCATCGTTCCCAAATCTTTCATATTGAACTGAGTAGCAAGCTTCCTCTTAGTATCTGCAATCAATCTGTCATCTCTTGTTACAAATAAGTCATCCACATACAGGAGTAGAATCACAGGATTCCCTTCCTCAACCTTGTAGTAGAGGTTGGAATCCGCTTTACTCTTGGTAAAGCCCAAGCTAGATAGGAAACTATCCATCCTACCATACCAAGTTCTGGGAGCTTGCTTCAATCCATACAAGGCTTTCTTCAATCTGCACACATATGAATCCCTGTCATGTATTTCAAAACCGAGTGGCTGCTCCACATATACTTCCTCTTCAACTACACGATTCAAGAAAGTAGTCTTGACATCCATTTGGTGTATTTTCCATTTCATTGCTGCAACTAGGGCAGGTATTGTTCTGATGGAAGTATACCTGGCTACAGGTGCAAAATTTTCTTCATAATCTATTCCCTCTTTCTGAGAGAAGCCACGAGCTACGAATATTGCCTTGTATTTCTCTATACTTCCATCTGCAACATGCTTTATTTTGTAGATCCATTTGGAAGTCACAACAGACTTCTCTTTAGGTATTTGGACAACATCCCAAACATCAGTCTTCATTATTGATTGGTATTCCTCAACCATGGCATCCTTCCATTCTTTCTTTTCCGCTGCTTCTTCATAACTGGAAGGTTCTTTGTTCATAATGTCACAGAGGAAAGCAACATAACTGGTATGAGATTTGGTTCTCTTCTTTGCTCTGTGTTCTTCTTCTTGAATGCCAAATCTTTCTGCATCTTGAATGAGCTCTCTAGCCCATGCAGGTTTCCTCTTTTGAGATTTATCCTCACGGGGTGGATCTATAGGTTCTTGTGGATCTTCAAACTCACGAACAACTTCTGGAATTGCTTCAGTCATGGTAGTGTCTTGAAATCTATTTTCCTTAGGTTCTTCATAAACTTCGATAGGTGCCTTCCTTGATTTGATGAATGTTGAGTTTTCATCAAATGTTACATCCCTGTTGACATCAATCTTCTTGAACCCTGTAAAGTATATTCTATAAGCCTTTGAGCTTTCACTGTAACCCACAAAGATACCCTTCTTTCCTGAAGGATCTAGTTTGGTCCTCTTTTCCTTTGGGACATGAGTGTATACTGGACAACCAAATATTCTATGATGGCTGAATTCAGTTTTCTTACTAGAAAAGACCTCTTCTGGTGTCTTGTTGTCCAATATCTTGTGGGGTGTTTTGTTCTGCACATATACAGCTGTTCTAGCTGTTTCTTCCCATAGATGCATAGGTAGATCCTGGTCATGCAACATTTCCCTTGCTACTTCCATGATTGTTCTGTTCTTCCTTTCTGCAACTCCATTCTGTTGAGGATTATAAGGAGCAGTCAACTCCCTCTTAATCCCTGAATCACTGCAAAGCTTCTTGAAGTCACCTGAGGTGAATTCTCCACCATTGTCGGATCTAAATGTTTTGATCTTTTTGTCAGTTTGATTCTCCATCAAGGTTTTTAATTCCTTGAACTTATCAAACACCTCATCTTTGTTTGTCAAGAAGTATACCCAAGTCTTCCTGGAGAAGTCATCAATAAATGAGACATAGTAAACATACCCACTTAGAAAACTAGATGACATAGGACCACATACATCTGAGTGGATGATTTCCAGGATATCTTTTGCCTTGCTTTCACTGCTTGGGAAAGCCTTCTTAATATTCTTACCTTTTTCACATCCTTTGCAAACACCTTCATGTTTGGTTTTGATTTCAGGAAGACCCTCTACATCCTTGCTTGCAATTGGAAGTGCCCTATAGTGCATATGAGCAAGTCTTCTATGCCAAAGTTCACTTGCCTCCATGGATTCATGCACCATGGCATGTTCAGGTTGTCCTTTTAATTTATACAAACCTCCCTCTTGCTCTCCAATCACAATTGCATCATCTATGGTCTTTCCCTTTGGCCACATTAGGACTTGGCCATCCACAAATGCAACCCTCATACCTTTTGCATCCAATGCAGAGATGGAGAGTAAGTTCTTCTTGATCCCAGGTACATAAATGACTTCTTTCGTATTCAAAGATTTTCCAGAATCTAGGTTGTAGGAGGCTTCACCACTTCCTTTGATGGGATATTGATAATCATCCCCAAGTTTCACTTTATGGGGTGATTCATGTTCAGACAGATTTACAAAGGATTCTTTAAACCCAGTCATGTGTTTCAAAGCCCCATTGTCAATTAACCAATCATCACAACCATGGGAGATAGTACCTGTGAGAGCAGAGATTAGAACATACTCTTCTTCACTTGATGAGTCATCATTACTATCATCATTTTTTGCCCGAGCCTTCTTCTTTGGAGGTCCGACATCTTCGGCAGCATGAGCATGGTACCTTCTTTTGTTACCCTTCTTCTTCTTGCTGGACTTGTTGTTGTTGTGGTTGTCCCTTTTGTTCTTGGGACATTCTGAAGCAAGGTGACCCTTCTCATTACAAGTGAAACACCTTAGATCTTTCTTGTCTTTATGAAAATGATGAGAAGATTTCTTCTTGTGATGGGATGGGTCCCTCTTGAACTTGCCCTTCTTAGTGTGAGCTGTGAGAGCTTGATCTTCATTTCCCATCTTCTATTCTATTGCCACAAGCCTTGCTTCTTCTTGACAACATTCCTCCCATAATCTGCTGAAGGAGATTAACTTCTTTCTGGCACAGATCCCCTGGATAAAAGAGTCCCATGACCTAGGTAGACCATTCAAAGTAGTCATAACAATTTCACCATTCTCCACCATTTCATCTATAGCTTCAAGTTGTTCCTTGATCTGAGAGACCTTGGAGAAATAGGATTGAATGGTTTCTCCATTCGACATCTTGACCCCTTTCAATTGATTTCGCAGGGTCATCTTTCGATTTATGTTCTTTCCTTCAAATAACTTGGTCAAAGAGTCAAACATAGCCTTGGGTGTATTTAGAGAAGACACATGGGGTATGAGATGGTCTTTGATAGAATCAGAAATGATTCTCTTTGCCTTGACCAAGTTCTTATTATGCAATACCTTAGCCTCTTCATCCTTTGGGATAGGGATGTCTTCTTTTATATATGAGTCCAACTCATTCTCTTCCAGGATTATCCCAATCCTATACTTCCAAGCTCGGAAGTTATCAACCCCTTCAAGCTTATCCTGAAGCTTGGTTTGGTGAGACATCTTAAAGAGTACTTCAAATGAAATAGAAAAGATTTAGGTCTTACCACTTGAAATGCTGAAAACTAGATCTGGTCCCGGATTAGGGTTTGCCCAAAAAACCCTAAGAATTCAAAATGTGAATTTCAACTTTCTGAAAGGATAGAAAGATGCGCCTTGATGAGATGATCAGCCTGGTGTATTCAGAATTTGAGATCAGCAAAGCTTTACCCTTCAGATTTTCCTTTTTGTCCTCCCGGGTTCACTTGGAGAGCCCTGAATTAGGGTTTGAGTTTCCCGGATATCTACCCAGCCAAAAATATCGATCCAAAGCTCTAAACTTCGATTTTTGCAAGGAGCTTCCAGCTATGGCTTCAGATTTCAGAAATTCCTATTTTTTTTGGAAACCCTAATTTTTAGGGCCAAATCTGAAAATGCTCATAATTGAATTCTGCTTGGACAGATAGATTCTCCTTGATGAGTAGAGTCAATCTACTATACTTCTTTTCCAAAAACTGTGGAGAGAAACCCAATAAACAAGAAACTCAAGTTTTTGTCACTGCAAAATGTCTTCATCTCAGGTTTGCTTTGATACCATGTTAAAATTTGAGCATTAATTCACAATACTCTTGGATCTTTACTGAGAGAATAACATATACAGTATGTCAATGCATAACAATCACAATAAACATCACAAGCATCACAAGAATCAAAAGCATGAGAGACAAGAGACACAGAGTTTCCGTGGGGAAAACCCTAAGGTGAAAAACCCCACAACTTCCTCGGAGATATAGAGAGCAATGGCTCAACCAAAGTACAACCAAAATACACTTGAGATAGTCTCCTAGAGAAGATGATCCTCCTCCTCACTAGTGCGCCACTTTCTAAGTGAGAGAAGTGTGTCTTTCCGAATGATCCAAATAGAGATCTCTCGATCTCTATTTATACTTAACCTGTTTACCCAGTGACCTTATGGGGCCGACTTGTTTATCTAGATACATCCACAATATAATATATGTTTTAGGTCTGACCCCACACATGGTGGTCTAATAACCCATCGGCAAGTACACACACTTGCGACACTTATCAATCCACATGACGACACTTCCTTATAGAGGAATAACACATCTCTTATAAGGGTACAATAAATATATATGAAATACATAGATGAAATACATTCTGAAGTTACATATACATCAACAGATGGAAATCCACTCCTTTAAGAATTGCTTGAATCTATCATATAAATTTAAATTTAAAACAACTGATAAACAATTTAAAGAGCTTGAAATGAACCAAATGTTGGTTTTGCATAGCTGCCATTTATATCTAACTAGACCATTCACCAAGTTTCATATGTATTTTGTTGTAAATGGAGGACTATATGGATCCTCTTTTTGCAGCATTCTTATTCAACTAGAGCGAGTTTAACGTAATACTTTTGCAGTCAGGCATACTTCCTTAATATATGAAAAAATGAGCTTTTGTGTGAGGTGTGCAACCAATCTTTGTGAAGATGTTATTTCTAGACTCCAAAGGCCCAAGCTATATGTTTTTGGAGCTTGTACTCATTGAAGCTGAGAAAGAGCCCTATCTATATTAGTGACGTTAGTCTATAAGTATATTATGTTAAATATGTTGTAAGTTGTAAATGTTCTTAAATATTTATTTGTATATCAAACTAAGGTAGTATAGGGATAAGTTGGTGTAAAAGAGGTCCCTACCCTCCCAAATAACCCCTAATTGATCCTAATATATCTCTTCACTAAATAAGGCTCAATCACACTTAATAAACCCATAAACAACCTTATTTTATACCTAACTAGTAACCTTATTTTATTTTAAAAAGAAATGTCCACCAGTAGCCAACAATGCTCCAATGAATGTCCAAAAGGAAACCAAGCCAACCATATATGTCCATAAAGCAATATCCAAATCCCATTCCAAAGGGTGCACCCCTCAAGGATGCCCACAAAAACACTAATCCAAGCCTAGAAATCTTACAAGTTGCTCCACCAAGAGAGATACTCTATAAATAATATCCACCAAGAAATGCACTCAAAAGACAAAGGGAAAGACATGAGGTCGTCTCCATCAAATATGCAATCCAAAAATAAGAAAGGTCTATGTAGTGGTTCCCAAAGGCTCTCCTCAAGGTAGATTTCTCCCATAAAAATTGTCCTCATATCAACTGGATTTAGCCTCATACAAAAATGTCTCCCATAAGGTCAACCCCAAGCTTCAATAATATAATCTATAAAGGAGGATTGAACTCCATACAACATATAAATGAGAGCCTTAAATCTTTCCAAACCCTATTGGTCTATTCTAAAGATGTTGACTACTATTGTTAGCTCACATAGTCTTATCTTTACCCCTTTTCCTGTTGGTAGAGACAGTCTAGATCATGTTTCAAGACTACATGTGACCTAAAATTTTTCCAAGGGAAGATCGGCCTTATTAAAAATGATGACATACCTCCTTTAACTCTGCTTCAAGATGGTGACACACTTCTTCTACAGATGCGGCCTCTCCAAGGATGCTGATCAAGTGTTTCTACATGTTCAAACTATTGTTTTTATCCATTTTGTATCCCACAAACAGGGATGTTTGTGTTGAAAATTATTGTCCATGTCCAAATCCATGTCCAGGAGCATTCTTACTGATGTATATTGTTGTTCTAGGGAAATTTTAACACACCGTATTGCCCAAAACATTGGAGAGACTATTGTTTGAGGTTTGAACAGTCCACAGACATTCTCCATATAAGCCCATATTGATATTCGTAACTATTTCCTGCTGTTTATAGTGGAAAGGTGCCGAGAATCTACCCAGATTTGGAGTTAGAGACTCTTTACTATTGATTTATGGTGTTCTTTTTCCACATATTCACTCAGAACTTTGCAAAACCTAAACGGGATGGATTGCACTACTATTTATGTGCCGAGGAAGCCCAAAATCATCGTCATTACCTCCCAGAATGTTGTTATTTATGCCGAGATCTGGGAAATGAACCATTTTACCACTATTCAAGTGCCCAGAAGTGATCAAGATTAGCTCAGATTTCAAAGTTGGGGATTCTTGAAGGTTGAGAAGCTCCCCAAAATAATGACTGAGGTCATTTTCTGTTGTTTTCAACCAAATGCATGTTTAGAACCACCTCAAAAATTCCCAGACTTGCCGATTAATGTCTTCTTCATCTTTAGGTAGCCCAGAAATGCTGGTAATTAGCTCAGATTGTTTTCCTATGGATGTTACTTGCCTATATGAAACCCAAAGTCAAAGATGGTTATTGTATGCACCAGTCCCATTGACCTAGTTTTGTGATCATTAGTTGGACATTAACAAAATTATCGTATCTTATCTTATCTCCAATTTTCACAAATATGGCTTTAGATGACGTTCAAGTTAAGGTGTGTGTAGCTTGATCTTGATTTCTGCAATCCCTTTTATTGTAAAATTAGATAATAGTTGATCTTCGAGAAAGATATATTTCACCAAACATATTTACAAGCTATTCCAATTGCATCTTTGTGGCTTCAAGAGATAACACCTATATTAAGTTTAAGCATATATTCCAGTCTTCTGAATTACTTGTCCAATCTAAGTCTATACAAGGGTTCTTGGAATTGAACTTAATTGTTTCAGTGTGTCTTGTCTCAGTCGAAGGATGTGAGTATGAATTCTCTTTTGATCTCATAGGAATTTCAAATTCTCTAGTTAAGATGATAGGATTCATGGGGGAGGGGTGCTAGCACACAAGTGTGGTACAGGGGTTGTTACATATGTATGTACGTGTATATTATATTTATATAAGATAAGATAATATATAGTATCTATATTATAATAATATTGAACAATTTTTTATGTTACATATATATATATATATGATAATATACTATATAGTATATGAAGGTGCTTTATTTCGCTTTTCTGTTTTGCTCTTTTTTGGGAGGACAATTTCACTATGTTCACCCGCAAAGCACAAGGTGCATCTTGAGGAAACCAAGTGGAGCTACCTGCTATTTGAACTACTATTCAAGTTGAATCATCACTTGAAGTGGTAAGACATTCTTAAGGTTTTACTATAGGATGTTAATTAGAGAATTTTTAGAAGCTCAATGTTTGCATGCTCAAAGATATGGTGTTTTGGGGGCAGTTTTAATGGATACATTTTACTTATTTAGAAAATTTTGAGTTTGTTTCATTTATTTGTTAATTCCATAAAATGGTCAGATACTTTTCTTGTTGTTGCATGTTTCAGTGTCGTTAGTGCTTGTATGCTATTTGTATGTGTAGTTTACATTCATGTTAATAAGAGAAGTTTCTTTGTGTTCTTTCAATAGATTTATGTTGTGTCATACAAGTAAGTTCATATTTAAAGTTCCTTGAGAAGAATTCTCCTCCTCTTCTTTCACATCATTCAACAGCTTGTGTCATTGCAAGGTTGCTTGTGCAACGAAAGGACTTTGCAACTTCCTTTCTTTTGAGGGAAAAAGAATATGATCAGTACATGATCTGCTCATCGTCTTCATTATTTGAGTGGCACACTTATATTATAGAGTTTATTCTCAACTCTTTGTGTGAAGCTATGATAGTTAGGACCTCTAGTCCATTAAACGATGCGGATGTTGTTGGCATTGATTCACCTCTTCTAACACTTGTGGTACCTCAAAATGCTAATAAAGACACACATGGTTTACTGCATATTACACTACACAAGATTGTTTTTGATGCAGTTTTACTCATTTTATCCATGTGTTCAAATGGGGAGATCAATGATAAGTGTAAGAATCCCATTGTTGAAAGAATCTCTTTGATTATATCATCATAATTTCATAAAGACAAATAGTTTACCATGGGCCCCGTGATTATGTCCTTGATTTTTTTGAGATTTGTTGTTTCACGTGTCTAGAGTGTAAGGGCATTGCAGACTTTCTGCAAGAGGTACAAACCTAAGAAATCATATACAAACAATAAGATAAACAACAAATGTCATATTCCTCGATACATATTACAATTAACGTAGGCATTAGTAACCAGAGGCAAAAAATGCATAGCACTCACCACTAAGGAAATTCGACTTTTCACGAGGACCCAATACATCTTTATCATTGAAAACTTGATTGATTCCAACAACATTTCCACAGACACTACCTAGAGCATGTTTATCCATATGGCTCATTCCGTGATTGCAGTTAGAATCGTTTCTTAATTCTTCTTGAATGCAACTCCTTTGTACAGGAATAGTGGTGTTACTGAATAGATCTGCCAGCTGACCTTGTTCTGCGCTCATCACAGACTTTGGTTCTTGTTAAGAAATGTTCGGTGTTGTTTCATTTGATTTGCAAATTTGGATAGCACCTCTGAAATCAAGCATACTTCTTAATTGTTCTTCAGACATCTGATGCATCTAGCGTGCCTCAACATGTATGGCCTTGTTCTCAACATTGTATGTAACCTTTCACATACTTGTTGTAGCAGCTAATTTGGCAATATTCAGGTGTGCTGCTACAATTCTCAGTTGTTTTAGCAATAATTGTAACATCTACAATTACATTGGATTTCTAAAATGAATCAAACCTAGAAATTGCCTGTAGGTTATTAGCATGCTAGTACATAATAGATTCTTCTTCTCAGCCACACGTATAAGGCATAAATTGATGAGGTTTTCCCTATAGATGAAAACTTGCTAGTACGGAATTGACCATATCCCATTGGCACACAAAAATGTAGAAAAAACATGATGTGGAAACTTTGAAATAGAGCACAGTGAATCCAGAATAATACAAATTGAGACTTTCAACTCTGTGAGGAAAAGAATGTTTGTTGTGGTGATGCTTCCTGATGGAAAACATTGGACTTACTGCAAAGGTGCCTCGAAAATCATCCTGAAAATGTGTAACATGGTTGTAGATTCTACTCGCAGTGTTGTTCCATTGGATGAAGTAGCAAGTAATGATCTTATGAATACCATTGATGGTTTTGCTGCTAAATCTCTTCGAACTCTCTGCCTTGCTTTTATAGACTTGGAAGATAATTTTGATTCAGAGAAAGAAACCATCCCTATAAATTATTATACATGTATTCTCATTGTTGGCATCAAGGATCCTGTGCGTCCTGTTTTTAAAGAAGCTGTTGAAGTTTGTAGAAATGCAGGTATTACAGTGAGAATGGTAACTGGCCACAATATTAACACTGCAAAAGCAATTGCAACAGAGTGTGGCATTTTAATAGATGATGGTGTTGCAATCGAAGGACCTGATTTTCGTGGAAAGAGCCTAGAGGAAATGAAGACTCTGATACCAAAGATTCAGGTATAGTTTTATCGTCTGAGATGCTACTTTACTGTGACAAACTGAATTGAAAACCTTTTTAGTTCTTGAAAGAAATTATTGATTTTTTTTTTTACAAAAGAAATAGTAATAGTAACCTAGTTGAAAAAGTATTTAAACATTTCTAACCTTATGAGTGCAGTTTATGGCAAGATCTTCACCATTGGACAAGCATACCTTGGTGAAACAGTTGCGCACTACTCTGGGAGAAGTTATTGCTGTGACTGGTGATGGCACAAATGATGCACCATCTTTGCATGAAGCTGACATCGGTCTTGTGATGGGCATTGCTGGGACTGAGGTTTGGAGTCTGGACTTGCCATAAAAAATTTCAGTTACACATGCATTGCATAAAATTGATCAATTTTGATGATATACATCACTGATAAGTATGGGTTCATGAGACATAATTGTATCAACCATCTTCTTTACATTATTATAAATGTCACGTTTCATTGTTTTATGGTTGATTTTGTTAGCAACCATCTCAGTGGCTTTTAGTCTGAAATAAACTATATTCATTTGTGTGGATGCATAAGCATATAAATGGAATGGAAAACTCTCTATTTAGCATTATTTAGCATTACTATGGCGAGAAAATATGCATTTTATTATCTAGTGAAAGTGCTGATAAAGAGAAGGCTGTTGAAATAGATGGAAGTCTAGATACATGGAGGTGAATATAAATGGAATTGAAGACTTTCTATTTAGCATTAATATGGTGATAAAATATGCATTTCCTTATCTAGTTAAAGTGTTGATAAAGAGAAGGTTGCTAGTGTGGAATTGACCATCTCCCTTTGGCAGGTTGTTTATGATGTTACTGATCAGGAGAGTTTCAATAATGTGAAACAATGGTTGAATGAGATTGATCGTTATGCGAGTGAGAATGTCAACAAGTTGCTTGTTGGAAACAAATGTGATTTGACTGCTAATAAAGCTATTGATTATGATACAACCAAGGTAATGTTAAATGCTGAGTAGTTGTTGATTGTTGGTATCCTTGGTATAGTCCATTATTTATTTAAATTTATGGTTTTATAATGACATTTTTCTTCTGTTGGTAGGTTTTTTATGATGTTACTGATTAGGAGAGTTTCAATAATGTGAAACAATGGTTGAATGAGATTGATCGCTATGCGAGTGAGAATGTCGACAAGTTGCTTGTTGGAAACAAAGGTGATTTGACTGCTAATAAAGCTGTTGATTATGATACAGCCAAAGTAATGTTAAATGCTGAGTAGTTGTTAATTGTTGGTATCCTTGGTATACTCCGTTATTTATTTAAATTTATGGCTTTATAATGATATTTTTCTTGTGTTGGCAGGTTGTTTATGATGTTATTAGTCAGGAGAGTTTCAATAATGTGAAACAATGGTTGAATGAGATTGATCGCTATGCGAGTGAGAATGTCAACAAGTTGCTTGTTGGAAAAAAATGCGATTTGACTGCTAATAAAGCTGTTGATTATGATACATCCAAGGTAATGTTAAATGTTGAGTAGCTTTGGTATCATGTGCATTGCTATGTGTTTCACTGTATGCATCATCGTCTTTGACTTGATGAGGATTTAAATATGAGTGTGCCTTGTAGTTGTTGGTGCTCTGTTTTTTGTTAATTGCAACACTGTGGCAGTTTGTGGTCTTAAGTTTGTTGACTTGGCTTGTAGATTCTTTTTTTTATTAATCTCAAGGGTTAGTTTTTTTTGTCACTTTTCAGTCTCGATTTTTCTTGACATGCTTTGTGTATTTTTTTCATCAAGGCATTTGCTGATGAGATTGGAATTCCATTTTTGGAGACAAGTGCAAAGAATGCAACAAATGTGGAGCAGGCTTTCATGACCATGGCTGCTGAGATAAAGAACAGGTGCACTTTTTGTTATGATGTTTTCCAACCTTTAACAAGTGCCTATATTATACAATTGTGATGTTAGATGTTTGTTTGACTCCCTAATTTTAATTGTGTGTAATGGTGTAAACATGTGCCGACAAATCCTAATGAATCTGATTGAGATTCTACATTTTCTATGATCTTGTTGTTTTATGATAAAGTTAAGTGGTGATAAAGTAATATACAGCAAGCCACTTACTGAACCCTCATCTCTGTCAGCAAAATAAAGAGTGTTGGATGTCATAATAATTGATTTTAGCCTCATTTGAAGCAAACATGACTTACAAATATTTGTGGAAATATTTCATGCACCTAGTTGTTGCTGCATTTTTCTAGAGGAGACAATTTCCTACAGGCAGAGGGTTACTGCATTTTATATTAGATTGTATTTGACTTCTTCAGACTATTGAAATACTGAAATACATTCAATATTTCTTAGCCTAAATCTCTAAACTAGTGGTTTCTTCTACAACACTCAAGGGATTACTTATTTGAGACAAGAGGTGTGCAAAAAGAACTCAAATCTGCTTCTCAAGTTTATCCAACTCTTGTTTGAAGAAGTAGCAATGATTTACATCAATTGGAAGGCTGTTAACATCAACATCTTCTATAAAGGGACAAGTCTACTTATCTTAGTAAAAAGAAACACTTCCAGGCATGTAATACCGTGAATTCTTATTATATATCAGTCCTTGTATTGTTGCTTCTCATTTTCTGTTTTAGTTTGTGTATTTGTGTTTTCTTGTTAAGATATGAATTGTTAAATGATCTCTATATCATACATGGCTCTAACCTTGAAACCACAAGTTACTATGCCTTGAAAACACAACTAGAAGCTTTAAATGAGAGTGCAAGAATCATATTTGAACTAAGTTGTGAAGAAGTTAGTAGGTAGAGGAAGTGTTTAACGAAATATCAAAACCAAAATATTCCATACAATATATCTTCAAGCCTCTAAACTCCAACAGTACACTACAATAGATGGAAAGTGAGGTGTTTGACAAAATCGGGATTTAAATAACCCTTATAGTAAGCCTAACCATTATTAGTTGGCAAGAGAAAACAAAGTAGCAGTAGTTTAAAGGAGGAGTAGTAGTATAAACAAGTCTTCCCTAAGAATAATTGAGCTAAAAGTCCAGGGTAGTATTGGCAAGGGTTATTACAAAATCGAGAATATAAATTTGTGTTTTGAAAAAAATTCAAAGTTTTGTTTTATTGGTCTCTTGCTATGGCTTTTTCTGTTCTATTATTTTGAGAAAGCAGAGATTTTATAAGATATAGATCATTGAATATGATTTTCTAATCTATTATGTTGAGCAGGTTCAGTCCTGAGGTATTGAGATTCACTTCTAAAAGGGTCTCCTTGGTTGGTTGGCTTAGTTAATTTTTTTTTTATGCTTTTCATTATATACACTTGGTGGTGGAGAATATCCAATTTTAGACATCATTGCATATGTGGTATATTATTTTGTAGGCATATATCTTTCTGTTTTGGCATGGATTCTCTAGAGTTATTAACACTATGTCATGATGCCTTAGACGTGCCTGTGCATGGGAATTCTCATAACAATTTTGGTCAAGCTCTAGGCTTCCAAGCTATAAAATCTTGCAAGCATCTTGAGCATTTCTATCAATATGCTCAAGATATTCATTCCCAAGTGAATTGTATCCAGAAGTTTGCATGTTGCAAGCATATAAAGTTATAAATACTCATGCCCATCATTTATTTATTTGAAATTTTTGTTGCATATGGATTGAACCTTCAACCATATTCTATTATTGTTTACCTCTTTACTTGTGGAGGCATTACCATATGACTTGTCCCTATTCAAGTGACTCAGATATTTTAACATAAAAAATTTAAATATCAAATTTGATTAACCTCTCATTGATTGCATTTGATCCATGACATCAAAGAACTATATCCCACACTTTATTTGTTGTTTCTAAACAATTTCTTAGAGTCAACAGTACCAATGATAATTCCATTTTCAATTAAGCTTTTTCCTGGGCCTGGACATTTGTAATTTCTGGGTTGCATGCATTCACATAACTAACCCATCTTCGTAACAATTTTGTTGGGGCTCCAGGCTTTAAAATCTTGCCAGCATCTTAAGCATATTTATCAAGCAAAGCCTTGTATTCACGAAATTGTTGAACCACAAAGAGACTGATATGTTTCTATTTTTACATGGAATTCTTTCCTAAGATGCAGCATAGCCTTGAAAGAGGGTTTTCGACAAAACGACTTCCCCTATACTCAAGAATATAGCATCCTAGATAGAGTCCTCATTGTGACATCTTGCTTTTAAGGAGATTATATTTTCTATTTTCTATGAAATACTATTGACTTAACTCCATTTATTTTGTATTGCATGATGGCAAGTCATCCTGCCATGAATAGCAGCAGACCTACTACTGTACAAATGGAAGGGAAGCCCGTTGTTATAATAGTTGCTATTGGTCATAAGACAATTCCTAGAATAATTTTTACTGCAACTGGTTTTGAAGAAGTGAAGTTGAAGATAATTGTATGTATTTTGGATCTAAGACAGGAAAATGTCTCTAGCTGTTGTGAGATCAACAATTGATAGACAATTAAAACAAATTTATTTCAAGTTGGATCTTGTATTCTTTTCTGTCTGTGAAGGGAATCAACTTGCTTTTGTTCTTGATAATTTGTACATCCATGGATTATTGTACTTATGTGTAGTTTGTAAGATCATTCTTCTTTGAATTTTCATCACTGTCATAGTTGAACTACTATATCTTAGAATTCTTTTAGTACTTGAAGCATTATTCTTGAATATGTTTGACATTCATTTTGTTCCCATGCAAAATTTGTTTGAATATCATCATTGTCAAGCAATAACAACTTCTTAAAGGGTGGTAGCTCAATGGTAGAGCACTTGTCGAATTATAGGCAGAAAATTCATGGTTCAATTGCTCTGTACCCTATCATAAATTAGTGACTAAGAAAATGACTAAATTCGCGTATATACGACTATTAGTAGCTAATTTCCAGTATCTTATAGCATGACTAACGTTTAGTCGTATTTAACTTAGTCATTAATATGTTATCATCTAGTAGTTTATTTAGTCGTATATTTGGTCATTAATTGTGACAATCAATGACTAAATCAGTGACTAAATCAGTGAGTATCAATGACTAAATTAGTGAGTATAAATGACTAAAGCAATGACTTAATCAGTGACTATCAATGACTAAATCAATGACTAATAAGTAAACCAATTAATGACTAGTGAAATATGACTAGAGATAAGATAGTGGAAATCATATACTATTAGTCACCGACTCAAAAATAAAGGTTTATAGTCGAATTTTAGTCATTTTTTTAGTCATTAATTTCTCATTTTGTACTAGTGCATTAAGATCTACTGATGCACTTCTGAAGCCACAAAGAGCTTCTCTAGCTACCCCCTTTTCTCATGAACCTTGATTTCTAGGTCATCGAACCTAGCATCCATCTAAGAAATATGACTAGTGAGTTGTTAAATGACTACTATAACCCCCTCAATATGAGAAATAATTTACTAATCACAATTCGAATATCCCTAATGGATCCATGAATTTCACCAATCCTAGAGTTCCAACCCAAATTATTCATGTTGGTCGAAAAATCCAAACATTTTGTCAAAGACATAACACCTAGGACCTGGTGTATAGAAACTATTGGATTACAAATTGATCTAGAGGTTTTCCAATGTAAACCCAGGTTCTTCGCGGTTTCACTTAACCAACAAAACCCCTTCTCACCGGCCCTTTTGGAAACATCCTTTGAACAGGCTGAGGTCTCACACGAGGTGCAGATATGGAGGCACTGCAAAATCAGGTTTCCATAGTTGCGTGATGAGTTGTTCGGATAGGCTTATTGCGTAGTGCACTATCGAAATTGCACTGTGAATTGAGGACTGCGCGACAATAGATTGTGTCATGGTCCACGACTCTATGAACAGAGTACTTATGCAACCAGTGCATTCGAGGATTGCGCGGTTCGAGAAGGATGCAAACTATAGGAAAACGCAACTGACTTATGCACTTCCTCTTCCGAACTTAACCAATGTTAAGGATTTTACTTCAACACTTAGCCATTCATCTACTTCCTTACGTTAAGTAGCTTTATCACAATTGCAAGTAGACGACACATACAATACTGCGCACTAGAGACTTATACGATCTGATCTCTTCATACATATGTGATTATTCAATAAACTGATACTGTCACAACTTAGAATATTGTGCATTCATCATTCATCCATTCATGTAAAACTTAACATATTATTCCCATCCTTCTCCTATGGTGAATACATATAAAACCATTAACACAATAACTAATAAATGTGAATCCAGATAGTCGTTCGTAAGCAAACAGACAAGTACGAACATCAAAAATCACATTACACAGTATTTAATGTGGTTCATCCCCCGGATGGAGGCTACGTCCACAAGAACTGTTGTTATATTAGTCTTTGGGAAGGGTACAACAGCTCTTTGTTTGCACACTCAACTACAGACTCTCTTCTCTCTCAACTAGATCTCTGCGCAATCAACTTGCAGAGTCTTTACAATATCACTAAGCTTAAAAGATGTAACAATATTCAAAGCTTAACCAAAATGAAGAGTAACCCCGTCCCATACAAGAATGACTTATTTATAGATCATGCCCATAGGTCATGTCTTTACAATCTGCAGGAAAAATCCATTAGGTTTACAAAAACCGTCACGGTTTCCCCAAAACCAGACTAATGGCTCCTGGTAGCGAATATTCCATTGTGGCGATCTTCCACGCATGCTTCATGTTGCTATCAGCCTTCCTATTGCGTGCATGCTAACAGTTCACTTTCATCGGCCGTTCCTCCTTTGACGATCTCGTGCGACTGGTTGAGGTAGTGGTATCTTTCACATGTGCGACCAGTTGATTTCTTCCCGATTTGCTCCTACCCGTCATTTGGCACTCCTAGAGCATATTTACCAAAAATAGACTACGACAGTCTAAATGGAACACGTGCCATCTTCCATCCAACACTCTGCCTTGCTGAATTTTCGTAGATTGGACACATCGAAGCACTACCTCCTCACAGCATTGTACTTCGGAGCTCTTCTGACGCTGCGCTGCACACAACTTTGCAGCATCGTAAAAACTTATACAAAAATGTTTCAACTAAACTGCGCTTAGCTTCGTAGTTCCAAAACTCCTTCTTAATCAAAATTGCCTCACTTGGGCCAGGCCCAATGGGCCCCTAAAACTTACATGTGGCTCGCCCCCGAGCCACCTCCAACTTCGGCTTCCCCGAGCTGTTCCACCTCCTGTAGAGCTAGCTGCGCAACAAATTCATTGTATGTAGCAATCAACTTCTGGACTGCTTGCTTCATGTCTTGCTCAATTTGGTTGAATGTTTCCAGCATCTCAGGTGTGATCTCATCACCAATCTGTCCTTCAACTTGTTCCTAATTCTCGTGCAACTCCTTTAACTTCTCCTCGATCTACTATGAGATAATGCTGGCATCTTCTAGTAAGGGTTGCGACCTCTCTCCCAGTTTGGTCTCTTTTTATCGTAAGGCCTACACTTCCTTCTTAAGCACATTGATTTCTCGGTACTTTGCAAGCCTTTCTCTTAGCAGCAGAGCTTTCACCTCTGTATCCAACTGCTCTAGTGTTGCTTGCTTCTCTTTGACAACATTTTTCACTTGCAGCAATCCTGGGTCTTCTTCAAAGGATGTGAATGCCTTTGGTTCGTCATCTAATAGATTCTGGCACTTAGCCACTTTGGAAACAATAGTCTCTGCTGTGGCCTTCATTGATTCCGCTCTTAGCTGCTGCTCATTTGGTGGGGTCTATGGGTTTATCTGCTCCTTAAAGGTAGCAATGTTAGCCTCATGTACAATCTCCATATCCTGCATCTCTGTCTTACGACTGTTAACCAGCTCTCCAATATTAACAATAGTATCCGCTGGTTCTATTTGTACTTCAAATTCATCTATGCCATCTGCAACCGCAGTGATCGTGGATTCAAGTCTTAGCCAATGATCATGCTCATCTTGCAGTTCCATAGCTCTCTGCAAGCTATCTTCCTCCAACTGCCTATTAGCTGCTTGCAGCTCAGCCTGCCCCTTGAGCATGTCAGTGTTTCTCTCATGCATTTCTTCCACACACTGCAGATGTAAATAGTGTAGGCTCGACATTGGTATTTTTTCCAAGTCAAGCTCCACACGCTCGACATCCTTCATGTTTAACATTAGTTGCTTTGGAATTGGAAAGCTTACTTTTATCGAATCTAGATGGATGATAGGGGACTTCACAAGGACGGTCATGGTTAACTGCGGTGTACTCTGCTGCGAAGTTCCTCCCGACTTCCCTTCGGACTTTGAGTACCGTGGCAAGGGGAATCTTTTGTGGACTTCTTGGATTTTCTCTGTAATCCCCTGCACTGCGGTTAGATTCTTCTGCAGGCCATCATGAATTACTTTATCCTTTTTCTCCTTCTCGGTGAGAAGATCCTCCATTGACTTAGTGACTTTTGCGGTAATTGTTTCATAATCCTCCTCATTAAGGACTATTTCTAACTAGCTCTTATCAGCCTTCTGCTTCTTTCTCGGCCCCTTTTTCTATCCTGGGCTCTCATGCTCCTTTCTTTTTCCTACCTCCTTGTTTGCAATGATAGGACATGGAATGGGTTCTTCCTTATTGAAGTCACTTTCGACATCTACAATTTCCACTCTAAACTCGGTAGGCCATTCCGTCATGATAGTGTCAATATCATCTTCGTACATATGGTAGTTTCCTGCAAACCATTCCACTTTTCTCTTCTGCACTTTTGCTGAAATATGAATACTACGTATGTCAGCATAAGAATTAACAATGCGAATATAACTGCTCATTACCTGCTTTTTTATCTGGGGCATGGCTATGATTGCGTCGCGCAGTTGGATTTAATATTTGTAGAAAACCTCAGCTGTCGCATGCTGCCTCTCTAGGTTCAGACTTGCCCAGAGGTTCGCATATCGGGGTCCTCTGCAATCATTGGTATCAATGATTATGCCGATGTAATCCTTTGGCTCCTTCCACCTGGCAAAGGCGATCAAGACTATGAGCCATGTATAGTGGAAGTTTCCTCCATTGTGCCACGTGTCATTTAGTTCCTCCATGAACTCATTCAGTAAATATTGAGACCAGTTGAACTATTCTCCCTCTGATTTGTCATCGATTTCGTCTGTCTGGAACACCCTCTTTCCTTTGACGACCATTTGAGTTTTCTTCATCTTTGCCACAACTTCTTTGTCCTTGCTTTTTCCTTGGAAAAATTGCTTGGGATCTTTACCCCCTTTTACTCAACCCAGTAATGCGGTGGATGATGTCAATAGTTAGGTCGACGTTGCGGTTGAGCCACCAATAACCCTGGTGAATGTGTGCCATCAATGTTCGCACCACCACATTTAGCTCTGGTGACCTATCGAAATGTGGAAGTCTGAGCAGATTGAGTATCCTGGACTAGACTACTTCAGACCAAATTTCGGCAACCAGGTTAAGCTCGCCCTTTGCGTCCTTCTTCCAGCACATGTACTGGTCAGTTTGGAATAGTGGGAACCTCGGTTCATTGGGCTCCTCCTTCTACATTGCAAGTATATCATAATCCTCCCATTTACATTTTGGTATTTTACCCATCAAGTTTTTATCGAGCTCGACATGTTTTGAGATTGGTGATAGCGGGATGTCATATTTAGCATTCTTTGGTAATCTGAAGACCGGTGCATCTCGTGCCTGTGATGAGATGTAGTCTGGGATCATGGTCAAGGAAATATCCTTATCTGCTACTAGTGGCTTCTGCACTATCGAAGCCATCTTGGGTACCTTCGTTCTTGGTGCTACTGGAGTTTTTCCTGTATCTTGCATCGTTGGACCATGTCTCAGTGATCATCTGGATGCTTGACCTGGTTCTAAGATGATATTCTTGGCTGGGGTTCTCATTAACCCTTCAATCCCTCTGTGTTTGAATATTTTCACAGTCTCCTGAACTGTGAATTCTTCTTCAATGGATGAGCACTTAGACATTCACTGGCTAAACTTCACAGGGTTTCAGATAGCTTGTTGGAAATAACTCACACAATATTACTTGCCAGAAAATTCTAAGTGCTCGGTAACGCTCGCGAGTTTGAATGCATCATTACTTATAGGCACAGCTGACCCTCCTCCGCGCCCCTCAATGGATAGATAAGAATTAATTGTGGTATACATTGGCCAAATCTGGTGGATCCTTCGGTCCTTTCCTTCATAACCTCATTCAGAATGGATATTTGTGCGTTAAATGCCCAAGCGGTTGCTGGAAATGGCTATATAATGGCTATTTTCTCAACCAACATTGTAACGGCTATTTTTCTGAGTCTTCGTTGAATTGCGCGGTAGGTCATTGTTGCTCCTGCGCAGTCTCTTCACGATACCTAATTTCTTGCTTCTGAACTAAGTCTTTTTGTCATTTAAATTGGTCTTCGCAATTGCCCTGTGGGGTTTGCAACTGCGCAGTTCCTCTTTTCTTTTTATTTTTTTCTTCGCCACAGCACATTCTAACAGTGTTGTGCGGTATATACATCTTCCTCATTATACATCACATACAGATTCCTTCAGCTTTCTAGTGCCCAATTTCAATTGTACTTGGCACTTAGAAATTTCTTATTTCTGATCATCGTAGGTTCTGCGAAGCAGGACTATCCCGATAGGGTTTTAGTCTGCTTCCATTAACTAATCCAGGCAATTTATCTCCTACTAATGTGTCTAACTGAGTTGCGCCACCATTAGTAACATGTACAATAGTGTATGGACCAAGCCAATGCATTTTAAACTTTCCAGGGAGTTTCATAAACTTCCTATCATACAGGAGGACTAGATCACCTACCTGAAAATACATGTTCTTGATGTGGAAACCATGCCATGCTTTTCCCTTTCCTTCTGCACTTGTTGGTGAAAGCCTGTGATGAAGCGATCTTCCTCCAGACCAACCAAGTGTAAGAGTCTTTCTTCCAGCGCATTGCGATCTGCCATGCCAGTAAATGCTGTTATTCTCAAACTGGGAACGATGTACTCCATTGGAATTATGGCTTCCTTCCCATAGGCCAGCTTAAATGGTGTATGGCCAGTCAACTTCTTGCATGTGGTCCTATATGCCCATAATACTGTGGGAATGCACAGATTGAGTCATCCTGATTCACATTGCATACCTTAGTGAGCGCATTCTCCAGTACTTTATTGAATGCTTCAACAGTTCCATTCGCCTGAGGGTGGTATGGTGTACTACATTGATGATCTATATGGAACTCCTCTGTCACTGCCTCAATGGTCCTGTTCAAAAAGTGAGTGCCCTAGTCACTCACAAGAATCTTAGGGCATCCAAACCTTGTAAGGATGTCTTCAAAAATGACCTGTGCGTAAGTACCTGCACTATAGTCCTTCACTAGCTGCGCTTCCACCCATCTGGTGAGGTAATCAGTTGTAGCAATAATGTACCTCGCACCAGTTCTCTTTCCCGGTGGGTTTATAGGTCCAACAAAATCAATTTCCCACTTCTCAAATGCCTGTAAGGTCAACTGTTGATTTAATGGCATCTCATCTCTTTGCGACGGATTTCCTATCCTCTGACACACATCACAGCTCTGGTAATGCTCCTTCAAGTCCTTGTGAATTCTAGGCCACCATAGCCGTTCGCGCAATATCTTCTGCGTAGTGGCCCTTCCTCCATAGTGACCTCCTGCTGCTCCTAAGTGTGCATCATCCAATATGAATGACTTTTCATGCTATAATACACATCTACGTAGTACTTCATTCGGTCCCAATTTGTATAACTAACCTACAATTATGGTGAAGTCTGCTGCTCGCACTACTAGCTGCTTCTTCTACTACATAGTGAATTCTATAGGTGCTAATCCAATGGTCAAGAAATCTATGATGTCTTTGTAATATTCATCATCTATCTGGATAACAAATAACTGTGCGTTCGACAGATTATATTCAAGGCTGGTGGGCTCTTCTCCTAACTCAATTCTCGACAGATGATCAGGTTCCAAGTTCAACCTGCCAGGTTTAACTACTATCTCAAAGTCGTACTCCTGGAAGAGTAACAGCCATCTGCAAATTCACCCCCCTAACACTAGATTATTGACTAGGTATTTTAAAGCAGAATGGTTAGTAAACATTAAGAAGTGCACACCAAGCAAATAGTGCCTGAACTTTTGCAGTGCATAGACCATAGTGAGGCCTTCTCTCTTCGTAGTGGTATAATTCTTTTCTACATATGAGAGCTTCCTGCTCGAAAATGCGATGGGATGGTCAATATCACCCTCTCCTAGTTGTGCTAATACAACCCCCAGCGCTATGCATGAGGCATCAACATGTATGTGGAATGGCTTTTCCCAGTCTAGAAAAACTAGGATCGACGCAGTGACCATTTTCTCCTTCAAGGTGTCGAAACCTTGTTCGCACTCTGTGATCGAGATGAACGGTGCATCTTTGTTTAGCAGCTTTTCCATGGATGTGGTTATCTGTGCACAACCCTTTATAAACTTCCTGTAATACCCAATATGCCCTAATGTAGTGTGCAGCTGCTTGACTGAATTTGGCGTTGGCAAGTTTACAATGATGACGATCTTCGCAGGATCAACCATCTAGCCCTGTTTGCAGATGATGTGTCCCAGCAGGATCCCATAGGGGACATAGAAAACACACTTCTTCAAATTCAAGGAAATCTGATGCTTTCTACACTTTTCTAGCATCATTCTCAAGTTTGCACAATGGTTCTTCAGCAATCCGAACACAGTCCAGTCATCAAAATAAGCTTCTAAGAACTTATGCATGAAATCTTTGAATGCCGCGACGACAACTCTGGAAAAGATGGCGGTTGCATTCTTTAGACCAAATGGCATTACTGTGTATTGGAACGACCCCCATTCTATAGCAAAATTAGTTTTGTGCCTATCCACCGAATCAATTCTTATTTGATGATACCCCAAGAAACCATTAGTAAAGGAATAGGCTTCATTTCCTCCAACATTATCAAGCACCTCATCTATAAAAGGAGTAGGAATTGGGTCATGCATGGAAGCATCGTTCAACGTTCTGAGATACACACAAATCCTGATCTCACCTTTTGTTTTCTTATCTTGGACAACCATGGGGCTTATCCATTCTAATTCCTCAACCGGCTCAATGATCCCTGCATCAAGCATTTTATCTAGCTCTTCTCTCACTCTTTCTTTGTATCACGGGTTTTGTCAGTATGGTCTTTGCTTAACAAGCTTCGCACCTGGCTTAAGAGGTATTTTCATAACCCCTAGGTCTCCCAAAATGCCCTTCATCTCTGTAAACTTAGTCGAAAATAACTCCTGATATTCATGTAATGTATTTGCGATCTCCGCAGTAGTTTGATCATCCTATTAGTCTCCAATAGCTGTGAAATTTGTCTCTTCACTGGTGCCAATGTTCACTTTCTTCGTCTTTACAGGTCCACTCACATCTAGGATTTCCAACGGAGGTCCCTTTACGTCCTGCGCACCCTCTGACTCAGGTATATGAATGTTGCGCGGGTCCTCCTCACCACTATCCTCTTTTCGTTCAGCCTCTTTAGCTAGGTTGTAACATTCCATAGGATGCTCTACCTATTCCTTCCATTTTGTCTATAAGCTTGCAGGTATGCTGTTTGTTCTAAAGAATTCCTCTAAAGTCATATTTCTATGTGGAAAATCTTCTCTGAATATGCGCTCCTTAATTATTTGCGAAGCATCATGTATAGTCAGGTTCTCATCTTCAAAATTGAAGTTATTCTAGAAGCTCGCAATTAGCATGGCCCAATCTGTGGTTTCCCTGCGCAAATATAGATCTAAGTACCATTTCTTTGGAATTCCATCCTCCAGCGTGTGCACAAATAAATGCACCCATTCTGTCTTGGTCTCTTCCCCCATGCTTGTGAATACACCTCAACATGTTTTCGTGGATTTGTCTTTCCATTATATTTCTCAAAAGGTAGGGTAACCTTATCATCCAACCTGATCTGCATTTTAATTCTGCATTGATCCCATGTGGTCAATGTCTACTTATGTGCAGCCCACCATCTGGTAGGTGTCTCGCGCAGTGCTATGTCTAATGCTTGTAAGAGATGTTCTTCTGCAATTGCTGTAGTATATTCTTTAATAAATGAATAAACATTAGCGAAACCATCATAGGCGGGGATTGGGCCTACCTCCTTTCCAATCCAGCGCAATGACTTTGTTACCTACATGCATCTCCTTGTTGATACTTTGTGCATGCGGCTTTTCCAATTCTCCAATCCTACATCAGAGTCTGAAATGCAAGAGCTGTCACATCTCCAGCTGAGTGTACCATCCGCAGTTGGATTGATATAATCCTCCTGGCTCATGGTCATCTTGTACAGTCGGTCCAAATCTTGAGCCCTGGATTCCTCCTGAATCGGCTCGCTGTATCTATCTCCATCCGTAGGGTCCAATGGCACGATGACCATGAGGTGCTTTCCTTCGAAGATCATTTTCTTGGTTTTCAGGTTTATGATGGCTAAGTTATCAATAGCCCAGTCAATTCCCAACAGCACGGGAAACAACTGACTATCATCCACAATATCGATAACTTCAAAATTTGTGTAGCTCTGTACTCCATCAATGCCAATGATCATGTTGGATAACTGTCCAAAGGTTATGACTTTCTCTTGATTGGCCATTTTCAACTAGATAGGTTACCATAACAGTTTTGGTCTCCCCATCTACTCCCATGTTTGTTTAGTTAATACATTTACTTCTAATCCCAGATCAAGAATGATATCATCCATTTCATAATCTACTATTTGTGCACTGAGTCTCATTTCTCTCCCTATCCTCTTGTGTTTCTTAATATGATGAACTGTGCTATCAGTAGTTTCAGTTTCGCTACATGGTTCATACTGGTCTACCAACTTCTACAATTCCGCTATAGCATTTGGACTCTTTCGTAGCTTCATACAGCTCCTAAGGAACTGCACAACAGAGGTGCATATCTTTGCGGCGGTGCTCAGTCTGTCATACGCAGTAGGCATGTCCTCGACATATGGTATTTCACTTCACAGCGGGATTCTTGGCAATCTAGGTACTGGTTCGTTAAAGATATCCCGTGCTTCTTCAAAGGTTTCTTTGTTTTTCTTCAAGTTGAAAGCAGGTGGTTTCCTAGTAGCTTTCCTTATCCATATTGTCTCAAGAGGAGTCTGCTTAATGTTAAAATCTCTAGAAGTCGAAGCTTCTGCTCCTCTATCCCTCCTAGTCATAGCGCCACTTTGCGTCACAACATTGATACTTGGATCTACAGGTCTCCTTTCTACTGCGATCAACTGGATATTTGGGGCCGGTGCTTCCGGTCGTTTTCTCTTCTGCATTTCTAATTCCAACACTGGGCAGTCTTAGATAACATGATCGAAGGAGCTATAATAGATGCATGCAATGCATGGGTTGGTACAGTCTCTAGATACGTGACTCGCTTGGCCATAGTTGTAACAAGTTACTTGTCCTCATCTCTGCCCCTACACTGGACTGTTATTTCTTCCTCTCCCATGGTATCATCCACAGCCTCTATATCCTCCCTGATCAGGTTGGGCATTATTTTGTTTCTGCGGAGTCTCTTCTTGGACTCTATACATTCCTCCATACATATGCTCAATGTATTCTTTCTTTCTAGCATGAGCTCATATGCGCGGCAATTGGACTTGTCATGCCCCACTGACTTACTGAAATTACAATATAATTTTTTAGGAGTTCTTGCATATTTCTGTATCATGTGATAGTCTTCTGGTCGATGTTCTCTAGTTCTGCAAATCTCACACCATGGCCTTGGGTGTGGATTCAATGGGTTTGGTCCTCCCATGTTAAGGAAGTCTTGGAATAAAGGAAAATTATCCTTAGTATGTCCTTCTCCCTTAGAACTTGTACACCAGACTTCCCATATTTCTTGCTTTCCCTGTTTGATGTCCTGTAACTATAATGTTAGGGTAGCTAACTGGTTCTGAATCTGTGACATGCCAGTGCTAGTTTCTGCCATCAGTGAAGCTTCCAACTTCATCGCGATTTCCAGGGCTTCTGCCTGCGAAGCCACCTTGTATTGCATCAAAGGCTGTCTGATGTGAGGAAACAACGCAGCTATAAACCATTCCTTGTGTTGTTGCAGTGCTATGAAAAATGTTACTTGGTCTAACAAAGTCTTAAATTTCAGATCAAACTCCCAGATTGTTTCATCAGGTTTTTGTTTGATTTCTTTCAATTCTGTTATACACTACGGCTCTGAATTTGGTTTCTTAAACTCTACTACGAGTGCAACCTTGATTTCTAATAGGGTTCTTGGCTGTGCCTAAGAATATTTCATGAACCAATGCAAGGCTCAATCTCTAACGGTGGTAACGAGCTGTGCTTGCTTCACAACATTGTCCTGTACTTGCTTTACACTCCATATGGCTTCACATAGAAACCAGTGTTGATCAGGGTCTTCTAGACCCGTTCCTTTGAATATCAACAATTTAATGTCCTCAGTCATGCTTCTTCTAGGTGGTGGAGGGTTCAGCGTAGCGCTCTACACGAAAAAAATGAATGTGGTACTGTGTTGAATGTTCACGACTATGGGGTTCGGAACTGGTTGGATAGGTGCAATGGGAGGTGTGATGTTCACAACTGGTGGATTCTGGGGCGTAATAGGCTAATAGGTGGAAGATAGGGGTGCGGTTTGGCTATCAGGTTCGTCTTCTAAGTCAATGTCTACGTAGAGTCCAAATCCACTAGAATTTTTCTTCTTAGGTGTATACTTATATATTTTCCCACTTCTTAGGTTATGCCTCTCTTCATCAGAATCACTAAAAATGCTATTGACCATGACAGATTCCAAAATTTTTACTGCATTCTAAAAACACCTTTCTCAGCAAGAAGCATTTTAATGTATAAACTGAGGTTGTTCAGATACTTACCTTGGATTCCCTTGAAAAACTCTCTTTCAGCTGAGCTGTAGGACGTTAGCATGTCCAAAGTGAACTGCATCACAAAAATTTGTAATGTACTGTTGACCAAGAAATAAACTGCTCGTACAAATGGACTATCTAGTGCTTTGAGCTATTCAATAAGATCCAGTATCCACTCAATTGGTGTGCTTTGCGGGATACAGTTTCTGTTTTCTATGAGCCTTGACAACCAGTCAGTCGTGTAGCTCGCATCCAAAAGACGGCCAGAAAATTTCATGTACGTCTTTCCACAGGTACTTTTTCAACCACTGAACGTCAGAGAGATGTCGGTTTCTGTTTTCTTTCCTTGCGAAGTCTCTCTCTATCTTGTCACACCACACCCAAATTTCTTTCTTGTATGGATACCAGAAGTCGACGCCCAACTCAACTTCTTCTACTTCGTACATCACGACTTCAACTCATCATGCATTCTTAGTGTGGAAACGGAACCATTTATTCACTTACAAATTGATCTAGAGATTTTCTAATGTAGACCCAGGTTCTTCACGGTCTCACTTAACCAAAAAAACCCCTTCTCACCAGCCCTTTCAGCAACAGCCTGCGAACAGGCTGAGGTCTCACCCGAGGTGCAGATATAAGGGCACTGCGGAATCAGGTTTCCACAGTGGTGTGATGAGTTGTTCCGACAGGCTTACTGCGCAGCGCACTATTGAACTTGCACTACGAACTGAGGACTGCGTGACAATAGACTGCATCGTGGTCCGCGGCTCTATAAATAGAGTACTTGCACAACCAGCGCGTCCGAAGATTGCATGGTTTGGGCAGGATGCAAACTATAGGATAGCACAACTAACTTATGTGCTTCCTCTTCTGAACTTAACCAATGTTAAGGATTTTACTTCAACACTTAGCCATTCATCTACTGCCTTAAGTTAAGTAGCTTTATCACAATTGCAAGCAGATGACACATACAATACTGTGCACTCTAGGTGATGTGCACTGGAGACTTGTATGATCTGATCCATTCATACATATGTGATTATTCAATAAATTGATACTGTCACAACTTACAATATTGTGCTTTCATCATTCATCCATTCACATAAAACTTAACATATTATTCCCATCCTTCTCCTATGGTGAATATATATAAAAGAATTAACACAACAACTGATAAATGTGAATCCAGATAGTCGTTCGTAAGCAAACAGATAAGTACAAACATCAACAATCACATTACACAGTATTTAACGTGGTTCACCCCTCGGATGGAGGCTACGTCCATAAGAACTGTTGTTATATTAGTCTTTGGGAAGGGTACAATAGTTCTTTGTCTGCGCACTCAGCTGCAGACTCTCTTCTCCCTCAGCTAGATCTCTGCACACTCAGCTTGCAGAGTCTTTCCAATAGCACTAAGCTTAAAAGATGCAACAATATTCAAAGCTTAACCAAAATGAAGAGTAACCCTTTCCCATACAAGAATGCCTTATTTATAGATCATGCCTGTAGGTCATGTCTTTACAATCTGTAGGCAAAAAACCCTAGGTTTACAAAAACCATCACGGTTCCCCAAAACTAGACTGTTGGCTCCTAGTAGCGAATATTCCATCATAGCGAGCTTCCACACATGCTTCACGTTGCTATCGACCTTCCTGTTGCACACATGCCAACAGCTCGCTTTCACCGAGTCGGTCCTCCTCTAACGGTCTCCTGCGACTGGTTCAGGTAGTGCTATCTTTCGCATGTGTGACTAGTCACTTTCTTCCCGATTTAATCCTACCTGTCACTTGGCACTTTTGGAGCATCTTTACCAAAAATAGATCACCGATGGTCTAACCGGAACATGTTCCATCTTCCATCCAACACTCTGCCTTGCTGGATTTCTATAGACTGGACACATTGCAGCACTGCCTCCTCACAGCACTGTACTTCACAGCTCTTTGGACGCTGCGCTATGTGCAACTTTGCAGCATCCTACAAACTTATACGAAAATGTTTCAACTGAACTATGCTCAGCTCCACAGTTCCAAAACTCCTTCTTGCTCAAAATTGCCCCACTTGGGCCAGGCCCAACAGAAACTCCAAATCCTCCAATTGCACTATAGATTAAAAACATAGACATGTCATGTTTAAGATTTGAATAAACTCTTTCTAACTTGAGTCAAGATTGCCAACCATTTATCTTCCACCCATTCCTTTCCAGCTACAAAAAACGAAGGTATCCACAATCTGCTACTCTATGGGAACCTCTACGATGAAAAATACCACTAACAATAGTTTCACGATAATCAAACACCATGATCATAACCAAAAGAGAAATCTCATGGATTGCTTGAGAATCCTCTCCCATATAGAAGATTAAATGGATTGCTAGCCACTTGTTTGAAATTCCAAAATCCTTCTAGGTGTGCTCCATGATATTGTTGGGGATAAAGGGTCTTAATACATGGGAAAAATACTTTTTATGGAATCCATCACCTTTCAGTGAGCACCCTATTTAAAACAAAAAAAAAATCTATAAATCTATTGCTCGATTAGTGATTGTATCCGCTTCCTATTTGTTGCACCTTTGGATATGAAAAATATTCACCTCACTAGTGTGCTTTAACTTGTCACTAATCCTTCCCTGAATAAACCCAAATCCTCACCATTGGAGAAAATTGATTTTATAGCCTACGATATCACCAATAAAGAATCTCTCATTTGGAGATCTTAAGACAAATAATGAGCTATAATCCTCCCAAAAGAGCATACCTCTTTACATGGTTATTCGTTGCTTGTCCCATTCACCATTAATAAGAAAACAATTTATTGTCAACGGGATCCAATAGGATCCCCCCAATGCATAACTCCCATTGATTGAATTCCATTCTTTTCTAATTATGCTAAAGGCATCTGGGATTTGTTCCTATAAAAAAAATTGATCGTTTATCAAGAACCTCCCAAAATCTTCAAATTTTCACGATAAGTTTCCCTCACCACCTACTACCCTAACCCATGTCCTTATCAATGCATAAGCAAATTTATTTATCCATATATTTATCATTGTGCTAATGAAATGACCCTTTCTATATAAACATATGACCACCTAAGAAGAGGAGAAACATGCAATACAAGCTCTCAAATTCATATTACTTTATATGTTCATTAGGAAATGCTTTAGAATTTTTGGTATCAACATTGTCAAAATAATTGGAATCGTGACCCTCCTTCAACTAACTAGAAGGTCAATTACATTCTCCTTATCCTTCACAAGTTATCCATGTATTGAATACTCTTCTTATTTTTTTTTTTTTTTCATTCCATTCTAAACACAGACAGTTGAAATTTTTCCAACCATTGGTTTTTAGCTAAATATCAATCCCAACCTTTTCTACAACCTATACCAAAAATAACCTCTAAACCTGAAACCGGTACCTCCATTGTAAGCATGGAGATCCATGGCAGCCCATCACCTATAATTCACTATGATGTAATCGATGTGTTGGGTAATATCTGATTTGGTATGACTATGATTTTTTCTAGTTCTTTGAATCTCTTGGCTATTATTGATTAAACTATTTTCAATGATATGGTAGTTTATGATGCAATTGTTTTGAATTTTCTTTAGCCAAGATGCACATTCACTTCACTTATTTTCATTAAATAGATTGTTACAACTCTCTATAGGATTTGATCCTAACCACTTCAAATTATTAGTAAAACTTACACCCACTCTTTATTGTTTACATGTAGCTCAAGAGCAAGTCTTTTTGTGCTAATAATATTAGATTCATGTGACGATTTATTTGTTTGATGATAGCATACAATCCCTAGGGACATCCCCTGAGACTGGAAATACACCAATCTAAATGGAGAGGCATCTAATGGTGATAGAGAAATATGACCTATAATTATTAAGCATGAATGTTGGTGTAGACTTGCAAGAAAACAAATTGGCATTGTTTTGGGGGACATCATCAATCCTTGGATATCTATAACGAAACCAGTGATATTTTCTTTATTTGTTTTATATTTTTTATATCACATGGTGATTCCACTATTGTAGGGTTATCACATTGGAAAACCAACAAAGATCTCCATGATTTAACCCTATATAAGGAATAGTTTCGGGCCTTGAAGAACTTGAACATCTATCTCAAAGCAAAAGGGTGGATCATTATTTGAGTCTCCCTTGGCGACTCCATTGCAGATGGATTAGTGATTGATTGCGGATTTTGAATCGATACAATGGGTGTTAAATAATATTTCCCTTGTTGGTTCTCTCACATTAATAAGGGAGAAGAAAAAATTATTCATGTGTTTCATATTAGTTTTTTCATAACATTGCATAATAATATTGGATTATGTCCTCGATTTTAATGTAAATTTTTGTTCCCTCTTATGTAGTGAAAACCCAACAATTTTAGGGAAATATTTTTGCATTTCCCTAAGAGTGTTAGAATTACTTTCTTTCAATAAGGGACATAATAGTGGAACCTTTGCATGTGATGACTTTCCCAATGATGATGAGATCGAAGATGATTCATACTTGGATGATCATGAACTAGTAGTTTCGCCACTTCATCCATATGAAAAATTCAATGAATATGAAAAGGAAAATCCAAGTTTACAAGTATGTTCATTGATTCCATCTAGTAATGATGATAAATTTTAAAAATAAGGGAAACAAATTAGCCAATGAGAATTGAATCAATTGAAGGGTTTATCCTTACATATTCCAATGAGTAGTTTAACAAAATACCATTGTAGCAATGGAGGGGGGGATTTTGGTCCAACCAAAGGAAACGGAACTAGTGAGTCAAATAGTCTTGCTGGTAAAGTTTGCAAGAAAACTGCATTTCCAATCCTTTTTTCATTGATTATTTTGGTCTAATTCTCATTTCCTTGTGTATTATTGTTGTTGTATGTGTCTCACTCCCTTGTTCTTGATTGATCTTTTGTGCTTTTTAATATTCTTCTTACCTCTATTAGGTTGTTGGTTTTTTTCCCACTGATTTATTTATTGAGCTAGATTCTAGTTGGAGGTAGAAATCCTGATCATATTCATGTATACTTGGGTTAAGAAGGATTGACTCATGGTTTGTCCCTGTTACGCCATAGAAAATTGTGGTGCAACTAAAATGGGAAAGAGATAAGCAATTTTTTATTATGAGGCATATATGATGTTGGCTCCTCATGCATTATGCAATTATCTTCATACATACTCAAACTAGGGTATGGATTTAAGGTTGATATCTATGATTGGGTATAATTCCATCATGGAGTTTCTTGTTGATCCTATAATGCCATCGATGATATGACCTATTGTAGGGGTATTGGTAGTTGAATTAGGGGTTTTAAGAATAATGTTGTACAACTTCGTATACTTCATATACACCAACTCTAGTTGTCGGGTCTTCATGATTAGTTTCTTTTCCATTCTGGATTCAGATAAAGAAATAGGTTTCAAACTTTGATGCAAGGATGATTTTACAAATGAATGTGATGGAGATTATCCTTACAAAGGTTATTCCCTTATTCACCACTCATGAATATGAATATATATGGGTTTTGTTGTCTTGATGTAGTGTGGTCACTGGGTCATACTTGCTCATATTGAATTGGATGTTCGAAGTGTGCTAGGAATATCATTCCTAAACATGTAAAAGTGGCATGTGATGTCCTAGGTGGTTCAAAATACCACTTTGTATCCACTCATTAATATGCATTCAAAAATGCATAATCGAATACTATATTCTACAATACGATTGGATGAGCACTATAGATGGAAATTCCTAACTTGATTATTACAATATTCATAAAAATTTCCCTTGAATTTTGTAATGTTTAAGGGTATCTTGGTTAAAATCATTGGTACTTTCACTAGATTTGAACAACAAGTTGTAAGATGTTTAGTGTCCAACTAGGTCTTCCACGTGTTAGGAGTTGGATTTGAATTACTAAATCAACTCAAACCATGCAGGAAAAAACATTTTCTTAGGAAAGATAACAAATTCAATAGTCACCCTACTAAAGAATTAATAAAAATATGCATACAACTCTCTCAATCATGGGCCTTGATATTGTTATATACATTAAAAAAGGTGGATTAATGCTTATCCATGGTGATGACAGTGAGCTTACTTGAAAACTTAGAAAAATGTGTCTTTAAACATGGGAAATGGATTAGTCATAGGTCCGATGTTCAATGGATATGATGCATGCCATGGAGGTTGATCTATATCAAACTTTTAATAGCTGAATATATTAAGATTCTTGATAACCATATTGAGATTATTTAGCACAATACCAAGATAAAATTGGCTAAACATGATGTCAACAATGCTATATTTGAATGAGTGAGTGTTCTTAGACCCTACAGTAGAATGGGTCGTTTCTAAACAAGTCATGGTTACAATAAGTTTAGGTCTAGGTTGAAAGGCTTGTGACCTAGCATACAAATACCAAATGTTAGATTTTCACAATGTTTTGTAGTAGTTTCCAATGGATAAGCTAAAAAAGAGACTTGAACTATGAAGATTCACCCTTAATCCCCAAAATTTCCATGGAGGTTTGAACATGAAATGACAATATACTTTCTAGTCCTTTGTTGCCTTAATTTCTCAAGGTGCTCTCATCTCTTAAAAATATCGATTTGATTGGAAATAACCTCCAAATATTTGTTCAGCTCTTTCATATTTTTTTGTAGTAAATTTAAGATGTGATGGAGTAAATGATTAATGTTTTATTGATTTTCTATATCAATAAGTAGATTCAACTAGTTAGGGTAAGATAAGCTCATGAAAAAAACTCTTTAGTTGACTTATTAGAAGGGTGGTAACCTTTTGTACAAAATTGACAAGACCAAATTGGCGTCATGACTAGTAATGTTCCTACTCTCAACACCTGCTAAGCATTGGATAATAATTTGGACATTTAAAGTAAAGAAAAGTTGTTTGAGAATATTATTTTGATCAACCAGATAAATGGTCATCAAAACAAAAAAAATCAAAAGAAGAAAAAAAACTAAAACTTCTCCCTCAAGGGAACCAAGACTTCTCCCTAATATTATTTCCATTTACATTGTTATAAAAAATGGAAGGTCTCCACAATAACATCTAGAATACATTTTCTAGCTAAGCACACATAAGGGGGTGGAATATAACTTAAATTTAAATTATATATTAGATCATGTTTTGAAAAAGTAAATTTGATAGATATATTACATAAGTGGTTCAAGTCTTTATAGCAGTAAGCTTCATAAGCTTCATTTAATGTTCATTATTTTTATTTTTTATTTTAATGTTTATGATTTTTGTTTTAAACAAAATAGTAAGTAAGAATTAATTATATATATATATATATATATATAAATTTTTACTACTTTAAAATTATAAAGAAAAACATTACACAAACCATCATTTATAATAAATTTGAATTGTCCATATAAATCAGAAATCAATTTATTAAATTGAAACATATTGAATGGTTGTATGATTTTATGATTAAAATTTTATTTTTATAATATTAAACATTTTAGAATTAAAAAAAAAAAAACAAAATAAATATATATAAATTAATCATGATAAGAAAATAATTTTATTTCAAAATTGACTTGTTACAATGAAGTATGAAACCATATACAACAAATATATGATTGGTTTGGTTCCTAACGAATAAGGTGATTATAAAATAACTTCTCATTTATAACATTAAATTAAAAAAGAATGTGTGACAAATTATATGCTAGAAAAGATTATAAAATGACATGCCATTTGTAACATTTCAAAACAAAACAACGTGACACCTTAGATGGTGGAAAATATTACAAAATATCTTAACATTGAGGTTGTTTGGAAGGGATCTTCCCTTGTTAGATTCATACATTTAAGAAAAAAACATTAAATTTCACCAAAAAAATGTACTTTCTTATATGAATGCATACACATCACTCCCATAGTAATGCATACACATCGCTCCCACAGTAACCTTTTGGTTTGGGTAAGAATAAATAATTAATAGTTAAGATAAGAGGAGAAAATCAAATCATAATCATCTAAGTTCATTAAGAATTTCATCCAAGACATGAGTGCGGATATGGGTTATTTGGATAAGGGGCCACCACGTAAGACTTGAGATGCTTATGTTTTTATATAGGTCTAGAAATTATCATTTGGCTTATTAATTTTTTTCATATATATATATATTATTTATTTATTTAAAAATGAATAAATACATTATCTAGTCTTAATCTTATTTCTTCATCTATACTATAAAATTAGCTAATTAAAACTATATTCATAAAATATGAATCATAAATTAATAACTTACGCTACACAAATTATATATATATATATATATATATATATATATAAAATTTTACATTCTTATAAAAAATATAATTTTTTCGTTTTATATATTATTTATATTTATTCACATTATGTATAAAAATACATATAAACAATTATTACATATGATCGTTATTAAGAAAAAAATTAGAGTAATTAAATAATTTTTTTTTACAATTACTTTAAGGGAAAAATGTACTTAGTTAGATAGGATAGGTTATCTCTACCAAAGGTAATGGGTGGATGGGATATTAAAAACTTACGTTGGTTTAGTTAGGCATTATGCTTGAAGAGCTTTTGGCATGGTATTTTTGGTATAGGAGTTTGGAGTGATGTCCTCAAAGCTAAATATCTAAAAGGTAACTATGTAGTTTATTTGCTCAAAAATCTCATTAAATTTACAAAGGGGTTTCCGAACTTTTGGAATGGGTTTGTAAGGGCTCTTCCTTGTCTTAGCAATTGGTTAACTTGGAGCATTGGAAATTTTTCTTAGGTACTTATTGGAGTGGATCCTTTCATTGGGGGGGGGATCATATGTCCTCTTCACCCCTCTTATGGAATATCTTGCTGAATTTCAGTTCTATACTCTTGCTCGCATTATAAGACCAAACTAGCTGAGGGCTTCTAGTTCCTACTGGATGCTTGTTGAGGACTTGTGTATATAAGGGGAGTGTGCTAATGAATGAAATACCTATATGAGTACCTTAATTAGAGCAAGTATCAGATTAAATGATGAGGATGACACTTTAATATGGACATGGAATAGTTCAACTAGTACAGTGAATACCAAAGCTTCCTATGCTCATATCTCTCACTTGAATTATGATGGTAAGTTAAAATGGTGGTATGCTAAATTATGGAAGTGGAACATACATTTAAAACTTAAATTCTTTTTTTCACGGCTATGTTAGAGAATTGCATTTTGACATAGGATAACCTTGTAAGAAGGGGATGGGCATGTCCAAATTTCTATGTTCACAAAAAAATGGAGGGTGAATCTATATACTTCACCTCCTATTCCATTGTGGTTATTAAAAATATATTTGGAAGGTCATTTCTAAAGAATTGTAGATCTCTCAAGAATAGGGTTCATCTACTATTGAACTTAAATTTGGTAATTGGATAGAGAAATTCCACAATCACAAGATTCTTCCAATATTTATATGTTAGGGTATATGGAAATCAAGGAATTATTCTATATTTGAAATTTTTTTTCCTAATGTTGATGTCAACAGTATGAAAATTCTTGGCATGTACAAATAATTTTATATAGGGGAAAAATTCAAGAAGCCTAGATTGATAACTGCTCCTATTATCTCCTTTCATTATGTTGTTGAATGCTTTGATGGTGTTGCTGAGATGGGTATGTGTGGTGCAAGGATGTATGTGAGAATTAATGAGGACACTAACTTTAGGATATGAATGAGTTGTGTTTTGGGCACAAATTCTAGAGTGGAATTATTAGCCCTTTGGGGACTCCTTCAATTTCTCTTGCTTAATGTCATTGTGTCTAATTATGTATTTGGTGATTCAAGAATTATTATAAATTGGGACAAAGGTTTGTCAAAGTTATGGATCTTATCATTGGAGCAGTGGTGTCAAAGAATCACCACACTTCTTTCCTCTTTTCTTGATTTTTTCAGTAGCCACAGTTTTAGAGAGTTCAACTCCATTGCAGATGAGCTTTGTGAAAAAGCTATTGGTGGTCCAGAAGACACTCTGTTTTTGAAGAATATCTAGAGGAGGATCTTATTTCTAAGGAATCTCATGTCTTTTCTCATAAGTTGGTTTTATATATGGGGATCAGATTCATTTTTAGGGGCGAAATTTCGCCAATTGGCTTTTCTGGGGGATTTCTTTCAAAAAATAAATTCACTATTTGGTCATTTTTAGTCTCTAATATCGCCTATATTTACATAAAATATGTTTTTTTATCATAATTTTCGCCAAAATTTACATGTTTTAGTAGTAAATTGTAGGTTTGGTATTAAATATTCACCTGTACCTATCTATATCTATGTTTTTTCTAATCCAAAACAATAGCCTAGAATACTATGCTTAAGTGTAATATTAGAATCCTTAAAAAATAACCAAATGGGGATGACTGTATTTTTTTCTTTTTCAAACAGTATATTTTAAGACTAAGTTGGTTGTAGATTTATAGGTTGATCTTGTCTCTTGGATTTTAGAATAAGAACACTTTTGAAGGGTATAAGGAGGACAATCCTTGAATTAGTTTTTTGATACTATGGTATTATTGAATGTTTTCTTAGATGATAAACATATATTCCTTCAAATATGTTACTTGAGTATGTATATGACATATGTTTTCTTTGATTATAAGGAATAGCAAGGAACAGATGTTTTATTTTTTATTTTTAGAAAGTATTTATAGCGTTCTTTTTGCATAAGAGGTTTAAATGTATTAGATTAAGACTAGATATTACTAAAATGAACATGATATTGAGATACTATGTAGGTTGAAAAATCATTTTTGTCTTAGAGTAAGATCTAAAAGTGTTTTTAATTTGCTAACAATTGGCCTTCCTTTTTGTAAGAAAACAAGTTAATGACACAAACCAAGGTATATGGAAAGAGTGAAAAAATGCCTCTTTATAGACAACCAACAAGATATTTAAAGTCACCTATTTTTCTCTAAATAATAGTGATGAGTTGCTCCACCTTAATGGATTACAACTAATAACTATCCATTAGTATAGATCCATCCTAGACCCTGATCTATCAAACACCAAGAAGGATCCAATTTCTTGATGTGTAATTTTTTTTTTGGTAATGTCCCCCATACTTGATTGTAGACCACTTGTTTTTTACATTGATGGTTCACCAAGGGCTACATTTGCCTAGAAATTCCATTGGGAAATATGCCAAAATAAAGGTATGGCCAGAATTACATAATCCATTCATTCATTACATAGGGGCTCAACAAAAACATCATGCCACTTACAATGAGTCCTCCCAACCACCCAAGCTAATGAACTATTAAAATTTTTATTTTAACTTAAAACATAATAAATAAATATATTTATATTTATATTTGATACCTCAATTCTAAAATGATAACTCATATAATAATAATTATTTCAAAACATATTATACCATTCGAAAATGATAAACATAAATAACATATTATATTATACGTGATGCTTTGAATGTCAAGACATAGACATAACATCTAAAAAAATATGTATTTCAAAACATATCCTACATCATTATAAATCCATCTTAAATGTACATATGAAACAGTGCATTTTGTGTGTGTTACGGTGGTGAATTAGTGAGTGAATGGCGATGAAGGCAACGCAAGGCATCTCCACTTTGTAAGTGTACAACAGAAGAGTGAGTCCGTGGAGTGAGAAGAGAACACAGAATATTGATTCATGACTATAATGCTACCGACAAACGATCACGGATTGAATATATTCGTGAATCAAATATCATAGTTCTGTTAAAGAATTCCCTGTTCCGGGTAAGCATCCTGATATCATTTAGTAACTTACCACAAGCACAATATTCATGAACCGAATATCGCTTCCTCTGCTATGATATCCTCCTTGATAACTTGTGTGAGTGGCATTATATTTATGACTCGAATATTCTCTACTGCGTCGTCCCTCCACCGACTCAGTCCTCCCTTACACACTGAGGACCGCGTGGTCTCCCAGTAAACTTACCATGTGAAAATGTTCTCTTAAACAGTCCACACGTACCAGAAGCACCATATTGATGAATCCAATATCCTCTCCTCTGCTGTGTTGGACGGTCTTAAAGTTATATAACCATATGTCTCTATCCTACTTAATCGCTTGCCATTATATTCATTTATCGAATTCCCTCTGTTCTGGCCGTCCACCGACTCACTCCTTACACAGTGAGGATTGTGATTGTCTAGTCTCCCTTGTAAACTTACCACCTTTGAAAATTAACTTATTTCATAGTTATTTATGAGATGCGTTGTCTTCCACTCGGTGATTTTTTCTCTCATGTGATCATAATGCAAGGTGAGTCGCATCATTATGATTCTCATTGTTGAACGAGTTAGTGTTATCGAGGCGCGAAGATGCACGAAACGCATTGGTTCAACATGCGCAATACTACAGCTGAACCACATAGAATAGTTATGGCATGGTCGGGGTTGGGAAGATTTTTTATTTCTGTTCACTTATGTGTCAATCAATATTCTCAATATTGATTAAGAAAACCGCGTAGTTATTTTCACGTTCTTCATTTAGTATTAAACGAAATACAATGATACCATTTATTGTAGTTGTAGTTACTGAAAAGATATAATAAACAAATATTGCATATGAGCATGACACATTTAGGCTATGGATCATCCACAAGATTGAATTGATTCATTTATCAATTATGCAGCTAGTGCATAAATTCAAGATCTTCTATTTATATTGTAATGCGTGGTTAATAGATTCAAGATCTTTTATTCACGATTGGTTTGAAAATTACTATAATGAAATCGATGGTACTAAAATCTTTGGGAAGCAAATAAAAAATGTAATGTATGTATTAAGGATCAATAAACATTTAATCTCCATTTCAACAATTATAAATTAAGGTTTGAAAGATGAATTTGTGAAATTGGGTTGTCTTATGAATGATATACAATATCACTACAAAGCCATTGAAAAAGAGATTAAAGTGGGAAGCCTATATAAACTTGAAGTTACTATTAAAATTTATTAAGCATTGTCATCAATAACTATGTCTAAAAAAAAAATTATGGAACTTGATGTATGATCACCTAAATCATAAATATCTAATTGTACTTCAAAATAAAGATATGGTAAAGGGTCTTCTAGTTTTTATAAATAAGTAGGTTGAACGCGATGATTGTGCACATGGTAAAAGACACAAAAATGAGTTTTGAATAAGTACAAATATAATGAAAAGAGAGCTTAATGCATATTAATGTGTGTGGGCCTATGCAAATTAAATCATTTAAGTGGTAATTTATTATTTTCTTATATTAATTGATGATAGAATTAGATTTAAATGGGTCTATTTGATAAGAAGGAAGAAATGATGTTTTTGAATACTTCAAAGAATTTAGAATTTCAGTTGAAAAGAGAACAAGAAAACATATTAAGATCCTCAGATAACATCAAGGATGGTGACTTGTAATCGTAATTATTAGAAATGATACTATATTGAAAATATTTCTAAGCAATGATATATTTTTATATGCTCACAAGAAGTGGCTTGAAATACTTAGTATTGATGCCTCTAGAACTTTCAAAGGTTATTGGGTTTTTCCAGTCGAACGTTAGTTTTATTGGCCATAATTTTGATTTTGAAGCTCTTTGTGGTTGTCAACTAAAAATAAGTCAAAGAAATTGGATCCACGACAACCTATAGGGTGGATAACATGGAAGGTGACCAAGAAACATGGTGATATAGTCCAGATGGTGCTAGGTGAATATTTAATGCGAGTTGAGTGGTCTTTAGAATTATCTAGTAAGGAAAGTTGGGTGCAAGTTGAGTGGTCTTTAGAATTCTCTAGTAAGGAAAGTTGGGTGCAAGTTGAGTGGTCTTTAGAATTCTCTAGTAAGGAAAGTTGGGGAGCCACAACCAGACCAACTCCAATTACCATGCCCAATGCCATTTCTAAATACCTGATGGATGATGAGGATCTCGATTAAGAGGGCATAAAAGAATTCGGTGGGATGGAAGGAGATTTTGGGTTTAATGATAGAGGTAGGGATGATGCCATTGTGATCATATATCAATATGATATCTCTATAAAAGATAATAAATTGCCAACAATCAAATGAACTAAATCAGAGCATAAATTTATGGGTAGTTTAGAAGTATGAAGCAATAACAACCACTATCCACATGAAATTCATGAGTGATTCTCAAAGGAGAATAATGAGACCGAAGTATGAGACAAAATGCCATCTTGTCACATGGAATGAGTCATGAGTAAATTTTATTTTTAATCAATTGCTAGATTTTTGTTTCGAGAGGGAAGAGATGGTCTAGTGCTAATGTTCTTTGAAATCAAAGATCCTTTTTTGTTTTTGTGTATACTAGAAAAAGAAAAAACAACATTTGCAATGGAATGGAAAAGAAGTTAAGGAGGTGCTCATTGCATTTCCCAAACCATGACAATGATTGCTTTAAGCATTATGCATTTTTCAGGTTACACACAAATTAATACATGTTTTGTTCGAACAATGGATAATTGCAATTTTGACAATAAAATAAATTTTAACACTACAAATGGATTCAGATACCCTTATAGATTTAGAAACCCCTTAAAAGGGGTCTCTGAATCCATAGGGGTATCTAAATCCATCTACAATGTTAAAATTTACGAACTTGTAATAAAACTATTATAGTTTCATAAATTTTAACAATGGACATCTTATATAATTATTAACATACACTCTCTAGTCATATTGTTTTATCTCGTGACTAAATTAGTCATTTATTTTAGTCATTATAGTTATGATCACTTAAAATTACTCAAATTTGGTCATATTTCACTTAAAAACAATGTGGTGACCACCTTTTTTTGTCGTTTAGTCATTTATTTCACTTGGTGACCAACTTTTTTGGTTTCCTAGTCATTTATCACCCATTTTTCTACCGGTGGATGGTTATTTGTGGGCCAAACATTTCAATGGATGGACCATTGGGGTCTTGTATTTGTAATGTAATAGTTAATAGAGTTCTTTGATTATGAATACTGTCTACTAGAAACATTTTGATGGATAGATATATGGTTTTTGTATTCGTGATGAGTTCTATTGTTCTTTCATCTTTCAACTTGGTTGTGATGTCTGTTTTCTTGGAACATGTTTCAATGGATAGGCCATTTGGGTCTTGTATTGGCAATTTGATATTCATGATGGATAGATATCTGGTTCTTGTATCGTGATGTGGTCTATGTCAGTGTTCTTTCAACTATCAATTGGGTTATAAGTTGTGATGACTATTTGCTTGCCACAATTCATTGTATTGGCCATCAGAGGTTTCGATACACTTTTGTGGTGTTCTATAAGAGTTAAATCTACAACTTGGTTCAAGTGCAATTTCATGATTTAGTGAGAAGCGGTTGTTATCTTCATCAAATCCATGAGGTGAAGTGTGTTCTTATTCACATATTATGGGTATTCTGGAAGTTGTCATCAAGGGGGATGTTATTATGATGCCACCTCCCTCCATTTGTATTCTTTCTCCTAGTCATCATTTTACTTTCTAACTCTGCCACCAGGTCCTCCTACCATTCCAACCCCCCCATGCAAGGCTTACGCTGCCATCTTAGAGCGGCTTGGGAGCATACCTCGTTTCACCATTGGCATATTTATCCACATAGGTATTTCCTCAATCAATCTTCTGCATGATCCTTTCTTTAAAATTATAGCAATTTGATCAAAGATTGATGACATTCCACTGTGAATTCCAAAGTGTAACCTTCCATAGCTCCTTTGAACCAAAATTAAACCGCTCGGGTAATATCATGGTCATACGACTCGATCTTTAAAATGTTCTTGGAATTCCACTCAATTCTTGGCTACAAAAACCATCAACGATGCTTCTCTGCGAGTCTTTCCATTCATTCATGCAAATTGTATGGAAATTAAGCCCAAGAAAGATCATGTAAAAACTAAAACAAGTCATCATTAAAGGGGAGTTTTAGAATATGTAATGATGACTTGTGTGGTATTGTTGGTAAAATATCATAGAAGACATAACTAAATCTTATATTATAAAATATAGTTATCCCCGATACATCACATAATTAAATCTCCTTTAACCATTCTTTATATAAAAGATGTGAAAATTATTTATCTCATTATGAAATGTAAATATTCCATTTCTCTAGACATATAATAAAATACAATATGATTTTTTTATATAATATAAGAAATCACACACCTTTTTATTAAGAAAAAAAAGAGAAAATCCATATATTTTAATAAAACGAAGGAACATTCCACAACTTCTCGACCTAAATAGTGTTATTTTACCTTTGAATAATATTCTTGATCTATTAAAATTTTCTAATATTAAAATTTAAATTAATATAATATTTTAAAATGCTTTTTTATTCTATATTGATAATTTAAATTTAATAAATTTAAATTAGTATAAATATATTTTAACTTTAACTTTACCAAGTTCCTTTTTCTAATCATGCAAAATTAAATTAATATAATATTTTAAAATGTTTTTTTATTCTATATTGATAATTTAAATTTAAAACTTTTAGCATTAGAATAAATAAATTTTAACTTTAATTTTACTAAGCTCTTTGGTATTGTTATTTTTTGTTTACTTAATTACTTTTCTTTTATATTGGATGATATAAAATGCTTACAACTCATGGGGGAGATGTTGTTACTTAATGTTCCAAAAAATAAAAAGTAATTAAAAAAATGTATATCAGTTTATAGCTTATATAGAAAAAAGTAATTAAAAAAATTCATGTCGCTTTAAAAAATATACAAAATTAAAACTAACATAAATCCATTTTAAAATCATTTATTAAAAAATTTACACCTCAAAAAATTTAAATCTCTCAATATTTAATAAATCTCAATTTAAAATGAATATATATATATATATATATATATATATAATACTAAAATAGATGTGAAAAGGTTCATGAGGCGGGTACAGATATTACAGTTCATGAGGCAAGGTGATATCTCACCCACAGATGACCGTGGGGGGTTTGGGGTTTTCCCCAATAAACATAATTTCTGGATTGCCACAGGCATGACGTTAATGAGGTTAATATTTCTACCCTTCTGTCCATCGCTTTATTACACCTATTTCTTTTTGTTTGACTAAAAATAAATGATATATGTTCCTTTGGTCATGTTCGAAAATAAAAGTAAGTTTAAGTTTCTTAATGATAATTGGATTGATCAAAGTTGTAAAGGATTTTTTATTTTATTTCAATACTAATACTACGAATAACAAAAAGAAGGTTTTTGTTTTTTGTGTTTTAAAAGAAGTTACATCAATAATGCTTTATAGCTCTATATTGAACATTGATATCTACGCAAATATAATTATTTAAGAACAATAATAACATATATCTGAAAAGCTATAACTTTTTGTTCTGCAGCATGGAAACGCTTTTGTCGGTTAGGAATTTCGTTCCCGAGGTTTCCATTTATTGGAAACTTTTACTTTCTAAAATTAGGGACTTTTCTTGTGTATTTTGAGAGTTTCCATGCATTCATGATCATCACATGGATTTTTAAGGACATCCTATTTCCTCATGACCATACATATACATGGTTGACTCAAACTTTTTGCTCTAGAAAACTAAGTTGCAGTAAAAGTCTATTCCCTGCTAACTTGTAAAGTTGGTGCACTGATCTTGTCTACCCCGTGCTAAAGTATCCACTAGTCCCTAAGCTGAACTGCACTTACCACTAATCAATAATAAATGTAAATCTATTTTAACTTTTTATATATTAATAAAAGAAATTAAATTTATATATTTTACTATTTACCTAAAATGCAGAGCATCATAAACTTGCCTAAACAACAATGCCATTTCAATACCTCCTTGGGGCATTATGCCTCAATCCATTACAACGAATATGGTTTTGAGGATCATATCTAAAAGCTTCATGCTTCTTCACGAGCAAGCATCATATGTGGGCACTTTCGTCACTTCTGCGGCCTATCCTCACTTTCCTCAAGCTCCTCGTTCCTCTAGTTAGACCTTGGTAGTTACAATGGTGGCACAGGGTTCCATGTTGATGATATATTTCCCTAAATTCATATATTGCATTTAAATAAAATTGATCTTGATTTTAAGTTTATAATAATTTAAATTTGATTATTTATATGCCTTTGCAAACACCCTAACATATAATATCGTGTAAACATATAATATTCTAATACATTTTAATCATAGTTGACACAAAACTCAAAACTTACTCTATACCTATAATCACAAATATAGGGACCATAACTTTTAAAAGTTTCCACTTTAGAAAGAGCCTACCTTATATAATCAATGACATGGATATTAATCTTAATTTTATTGCTATTTCCATATGCTAAAACGTTCTAGTTACAACCGTAATATAAGGGATAAGCTAATTCATCTGGTTTGTGTTAATGTTTCTTTTTTTCTTTATGTTTCTACCTTTTCATGTTTTTTTATAATTATTTTCTTTTATATATTTTATATCTATTATTATCGTTCCCAACCTCTCGTTTCTTGCAAATTTGGAAAAAAAAACCTCTACAAATATCTCATACTTGTACCCACTTTCCCTATATTCATGTGTTTCATAAACTTGTACAACATAGAACTTTTGATATCTACTTATAAATAATAATAACATACCTCTTCAAAGCTATAACTCTTAAAAAACAATAAAGCCTGGTATTATTAAATCTGACTTGTAATAATATTCTTCTTAAGTGAATTTCACGTAATGAACTGGGTTGATTAACGAAGCATCAAGAGAACGACGGTAAAACGTTGGGATAAACATACGCGGTCCCGAGGAATTCACTATAACATATATTATATAGATTGTATATATTTAATATATACATGTATTGAAAAGGGATTTTAAATTTATTCGTAAGGAGATTAACCGTTATGGATAATGACAGTAATATATTGATTGTATATATACTTCTCTTTACTCATAATAATTGTATCTATAAATGATGATAATAATTAAAAATTTAAATTTATAAAATTTAAAAATTACACATTAATCTTTTATGTTGTATATTTTTTTTAAAACCATTTGGATCAATTAATAAAGTTAAAGAAAGCCTATGATAAAAAAACAATGACTATAAATTGGGCCATTACTAGTTCCTTATACACTCATGAGAACTTTCTCAAACCCATCTCAATATTATAATTATGAGTTTTCCTTCTTTCTCAAAGCACTTCAAATTTCCTTCCCAAAGCACTTCATTAGAAAAATTAAAAAGTTTATACATAGAGAGCCAGTATAAGGGGTTAGTTCAATTGGTTTTTTCAATGTTGTTGGGCATTTGACTAGTTTCGTGTTGATAGATGCATATTTTGAATCCCCCATGGTGAGAGACAATATTCTAACCCGATGAGTTTACAAAGGATTCCATTCATGATTGTGGGGATGGATCCTTTGGATTTTCCAATAAGGTTTTCCTTCAAAAGAATTAGTGGATTAATGTCCACCCCATGTCCTTTGAATTTCAAAGCCCCAGTGGTTAGTTGGATTTTCCCACAAGGTTTCCTTTAAGAAAAATAGTGGATTAAAGTACACCCACCATGTCCTTCAAATTTAAAAGTCCCAATGGTTAGCTTAATCAATCGAACTATCATCTTCTTGAGGCATGTTGTTGATGAGTAACCCCTATGTCACATGGTTTAATCCAGTTGAGTCCTTTAAGGTTTCTAGCTGCTATTTTGGTTGGTGGTTGAGCCACCCTCCATTTGGATATTCTAGAGAATATATGGGTTATGACATGATTTTTTTGGGAATGTCTATCTATTTATATATCTTTTTTATTTCCAAGAGAAAGTGTCATATCCTTTTATTTCACTCAAAGAAAGGGTGTCATTTTAAATTTATTTAATAGGATCTCGTAAATGACATATTATCTACCCTTAAAATATTTTTAGATAGAAAAACATAAAAAAATGTGAAGGCCCTTTTTAATATTTGCTCATAAATGAGCATTGAAATAAATAGTTTCCCCATAATGATGGAATTAGTGATAAAAGGGTAGGTAAACCTATTCCAAATCTACATTATGCCAACAATTAAAAATAATGGAAAGTTTTAAGATACTTTCCATAAAATAATGAAAATATATTCCATTTTGGTGTCAAAGGAAGACTCTTCTCAGTAGATATGGGTTTCTACTCCAACTTCATTACCCACTGTGCTAAGAGTCACACAATCCAATTATTACACTGCATTAGAGAGTGTGTTATCCAACTAGCTATCTTTCTTGTATGTGTGTGAAAGGGAAAGTTGTGTAAATATTTTCTTTCAAATGCTTCTCTGATAAATTTATTAAGATTTAGATCTTCTTCTAACCACTTCATCTTTCATCCATGTGATAACTAGTTGTGAATCCCTATATATTTATGACATGAAAACTCCATGCTCATCTATTATCATCATCCATATCTCCACATTCATCGACTCAAATATATTTTTTGATACTATTTGAAAATTGCATGAAAATGGAATCCAATTTTCCTTGGTTAGGTATAGTACTCCTCTTGCTTCATGAAAACCTAGATTCCCCACATATGCACCATCAAATAATCCCCATGGCATCGTGCAATTTATCATAAGGGGATCCACCTTCCTTTATTCGTTTTCATTTTTAAAACTTTTGGAAGGAATTCTATAAATATTTGATCATATAGAGAATGCAACCTTTTGTGAATGATTTCCTTACAAAAGGTCATTCCTATTAGTGCACAGTTCCCACAACACAAAGGAAGGGCTTGACATATTGATTTTATCCTATTGTAGGGTCTTCCATCCACCCCTCAAGATATTAATGTATAGTGTGTACATGTAGTGATAATTTTCCCCTATTAGATTAATAGTTTCATCCAAGTCATCGAGGTTATAGTGACATGTGGAAAAGAAATTGTTTATTTGTCCCTACCTTCCAAGTAAATTATGGAAACACCCAACCCTCACCACCCTCTCTTATGTAAGCTTTCTTATGTCAAAACATTATTAGAATGGGAAAGTGACAAAAATAACCTTGGATTTGTGATTTTCCAAACTCTTCTCCACCACCATTTTGATGCATCCTACATTTGATTGGTTATAGACACTTCGTAGCCTATTCTCACATTGTATAGCCCACCTTTCAAATTTTGTCCCCATGCTAGTCCATCCTCTTTCTTATGAATCTGCATTGATATTTTGTTGACGATTGTGCTATAGTCTCTAAAGTTCTTTCTAGGTCCCTATTCCTTATCATTCATCTACTTCTTGTCAATTATTAGTCTCTATAATCCCATCTTCTTTATACACATAATTGAGGAAAAGCATACTATTATTATGAAAGAAGGTAAGAGGTTCCTCACTCATTTATAAAAATATTTTCCCCTCATCCATGATTTCATCCCTAGCTTCAACTTCCTATCAACTGTAATTATCCAAAATAGGTGATACAATCCCTAGGGACGTCCCCCTGAGATTGGAAAGACACCAATCCAAATGGAGAGGCATATAATGGTGACAAGGCTAGATGGCCTATAATTATTAAGCATGTCTATGTTGTAGACTTGCGAGATAACAAATTGGCATTGTCATTGGGGACATAGTCAATCCTTGGATATCTATAATGACATCAGTGAGATTTTCTTTATGTTTATATTTTTTATATCACTTGGTGACTCCACTGTTGTAGGGTTGTCACACTAGAAAACAAACAAAGATATCAATGATTTAACCCTACATAATGAACAATTTGGAGGCTTGATGAAATTCAACATCTATCCCAAAGCACAAGGGTGGATCATTGTCTGAGTCTCCATTGGAAACTCCATTTTGGAAGGATCAATGATTGATCGCAGATGTTGAATTGATACAATGGGTGTACAATAATATGTCCTTGGTTAAGGGGTTTTCTCACATTAATAAGGGAGAAGAAGAAATTATTCACGTGTTTCATGTCGTATTTTTCATAATATTGTGAAGGATTCATCCATCATTTTGACTAATGAGTCCTTTATTGGAATATGTCTTTGATTTTGATTTAGAGTTTCATTCCCTCTTATGGAGTGACAACCCAACACGTTTAGGGAAATATTTTTGCATTTCTCTATGAGTGGAAGAATTACTTGATGCTGAGAGGGAACATAATAGTGGAAACTTTGCATGTGATGAATAACCCAATGATGATGATATTGAATATTATTCATAGTTGGAAGATCATGAACTAGTAGTTGTGCCACTTGATCCATATGAAAATTTCCATGAAGATGAAAAATAAAATCCATGTTTACAAGTATGTTCATTAATTCTATCTAGTAATGATGATAACTTTCAAAAATAAGAGCAACAAATTATCCATGCAAAATTGAATCAATTGGAGGGTTTATGCTTACATATCCCAATGAGCAGTTTCATCAGATACCATTCGAGTAGGGGGGAACTTTTAGTCCAACTTGAGGAACGGGAATTGGTGAGTCAAATGGTTTTTATATTAAAGTTTGCAATAACTTTGGTTTCCACTCCTTTCTTCATTCATTATTTTGGTCTGATTCTTATTTCCTTGTGTATTATTATTGTTGTATGTGTATCACTCACTTGTCTTTGATCGATTTTTTTGTTATTCTTAGTATTGTTTTTACCTCAATTAGGTTGTTGGTTGTTTTTCCATTGATTTATTTGTTGATATATAATCCGGTTTGAGGTAGAAATCCTATTCATATTAATTTCTTCTTGGGTTAAGAAGGGTTGGCTCATGGGTTGTCACTGCCATGCCATAAAAAAATAGGGTGAAACTAGGATGGGAAAGAGTTAATATTTTTTGTGATTATGAGGTATATATGATGTTGTCACCTCATGTGTCATGAAATTGTATTCATACATACTCAAACCAGTGTATGTCTAAGGTGGATATGTATGATTGGATGTATAATCCATCATGGAGCACATTGCTTGTTAATCCTATAATGCCATCGACAATAGGATCAATTGTAAGGGTATTGGTAGTTTACTTAGAGGTGTTAGGAATAATAATGCACAACACCCTATACTACATGTACACCATATCCAGTTGTCAGGTCTTCATGATTACTTTATTTTCTATTATGGATTCAGGTAAAGAAATAGGTTTCAAAATTTGAGGCAATAATGATTTTACAAACCATTATGCTAAAATATTGGCCTTAAAAGGGTTATGCCCTTATTCTCCACTTATGAATATGATTATATATGGGTTGCGTTCTCTTGATGTAGTGAGGTCAAAATTTTGATCACTGGCTCAGACTTGCTCATAATGAATTGGGAGTTCAAAGTGTGTTAAGAATACCATTCCTAAAGATGTAAAAGTGACATGTGAATCACTAGGTGGTTCAAAATGCCACTTTGTAGCCACTCATTAATATGATTTGAAAAAGGAATAATCATGTTAATTTTTTAGCATTAATTCAACATACTCTCGGATCTTTACTGAGAGAATAACATGTACAGCATATCAAGCATATCAATCACAACAAGCAATCACATGAGACAATACACACAGTTTCACTAGGGAAAACCATAAAGGTGAAAAACCCCACAACTTCCTCAGAGATAGAAAGAGAAATGATACAACCCAAGTATAAGAGATAGTCTCCTGGCAGCAGCTTCTCCTCCTCCACTAGTGCTTCACTCTCCAATGAGTCTATGAGTGAGAAAGTGAATGATCAAATAGAGTGCCTCCCGCACTCTATTTATACTTGACTTGACTTGCCTAATAACCTTTACTAGGTAGGCCTTAACTTAACCACATAACATAATGCTGACAGATCTGACCCCCAATAGGGTGGCCTAATAACCCTTTTACCCACATGACTCATACAGGGCCGACCCCAACAAGGTGGTCTAATAACCCATCAAGTATAAGTTACGACACTTACAATATAAATGACGACACTTCTGTATAGAGGAATAATAACATCTCTATAGGAATACAAACACTTCCATATAGAGGAATAATAACATCTCTATAGGAATACAATATACATAACATTCTGAAGTTACAATTACATCAACACTCCCTCTTAACTAGGAAGGTATTTCTCGACATAGGTATTGTAGCACAAGTCTTCTTCTTTGGATTATCGTCACTGGATCATTGACATCGAATCATCGCCATCGTCATTGTTGCTGCTATCTCAATTAATCTCTGAACTACTCGTCATAGGAAGTTCTACAGAGCCAGTCGTTTTTCATACTGGATGTAGGCCCACCACGTTCAAGTCTTCATCATCACTGGCCATACTTTGGAATCCTCAGGACTTATTACATGCATCACAAACCCTCACAAGAGCATCCCAGGACTTATTACGGGCACATAGCCCAACCTATCGGATCTCCCAAGTCTTACATGTGGTCATGGAAGAACCTTGAAAGAGCATCCCAGGAATTATTACGAGCACACAGCCCAACCTATAGGATCTCCCAGGTCACATTACATGCCATAGGAAAAACCCTCGAAAGAGCATCCTAGAACTTATTATGGGCACACAGTCCATCCTATTGGATCTCCCAGGTCTTACATGTCCTCCCAAGCACAACATGTCCACGGCCACAGACTATCATCCTGATACTCATGATCATACTGATCATAACATTGTTCACGAAGCACAACCCAGATGCACATCACACAGCACTTACATTCACCGACATGGGAAGACACACTTCAACCATCCGTGAAAGGCTCAGCAGTTATATCTATGGCATGGGAAGACACACTTCAACCATGCGAGAATAACATCGCACTTATATCCATAGCCATGGGAAGACACACTTCAACCATGCTATGAATGCCACAACACTTATATCACAGTCATGGGAAGACACACTTCAACCATGCTCGAATGGCACAGCTCTTACATCAACAACCATGGGAAGAAACACTTCAACCATGTTAGAATGGCCCCAGCACTTATATCGCAGCCATTGGAAGACACACTTCAACCATGCTCGAATGGCCCTAGCACTTATATTGCAGCCATGGGAAGACATACTTCAACCATGCTCGAATGGCCCATGTGTATCTGTGTCTTTGGAACTCATGACACATAATCCAATTGATTATGTAATGTATCCACCTGATACATATCATCACATATGATCATCCTGATCATCATCATAGCATTATCCTGATGCATATCATCAAGAGAAAAATCATGAAGCTCATCATCCATGATCATCCTGATCATACAATGCATCCACCCGATGCATACATAGTATCTACCTGATACATATCATCATGCATGATCTACCTAATCATACAATGTATCCACCTGATACATAAACAAATACATGATCCACCTGATCATATAATGTAGCCACCTGATAGATATCAACATACATTATCCACCTGATACATATACAAATACATGATCCAACTGATCATAACAAGCATCCAACATGATGCATATACATATGATCCAACTGATCATAACAAGCATCCAACATGGTGCATATACAGAGCAGTAGCTGGAGCATCGACCTGATCCTTATCATACAGTGCTTACATCCACAGCCATGGGAAGGATCCTCCTCTCACCATGCTTGGAATGGCTCCTGCAAATGTGACCATCACTTCTTCCTCGAAGTGTCATCAATATGAAGAACACCAAGCCTCTCTATGAAGTATTCAAACTTCATTCTGCCTAGTGGTTTCGTCAACACATATGCAACATGCTCATCCATCACAACATACAAGAGCTTCACTGCCCCTCTTTGCACCATATCCCTGATATAGTGATATTTGATCTTAATGTTCTTCAACCTATCATGGAATACCGGGTTCTCAGACATCTTCACACAACTCTGGTTGTCACAAAAAATATCAGTAGCCTCCAACGGGAGATCAAATAGCTCAGACAGTAGCTTCCGGAGCTATACTGCCTCACAACTAGCCAAACAAGCTGCAACATACTCTGCTTCGGCTGTACTCAGTGATATGGAGGACTGCTTCCTGCTAAACCAAGATATCACACCTGATCCCATACTGAAGTAGCACCTCAAAGTGCTCTTCCTATCTGCAACATTACATGCCTAGTCCGAATCAACATAACCCTGCAGGTTAAACTTTTGATTTGCATCATACTTGAGCCCATAATCAATTGTACCCTTCTGGTACCTCAGACTATGGTTTACAGCAACTAGGTGAACAACTCTTGGATCCATTAGGAACTGGCTCAATGTGTTCATTGCAAATCAAATATATGGTCTAGTTTTCGTCAGGTACATCAAGGACCCAATCATCTGACGATACACCATGACATCAACCGTATCAGATGAAGCATCACAAAGAAGCTTCAGGTTCGATGCCATAGGTGTGGCCATGGCCTTGCATTCCATCATCCCGAACCACTTCAGGATCTCTATTGTATACTTCCCTTGTCCAATGAAGATCCCATCTGCACTCTGCCACACCTCCATGCCTATAAAATAGTGCATCATCCCCAATTCCTTCATCTCAAACTCGGCAACAATATTCCTCTTCGTGTCGGCAATCAATCTATCCTCACCAAGTCCTAGGAGCTTGTTTCAAGCCATACAAGGCTTTCTTCAGTTTGCACACATGAGTACCTCTTTCTGGGAGAAGCCACGAGCTACAAACCTCGCTTTGTATTTCTCCATGCTACCATCTATAGCATGCTTGATCTTATAGATCCACTTGGAAGTCACAACAGACTTCCCTTCAGGTCTTGGGACCACATCCCAAACATCATTCTTCATGATCGACTGGTATTCCTCGATCATGGCATTCTTCCTGAATCCTGGGAACTTTAGATTCTTCAATATCTTCAATAGATAGCTTTGTTGCTAGAACAAATGTTGTAGTCCTTCTTTTGTAGGTGATGGTATACGATCTTTCCTACAAGACAAGTTAAATTGCATGATTAGAAAACATCTCATAGTTTTCAAAACAAATTCTTACACATAAAGAAATATGTCATATAGTCATGCATTTAATTTAGCCAATGCTTTAATACAACATTTATCAATATCTCATAACTGTCTAGATGCCTTCCAATCTCTACCAGAACATTGTTAAGAGTGTGCACAACTCCCAACATTTCAGCAAAGAGGTTTCATTCTATATAGGTAGCAATGGAATGTTGTACAGTGCCATAGGCCACTTATCCATTACATGCATATTAGTAGTATATTGTTCATTAATGCAATTATTCTAATATGCATAATACACAACCTAAGTCTAGGAACATAAGTATATACATCTTTGAACAGTGTTATTTAAATAATCAAATATACAAGAAATGACAATTCAAATACTTCTCTTTGTTTGTTTGTTGGGTGGACTCCCTCTCAATCTTTGTTTCCTTGTAGGAACTACTAGAGTGTGCTCCCTCTTGATCTTTGCTTCCTGGATTACCTGTCCTTGAACTTATATCCATCCTCGATCACTATGCATGCTTACTAGTATCATCATTGTGTTATCCTCGAGATCTCATACATAATCATGCATTCATTAGTATAACGTTAATACTATCAAAACATAATAATCTTAAACATGTATAGTCATGATCATTTCAAACACAGATAATAAGCATTAGTATTCAAGGTTTATATAGGACTTTTCTGGTTAGTCATATCATTAATCAAAGTAAGGAACATAATATGCATAAACCCTAGATTACTCAAACTTGTAACTTCATGAGTAATCATTATCAATCATACAAAAATATAAGATCCTTACATAGAGTAGGATTCCAGCTTGATATAGGAAAAACATACATGGTCATCATATTTGCTAGTTATGTCTAGCAATGTTTTCGTGTTCTCTTCAATGACTCACATAGCTCATAATTTAACCATTGTAGAACCAAATTATACATACCTCTATGTGATCCATGACTATGGATGAGTCTTTGTCTTCATGTCATCATGGTCTTGATCTAGAGCTTGATTTGTAGCTTTCATGTTAGCAGATAAAATTCTCCTCATACAACACCACAGTGCATTTGTAATGTCCCTTATTAGGAATTTTATTAAAATTGCAATTTTCCACTTTTTTTCCCTAGTTCGACCTTTAACTAGTTTTGATCTCTAGGTCCCAAATTTTCCCCAAATGATCCCAAATCTTCTGAGAAGGTATATGAATGATATTAGAACATAAATATGTGTTTCAGGGATGCCTTTGGACCTTTAGAATACTTCTATAAATCCTTTTTCAATTCTGATCAATGTAGGTAACTTTACTAGTGATTTTCCTTTGACTAGTATTGGTCTCTAGGTCTCAAATTGACTCCAAATGCCTTAAAATATTCAAGGAAGGTGTATGAATGATATTAGAACTTGAATATGATATTTATGGATGACATATGTCCACCAAAACACCTCTACAAACTCTCTTAAGATTCTGGACCAATTATGCAATTTTACTAGTAATTTGGGGTTCAAATCCCCCTGGGGTAAGTACTAAAAATGGCTTCCCAAATGCCTCCAAACCCACTCAAATTTATGAAAAGAGGTATGTAATGTGTTAAGTATTTTATTAAAGTCTCATATGCACCATTAGTGGATTATTACAACTGTTCTCACCCTCTCCCATTCAACTGCAAAAATCCCCAATTCTACCCTTGGGGAAATGGCACTATTTCACCTCCCAATACAACTAAACTGAGTAAAAATGCTTCAAATGCTAAAGTACAGTACATAAAACTTGTAGAAGACATCCATGGCAGTATATTGATCATAAATATCTCATAGAATCATCCATTCATTCGAAATCATCATCAATACATTGGCTCACAACAAGGTAGTGGGGAAATGGCATTGTTCTTCCATTAAAAATGATATTTATACATTTCTACTTGGAATTTAGACCTGAAATTTTTTTTAGATGAATAAAAGAGTATTTAATTCATATTACAAAAGAAATGGGGCATTAAAAGCTTCCCCAAAGAGTACAATAGCTCACCAAAAACACCCTCCCTCAAGGATCAAGAATATGCCATCAAAACTGGAAATGGTTGAAGGAGTGAGCTGCAATAGAAGAAACCATGAGCTGCCCTGTAGCTTACAACTTCAAATAAAGACTCCATTAAAGCTCCAAATGACAGGTCTGAATGGCCTTTCCAATTACCAACTTGGATGGGAATCTTTCACCCTCGAAATTGTCTAAGGCAAGAAACTAGTCATCCACTAGCTCTCCCTCTTCACAAATGCAATTGCAAATTATACAAATGATCAAAAGCTGGTTTCCTTATTTTTTATTGACATTTATAAAGTTCTAATGTCCTCCATGGGTCGAATTCCTTCCAAGACACTCATGCGAACTCAAGTTGGGAAGAGATTCCAAAGAACGCCACTTGTACAACAATTCCTAGTTTCCCACTTCCACCAAATCACATGTCGAAGCATATTAGCTACCCTAACACCCTTGAGCACCCTCTTGGAGTCTACTTTTAGCCCTAACATGTCATATATGTCATATGTCAGCCTTCAGGTCTGATTTGTGTCATAGGTGTCATAGCATCTTCATCATTGTTGTCATAGAGCTAGGGAATCTAGCCCAAGTGTCTCACTAACTCTAAATTGCCTCTTCCTCTTCCATGGGAGTTACTCTTCCTCTATATTTTGACCTTGTATGATTCATGCCATGAATAATAACTTTTGGAATCCCCCAAGTATGTTACCATTCACCTTGAATTCGAATTGGTGAGAGAATGATGGCAAGTGTAGTGAGGAAATCTAGCCATATGTGGGTCCCACTTCCTCCATGTGTCTTCATGATCAAATGCCACTTTGATTTTCACTTGTATATATTTATTTAGATCCTTTATTAAATATTTATTCCACTCTAATGTTCAAACATCATTTATTATACCCATTATTCCAAATCCCAAAGATTCCACCCCAAACCTAGGAAACTAGTCATTTTCCTCCTTGGCAATTATTTGACATTTAACATCAATTTTACAAACTCTAATGAATATGGCCAATGTGATTAGGCCATTGTGACCCAATTCCAAATTTGGGACATGACAAATCCTCCCTTCCCAATATTGCTTGTCCTCAAGCAATTTCAAACATGGGTGTTGAAGAACTTGCTTCCTGTATAATTCTTTGAAGTTGCCATTGAATTGCCCAACCTTGAGTCTTTGAGTTTCCTTGAAGATTTTAGAGAGGAACCACCATGCTTGCTGCTACACTAATTTGATAAAATTCACTTTATTAAGTGGGAAATCCATCTCCCATACTTCTTGTTTCCCCCCAAAAAAATTCAAACCAATGAGACAAAAATTATTCTAGGGTCCCATTGCTTGTATTGCACCCCAACAATTAAAAGTGATCTCCAACCCATACCATCAGATAAGAGGATTCCTGGATCCCATTTTCTTGTATGCATTCTTCCAAACATCATGAGTACAAAATACATATCATCAAAGTACATAACAACATAATGAAAATGTACATCAAGAAGATGCTTCATCAAAGAATCATGAAAGTGTTTATACCTCCAAGTAAGTAGACCACCATTTGCTAGGTGCGTACAATCTTCAAGTGACCAATCAAATCTACTCCAATGGCATAGGTGAGGATCCCATGTCTGATAGTGCTGCTCCAAAAGAACGTGATATGCATCAAAATATTCAGCCATGCATTTTTTCATCCAAGAAGTGAATGAATAATCTCGGCTAAAATCTGAACCAAATAATGAGCAGGAAAAACAAGGAGACTTCAAAGGACTCAAAGAAGTCTCATCCATACATCCATGAGGATATGTATCATCATAAGGTAAAGCAATATGCTACTACAATTCTAAATAATGAGGTGCTCTATTCATGTCATCATCAAAAGGAGAGGTAGGAGTTTCATACCCCTCTTGTGGCACCACTAGAAAAAAACCTTTCACCCAATTTTCATCCCAAAGTGATGTGGTTGGAAAAGAAGTGTGGGGTGAGCAATTATGAACCAACTTTAATTCTTTACAACTCTTACCCATTGAAATATTTAATTCATCTTCTCCATAATTGGCTGGTCCAACTATTGTGAGATCATGTACCTCTTCCAAGGCTTTGCAACTCTCTCCATGAGGCAACTCATAATCCCTTTGAACAAGGACAAGTGCTTGTCCTTCTTCTTGTTTTAGTGTAGCAATATCAAGAACCTGCATATCAACATGTACCTCATGTTCCACAATTACATTAGGTTCCTCTTTTGTGACATAAATTATTTCATCCTTTTCCTTGAAAAGAGAACCATTTCTCATTGTTTTTTCTGAGTTGCTTCCAAGTTCACTAAGAAACAATTTGAAATCTTGAAAGTATTGCCTCCACTGGTATTCAAAGGATGGTTTAAGTAATTTTCTAAACTCCTCATTCTCCTCTAAGGTTCCCTTCTCATCCTTACTCATGGTGACCAATGAATGCACTTCTTCTCCTACTTCTTCCCTTTCACCAAAGTACATCCAGTTTCAGTTTCTAAGGGTGGTGGATTATTTATTTGACTCCTGGTATTCATTAATGTTCTACCAAATCAGGTGCCAAGACCATGCTCTGATACCACTGTAATGTCCCTTATTAGGAATTTTATTAAAATTGCAATTTTCCACTTTTTTTCCCTAGTTCGACCTTTAACTAGTTTTGATCTCTAGGTTCCAAATTTGCCCCAAATGATCCCAAATCTTCTCAGAAGGTATATGAATGATATTAGAACATAAATATGTGTTTCAGGGATGCATTGGACCTTTAGAATACTTCTGCAAATCCTCTTTCAATTATGATCAATGTAGGTAACTTTACTAGTGATTTTCCTTTGACTAGTATTGGTCTCTAGGTCTCAAATTGACTCCAAATTCCTTCAAATCTTCAAGGAAGGTGTATGAATGATATTAGAACTTGAATATGATTTTTATGGATGAAATATATCCACCAACAGACCTCTACAAACTCTCTTAAGATTCTGGACCAATTATGCAATTTTACTAATAATTTGGGGTTCAAATCCCCCTGGGGTAAGTACTAAAAATGGCTTCCCAAATGCCTCCAAACCCACTCAAATTTATGAACAGAGGTATGTAATTTGTTAAGTATTTTATTAAATTCTCATATGCACCATTAATGGATTATTACAACTATTCTCACCCTCTCCCATTAAACTGCAAAAATCCCCAATTCGACCCTTAGGGAAATGGCACTATTTCACCTCCCAATACAACTAAACTGAGTAAAAATGCTTCAAATGCTCAAGTACAGTGCATGAAACTTGTAGAAGACATCCATGAAAATATATTGATCACAAATATATCAGAGAATCATCAATTCATTCGAAATCATCATCAATACATTGGCTCACAACAAGGTAGTGGGGAAATGGCATTGTTCTTCCATTAAAAATTAGATTTATATATTTCTACTGGGAATTTCAACCTGAAACTTTTTGGATATGAATAACAGAGTATTTAATTCATATTATAAAATAAATGGGGCATTAAAAGCTTCCCCAAAGAGTACAATAGCTCACCAAAAACGCCCTCCCTCAAGGATCAAGAATATGCCATAAAAAATGGAAATGGTTGAAGGAGTGAGCTGCAATAGAAGAAACCATGAGCTGCCCTATAGCTTACACCTGCAGATAAGGACTCCATTAAAGATCCAAATGAAAGGTCTGAATGGCCTTTCCAATTACCAACATGGATGGGAATCTTTCACCCTCGAAATTGGCTAAGGCAAGAAACTAGTAGTCCACTAGCTCTCCCTCTTCACAAATGCAATTGCAAATTATACAAATGATAAAAAGCTGGTTTCATTCTTTTTTATTGACATTTATAAAGTTCTAATGTCCTCCATGGGTCGAATTCCTTCCAAGACAGTCATGCCAACTCAAGTTGGGAAGAGATTCCAAAGAACACCACTTATACAACAATTCCTAGTTTCCCACTTCCACCAAATCACATGTGGAAGCATCTTAGCTACCTTAACACCCTTGAGCACCCTCTTGGAGTCTATTTTTAGCCCTGATATCTCATATATGTCATATTTCAGCCTTCAGGTCTGATTTGTGTCATAGGTGTCATAGCATCTTCATCATTGTTGTCATAGAGCTAGGGAATCTAGCCCAAGTGTCTTACTAACTCCAAATTGTCTCTTCCTCTTCCATGGGAGTTACTCTTCCTCTATATTTAGACCTTGGATGATTCATGCATTGAATAATACCTTTTGGACTCCCCCAAGTATGTTACCATTCACCTTGAATTCGAATTGGTGAGAGAATGATGCCAAGTGTAGTGGGAAAATCTAGCCATATGTGGGTCCCACTTCCTCCATGTGTCTTCATGATCAAATGCAACTTTGATTTTCACTTGTATATATTTATTTAGATCCTTTATTAAATATTTATGCCACTCTAATGTTCAAATATCATTTATTATCCCCATTATTCCAAATCCCAAAGATTCCACCCCAAACCTAGGAAACTAGTAATTTTCCTCCTTGGCAATTATTTGACCTTTAACATCAATTTTACAAACTCTAATGAATATGGCCAATGTGATTAGGCCATTGTGACCCAATTCCAAATTTGGGACATGATAGCATTAGTACAAACATAATGCAATCATAAGTGTCATAGCCCTAATCAATGAATGTCTTATTTCATGCATTCATACTTTTACTAGGGTGATAAGACAAGTCTAAAATTAAACAATATTGTTACTAAACTCAATAACATGAGGACAATCATATTATAAACTTAATCATGAACAGATTTCAAAACGTACCTATAAGTCATACCTATCAAATTGCTTGTAGGTTGTTGTTGTTGTTCCTTTTGTTCTTAGAACAATCTGAGGAAAAGTGTCCTCTTCTTGGTATGTGTTGTGAGAGCTTGATCTTCATTCCCCATTTTCTCTTCTCAAGCTACAATCCGAGCTTCTTCCTATGAGCAATCTTCCCACAATTTACTGAAAGAGATAAGTTTCTTCCTAGCACAAATTCCTTGGATGAAGGAATCCCATGACCTAGGAAGGCCATTAAGAGTGGTCATTACCACTTCTCCATTCTCTATAACTTCTCCCACAGCTTCAAGTTGTTCTTTTATCTAGGAGACCCTTGAGAAATAAGGTTGCATGGTCTCTGCATTCTGGAACTTGATATTTTTCAATTGATTCCTCAAGGTCATCTTCCGATTTATATTCTTCCCTTCAAATAGCTTGGTCAAGGAATCAAACATCTCCTTAGGTGTCTTCAGAGATGACGCATGTGGCATGAGATGGTTTTTGATAGAATCAGCAATGATCCTTTTAGCATTGAATAAGTTCCTCTTGTGTAAGGCATTAGTCTCTTCTCCCTCTGGGATGGGAACCCCTTCACACATGTAGGTTTCTAGCTCACTCTCTTCTAGAATTAACCCAATCCTATACTTCCATGCTCGGAAGTTATTAGCCCCTTCAAGTTTATCCTCAAGCTTGGTGTGGTGAGAACTTCAAATGAAATAGAAAATATTTAGGTCTTACCACTTGATTTACAGAAATATGCATCTCGAACTAGATTAGGGTTTGTTAGAGAAACCCTAAAAATTCAAAATTTGAATTTCAAACATCTGAAAAGATAGAAAGATGCAGCTTGATGATCTGATCAAGCTAGTATACTAAGAATTTGAAAACTGCAAAGTTTCAGCCCTCAAATTTGCTTTTCAAACTTTTGGATTCACTAGGGAGGACCCTAAATGAGGGTTTGATTTTCCCGGAGCTTCATCCATCCAAAATTTTTTATCTTGATCTCTAAACTTCTATTTTTCAGAGGATCTTCCAGCCATGGTCTCAGATTTCAAAAATTCCAACTTTTGCAGAAGCCCTAATTTCCAACTTCACTAGACAGGACCCCAAACTAGGGTTTGATTTTCCCAGAGCTTCACCCAACCCAAAAGTTTGATCCAAATCTCTAAACTTTGATTTTTTCGAGCTTCCAGCCATGGTCTCAGATTTCATAAATTCCTATTTTTGTGGAAACCCTAATTTTTAGGGCCAAACATGAAAGTGCCCAGAATTGAATTCTGATTGGACATAAAGATGCACCTTTCTAAGGAGAGTCAATCTAACCTACTACCTTTCCAAAATATGTGGAGAGAAACCCAAAAAAAAGAAGCCCTAGCTTCCGCAACTACACAGTGTCTTCTTCTCAGGTTAGCTCTGATACCATGTTAATTTTTGAGCATTAATTCAACATACTCTAGGATCTTTACTAAGAGAATAACATGTACAACATATCAAGCATATCAATCACAACAAGCAATCACATGAGACAATACACACAGTTTCACTGGGGAAAACCATAAAGGTGAAAAACCCCACAACTTCCTCAGAGATAGAAAGAGCAATGATACAACCCAAGTACAAGAGATAGTCTCTTAGTAGCAGCTTCTCCTCCTCCACTAGTGTGCCACTCTCCAATGAGTGTATGAGTGAGAAATTGAATGATCAAATAGAGTTCCTTCCGCACTCTATTTATACTTGACTTGACTTGCCTAATAACCTTTACTAGGTCGGCCTTAACTTAACCACATAACATAATGCTGACAAGGCTGACCCCCAACAGGGTGGTCTAATAACCCTTTTACCCACATGACTCATACAGGGCCGACCCCATCAAGGTTGTCTAATAACCCATCAAGTATAAGTTCGACATTTACAATATAAATAATGACACTTCCGTATAGAGGAATAATAACATCTCTATAGGAATACAAACACTTCCGTATAGAGGAATAATAACATCTTTATAGGAATACAATATACATAGGTGAAATACATTCCGAAGTTACAATTACATCAACAGATCACATACTCTCTTCTACAATATTATTGGATGAGAACTATAGAGGGAAAGTCATAACATGATTATTATAGTATTCATCAAATTTTCCCTTGAACTTGTAAATGTTGAGGAAATCTTGGTTAAAAGTTTTGGTAGTTTCACTAGAATCAAACAACAAGTCGTTGTAAGATTTATAGCGGCCAATAAGGTATTCCATTTGTTAGGAGTTGAATATGAATAACTAAAACCACTCAAATAATGTGGGTTGGAACATTTTCTTAGGAAAAATAAAAATTCAATAGTCACCCTAATAAAGAATTAATAAAAATATGCATACAAGTATCTCCATCATGGGCCTTGATATTGTTATGTACAATAAAAAAAGGTGGCTAAATGCTTATCCATGGTGATGGCCCTAAGATTTATTAAAAAAAATTGAAAGTGTGTCTTTAAACATGGGAAATGGATTAGTTGTAGGTACAATGTTCAATGGAGATGATACATGGCATGGCATGTTTTATATACTAAACTTATAATACTTGAAAATGATAAGCTAATAGTAGGCCTCTTGATGACCTTAATGAGATTATTTAGACAATAAGAAGATAAAATTTGTTAAACATGATGTCAACAAGGCTAGATTTGAATGAGTAAGTGTTGGTAGACCCTGAAGTAGAAGGGGTAGTTCTTGAAGAATTCATGGTTATAATAGGTTTAGGACTAGGTTGAAAGGCTTGTGACCTAGCATGCAAATACCAAAAATTAGATTTTCAGAGTGTTTCATTAGTAGATTCATATGGATAAGCTCAAAAAGAGACTTGAACTAAGAAGATTAACACTTAATCCTTTGAAATTTCCTTGGAGGTGTGAACGTGAAAAGACAATATACTTTCTAGGCCTTTGGTACCTTAATCTCTCAAGCTGTTCTGGTCTCTCAAAAAGATCAATATGATTGGAAATAATTTCCCAATATTTTTTCAACTCTTGCATTTTTTTGTAGCAAATATGATGTGATGGAATAAATGATTAATGTTTTATTGATTTTCTAGATCAATAGGTAGATTCAATGAGTTAGGCTAAAAAAAATCATGAAGAAAACTATTTAGTTTACTTGTTGGAAGGGTGGAAACCTTTTGTCCAAGATTGACAAGACCAAATTGGCTTCATGACTAGTAATGTTCCTACTCTCAATAACTTTTTATAAATAGATAATAATTTGGACATTTAAATTAAGGAGTTGTTTGAGAATTTTATTTTGATCAACATTATAAATGGTCATCAAAACAAAGAACAAGACAAGGAAACCAAGAAGTGTCCTCGATATTGTTGCCAATTACATTGTTATGGAAAATGGAAGGTCTCCGCAATAACATCTACAATGAATTTGCTAGCTAAGAACACATAAGGGGTAGAATAGAACAAAATTTAAATTATGTAATCTATTTTTTTGAAAAAGTAAATTTATTAAATATGTTAGAGGACTGGTTTGAGCATTTATATTTTCACCTCTGAAAATATTGTGCAACTTTTTATATTAACATAAGAAACCACATTGTTTATAAGCTAGGGGCAATACATAAAACACTCTTCAAACATGTGTAAGTCCTATCTATACTATAGGGCATGTTCCAAAATGTTGGGTGTGGCCCAAGTGGCACAATTTTTGGAAAAAGCGAAGTCCAAGCTTGGCACAGTTTTGATGATGCATAGCGCCAGCACATCAGTTATTTTTTACAGCAAAGTACAAGAAAAGCGAGGTCAAGCAATGACCTATTTTTGGTAAGCCACTCCGCAAAATCCCGAGAGTAGGGTGAGGAGCGGTGTGAAATTGAAGGAAACCGACCTATTGCCTTAGTATAGACAGTACTAAGACAACCAGAGCGGCGGAAACCTTTAGAAGTAGAATGGAGGGCCGATAGCGACAGTGAAGCAGAGCGACAGAAAGGGACATGCAAAGTGCAGTCAGAGCTGCGTAGTCAGAACTGTGGCTATCAGAAGAGGCGTCAGAGCCAGAAGCGGCACAGAAAGGCGGCCAAAGACAAGTAAAGTAGCTGTCAACTACGACAGATCATTTTAGCGAGGTAACTGTGCCATTTTGGGAGGCTTTTTGGTACTATAGGGTTTTTGGCCCAAAATCATTGTAAAGACATGACCTTCGGGAAGAATATCTAAAAGGGGCAATTTTGTAAGGGAAGGATTGATTTTTGTTGGTCTTTTGTTGATATTCATTGGTCATTTTTGGTCTTAGTTTTGTATTGTAATAATAACAAGAGAGGAAGAAGATCTACAGCTGAGTGCACAGAGACCTATTGTAGAGAGAAGAGTCTACAACTAAGTGCATAGACTGGAACTATTGACCCTTCCCATTAATATAAACAATAGTTCATGTGGACGTAGCTCCCATCCTGGGCTTGAACCACGTAAATAAGTGTGTTATGTGATTGAATGAATGTGATTGTGTATGTTCATGTTTATGTTTACGTTCATACTTACGTTTATGTGTGTTCGCACTTTTATATGTATGTTCATATGTATGGTGGATAAGAATAATATGCTAAGTCCTAAACATATATGACTGAATGAGCAAGTGGTTATGTGCATGTTGAATTTGTGAGTTGTTTGGGTAAACACTAAGTTAGCGAAGTCTGTGATATGTGCGACTCCCTAGAAGCGCATTCCTGAAGCTGCGTTGCTTCGTTGTATTACACCATACCGTATGAGTTTGCAAAGTGTCCAGTCCCGTATGTGCGCAGTAATCATGAATTATATGCGAAGTCGGGAGGACTTAGCTCATGCCAGTTTCATAATCGTGCATCACCTGATTACAAAATCCTGCTTCTGTAATCCCCCATAACTTCGCCTCGGGTGAGACCTCAGCCTGTTCGTAGGTTGTTGCCGAAAGGGCCAGTGGAGAAGTGGTGTTGTTGGCCCCATCACTGTGTAGAACCTGTGTCGGTACAATAAAGTTAAAGAATGAAGTAGTAAGCAACCACAAAATTACATCATTCATTGAAAATCATAATATGTATCATGCATATTCATTGATATATCAATCTTGTATATTAAAAAAAACAAAAAACATAAATTTAAGTCATGTAAAATATATAAGAAACTTGTGTGTTACTTCCATTACAATAGGAAAGGTCCAGGGTCATGCTCTATCATTGTCTCATTATTCATCTCCCAATTGTGCCATGTACTCATACCAATATAAAGACCATTCTTAGACAATTGATCGACCTCTAGATTTATCTCTCTATAGATATACACATATTCTACTTCTTGTATCTATCTAGATGACCTTTCAATCTCCTCATAGCTAGGCCTAAGATGAATATTTATAGGGCATCTTCTCTATTTGATCCAGTCTATCACAATCTTGGAGTCCCCAAATACCTGTAGCTTTTACACACCTATCATAATAGCCATCATGAGGATAATATTGAGTTCCATAAACTCTTCTTCGTTGTTACTACCCTCCCCCACACATACACCATACTTTATCAAGTGAGAGTCAAATAAATATACGATACCTCCTTCCCCCACAGTGGATGTTGTTCCTTGAGAAGGACCATCAAAATAGGGCCAACTAACATTCCTATCAATGATATCCTCCACCACCCTCTTATTCTTTAGATTCTTATCTCCTCGAGGAATGTGACTTAAGATGGCTATAACTTGTGTTGCATAGATTGAAGGGGGGATACATTTATATTCAAAAATAACATTGTCCCTAGATAACCATACCCCCCATATGATAATTATAGGAAGAGATTAAAAATCTTTGAATGCCAAATTGTTTAACCAGTTTTCCAATGCATCCTCAAGGTTTAGACTAGTACATGTGAACAAAGTACCACTCACATGTGCAACATATTCCCACATTTTTTTGATATATGAGCATTGAAGAAATAAATGTTTGATATTTTCCCCACTATCCTTACATAAAGGACATCTCCCTAATCCATTCCCAAACCTTTTAATAAAAATATTCCATACAAGATCCTTTTTGGACAAATCCAACCAAATGAATATTTTTTTATTTGAGAGGACACTTTAGTTTCCAAATAATATTATACCAACATTGTGGCTCTCGTAGTTATTCTTCCCCCTTAATTACCATATAACCCAACTTTGGTGTATATTTTCCACATGAGTCATTCCTAGACCATATGAGGGTGTATTCACATTCAACCAATCTAATGTGACTATTATGTAAATACTTAATATATATGTCCCATGTATCTACTTCCCCCATATCCATAATACCCAAATAATATTCCTTTATCCATCCATGCCTCATGAAGGTAGTGTTGACCAAATCATCTATCTATTCCAAGTAGATGTACCCTTGTTCCCTCAGATGTTCAACTATCTCATTTGGAAACCTGTGTTATCTACCACTTCCTATTTAAGGATCCTATCCCAGTCTCAAACTTATTCCATTCTCCACCCTCCACACCAACCATTATCCAATGAATTCAATGGCCATGATCAATGCTTTCCACATTGTGGAAACATTATTTGTCATGTCCCCAAATTTTGCTATGGTCCATGGGGTAATTTTGGCCTAAGACACCTAAGCAATAATTATTTAATTAATGAGCATGTATGGAAACTACCTTATGGAAGATGCCTAAGGTTGTATTTGGGAATTAAATGGACAAGGTGGGCCCCCATGTAGTTATTAACCCCATGACTAAGTCTAAGCGATTAATTAAATGAGAATTTAATTAATGGGGTAATTTTGAGCAAATTATACCACAGGGGTCGATTAATTATTAATTAATTAATTAAACTCTGAATTTTGGAGTAATTATGAGTTTGTAATATTTTTATTAATAATTTTGGCTAATAAACGGTGGCAAGTAGTGATGACAAGGCTAGGAGGTCTATATTGGTTAAAGTGGGCCAAGCTTGCCTTAGTGGCAAATCTAAGGAAAAGCAAGGAATCAAAGAGGAAAGCTAGGAAAAAGGAAGCAACTATAGAAAAGTTGTCATAGATAAAAAGCATGAAAATTTGGAGGTGCAATTTCTAAAAAAGAGGTAAAAGCATGTCAACCCCAAATGAAAGCAAGTGGAGGGCATAGTTTCTAATTCAGCCAAAGGTTGTGAAGAAAGGAAAAATATTATGTAAGATAAACTTGCTATTTTCTCAAGGAGGGCGCACTTTCCATTATGAATGAGCTAAACTTCCTAATTATTCCAAGAGGGTGATCACGTGGCTTAGAGTAGGATGGGAAAGTAGGTAACTTACTCTCATAGGTCACCAAATCTAAGTAACTTACTCAGCAGCTCATCATGAAGTTTATAAAAGAAGCCAACCAACTCCAATGAACAACTTGGGATCATTTGTGAAATTTGTGCATGAGAGCTCTGAGCCCTCTAGTTGAGTGATGTACCTCAACAAGTCTTTCTTGGGAGATGTGCCCCAAGGTCCTATGAGTTTCCAGTAAGTGTTATGCAGGTCCATATCAAGCTTCTACATCCATTATTAGTCACTTCCATCTTTCATTGAAGATCTCTAGTCCATTGGAAGAGCACGTTTCTCATACAGTGAAATTCTAGATAGTTTTGGTGATGGTTTTCTAGTTGAAGATGAATGCTCCAATGATAGCACCCAAAAATTGATGGAGAGTTAGTATAGATATATATTCAGTCAACAGAGATGTCCAGTATAAAAAATAAGCTTCAGAACTAATCCATCCTCTTCTACTCATTCATTCTCACAACCCCAACTAGATTTGGAGGTGTTTTCACTGTAAGAAGGAGAAGAACTATGGACAACGCCCCATCCTTCCTCTGAAACATAGTGCACAACCCATAATCTATTCCAGACCTGTTGAATACAAGAATATATGTTCAGTTCAGATATTTTACCATCCCACCTCTTCTCACAACTCTTTTGTGGCTATATGTGAGGATTTCCTAGTCAATAAGACACTGTATGGTTGAGGAGCAATTAAATGAGTGCCATATTGGTTCAGTGAGTTATATTTCGACCTTATGTTGTTGAATAAAATATATCACAACATTAACATGCTTCATAATAGAGTATTTCAGTTAATAAAACTCATTTAGTAACCGAGATTGAGAGACTAGCTCATTGAGCACCATTTTGTGACTAGTTTTACTGAAATGACTACCAAATTCATTCTGAGTGTCAGTGTTTCATTTTGTAAATTTTAGGAGGTTAATAATTCATTATATTTTCCATATCAGTCCTTACTTTAATAATTTGAAATCATTTAAACCCTTTTTGTAAAGTTTGGAAATTAACTAGCTCAACAATCCAATATTGGCTTAAGACTCCCAAATCACCCCTACTCTTTCTAAATATTTTTGAATGATTCCAAGAAAATTTATTGAAATTATTTGACTGTTATAACTCAGCTTTGGACCCTTAGGAACTCACCTAGTCTAGTAAGCATATGCTGGTGTGCCCAAAAGCTTTGGAGTAGACTTCATCCTGGCTGATGCTAGAAACATAAATGGCCCCAGTGCTTTGTGCTTAGGACTCTCCCTCCGATCCGATTTGATGTTGTTTCACATGCCTCATGCAAATTCCAGAATTGAATGTTCATCCTACCATACTCATTCCTTACCCCAGTACCCATCACTTACTTCCTGCACTGTTCGAAGAAATTGAGCGAAATTTAACTAGTAAAGTTTATAAAAAATTTGAAGTTGAGTTAATATCTTGGTTAAATATTCCCAAGGATATTACAGTGGCATCTGAGCTCTTTCCTCTACTACTATGGAAATAAGATTCTTAATTTAATGAATTGGCAGTGATGTCGATATTCAATGAAGAATATTCTTACACTGATGAGGATTTTTATGAGCAATATGATGATGAATTTGTTGATAGGTATGAAGAGTATTGTAGACAGTATGAGGAAGAAGAATTTTGAGAAGTACCCTCTACAAGTATGACCCATGAAATAATGATTGGCAGAAGAGGCTATGGTTATTCCGATAGCTATATGAAGGAAAAGGTTGCATGTTCCACAACCAAATATCAACCTACTTCTAAAGTGTACCTAAAAGAAGCAAGAGCTTTAGTGGATGCATGTTATTTACACCTCACAAGAATGTTTGGATCCTCTTCCAAAAGAGCCTCCAAGAATCCTGACCATAAAACAACCAAGGTAGAAGCTTCATTATTTTGTTTGGGGAAGTACGACCCAAACACTAATCATGAGGTTGTTGATAGATTGGGAGCAGAATCTACTACAAGATTCTATGTAGAGGATTCCAAGATCACCTCAAAGGAGCTTGGTAAGCTTAAGGATGGTAAGAAATACTTTGGATCAAATCCAAAAGAAGAACCTAAATCAGATCCAAAGTTACCACATGAGCTACATAGTGAAGCAGAAGATGACCACACATCAGTTGGATGTGAACCCATAGATTGGGTGGCACAACAAGGCACCACAGCTCCGTCGTTTGAAGGGTGAAGTATGATGAAAAGGTATGGACCTCAATCAGATTTTTGTACCCATGTTCCTTTTGGAAATCAACAGAATAACATAGAATACATTGTCCATAAGGTGTGCCATGATGTGGAGAAACTAGTTCCCCATAATGAAGCATTTAATTCTCAATGCTTAGCTCCTCAGAAACCAGTGACTGTGGGAACATCAGGAGACCCTCAAGGTGTGGAAGAAAGAGGGAATACCATGGTTAGATATCAACATACTTGCAGCAGCCATGAGGATGATGATTCACCAAATCCTTTGTCAGAAGGAGAGGAAAAAGATCCATGCACAACTAAAGATCCAACAGTCAAACATTCAATTGTTGGCAATGAGGAAGGTGAAATCACTCCCAATTTATTCATGGGTGATTTCAAGATAAGTGCAGAAGATATGTGGAAGGTTGATGAGGGTAGGACATATTTTGTATCATATCCAAAAGAAGAACATCAATCAGATCTAAAATAATCATTGGAACTTTAGGTTGAGGTGGAAGACCAGCCCAAATCAGCTGGGTGTGAACCAAGGAATTTTGGAAAGAAACATGCTGCCATAAAAACACCACATGAGGAGGAAATTTGGGCACAAAGGTATGGCTGAAATTCTAATTTTTGCATGCCTTTGTTGCAGCCCAAGATGGCAATAACTTCCAGTGAGAATGATGGATTAGAAGAGCCATCTAGTGTCAGAATTTAGAATTGGGAGAAGGTTGAATTGTAAGAAGCAGAAGAGGAGGTTCACCAGCTAGAAATTCTTGCCCTAATTGGACCATTGAAAATGAGTGAGGAGAAAATCAAGGAGGCACTGAAAAACCTCCATGAAATTAATACTTTGATCTCTCACTCCTATTGGAGAACTACATCAATGGAGGAGCAACCCTCTGTTGAAAATGTTCTGCACATGTGGGAAACAGTAGGAAGCCTAAAAGGAAATTTCTCTCAGCTACTTTCGAATAGAGATCACTTGTTGGAGCTTGTGAATATGTACTATAATGCTGCAATAAGGAATGATGAGGAGATCAAAAAGCTCACTCATATGTTGGAAACGACCCAGGATTCTCTGATTGGTACTCATGGTGCTTGTCAAGAATATGAGGATTAGATTGAGCGGCTTAATGAAAAGTTGCCAGAATCACTTTTTACCTCCCAGCTTTCACAAAGTCACAATAACATGGGTGAGTTAGTTAATGTTCCAAGGGAGGAACCTCATGAGTTGGTGGATCATGAGGAACAATCGGTCTGGTATGTGCTTGAGGAATGTCCAGACATAGTTGATGAAAAAAAAGCACATGACCTTTTCCAGAATGAACTTGAGAGGTTCATTGAAGAAAGTCATTCTTCCAAGGAAGAGCCAGATGAGTACACCATAGATGGATCAGCAATCAATGGAGAGGATACATCCAAAACTTTAGTGGATGAAATGTTTAGAAGCATGGCTCATCATCCTTCGTTCCCCACTTCACATTCAGAAAAGAATTTTGGGAATGAAAATTGGGTAAAAGGATTCTTCCTCTTGGTGTCACATGAGGAGCAGGAGGATCCTCAAATTGAGGCAAATGACATGTTCCTTAAACCGCAATAGTGGAGGCAGCCCATGCAAGTGTGTGTAGCCACTTTTGACAAGTAGGAATAAGATCTACACTTACTTCCAAAGTGTGGGTCATTTGATGGAGTTTTGCACCCTTGGATCAATGGTAGAGAGTTGAGCCATTCGATGAAGAGGGGAGCACCAGTGGAGTTCGATAGAGATCATGAGATCTATTCATTTGAGGAGGACATACATATGGCTGATCACATTCCATATGGTTCAACAAATGAAAGTGCTTTTCCATCCATTGGCTGGATGGGTAGATGCAACATTGCAATGAAGACGCTGGAAGGTAAAAGGTTCTTTTATTTCTGCACTAAATATTTTGTTATAACTGACATTGTCTTGACATGTGAGCTGCAACAAAGATGTATTTTACAAGCATTAGATGTATCCAGTGCACATGAACAAGAGATGCATTCTAATTTGCATGCTCTCAATAAGCTCTATGTTTGGTGGAGAAGTCACACAGCTAAACAGGTTTGCATTGGGAGTGGCACACTTCCAACATGTTGGATGGATCCTGGCATACCCTGGAGTGATAAATTTTCAGAAGTAACCATGATAATGGATGGTATTCAGTAGGTACCATGGGATCCAGACATTCTTTGGAGTAAAAAATTTCCAAATGGGGCATAAAAACTTGGGTCCTTACCGAGGAAGCAGTGGGATCCAGGAATTCTACTCAAGTTATCCTAGTTGGGTTGAAAATTTTGTTCATAGCTAGTTAAATCACATATATAACTTATAGTGTAGTTTTTCTTCATTTTTTGAAGGTCCAAGTTTAATTTTCAGATTGTACAGTGGATGTAGACAATTATAATCATAGTAGTGCAGTAGAATCTTGGTGGAATCCTAACATTGTTGGAGGACAAGCAATCTTAGGAAGGGAGGACTGTCATGTCCCCAAATTTTGCTATGGTCCATGGGGTAATTTTGGCCTAAGACACCTAGGCAATAATTATTTAATTAATGAAGATGCCTAAGGTTGTACTTGGGAATTAAATGGACAAGGTGGGCCCCCATGTAGTTATTAACCCCATGACTAAGTCTAAGTGATTAATTAAATGAGAATTTAATTAATCGAGTAATTTTGAGCAAATTATACCATAGGGGTTGATTAATTATTAACTAATTAATTAAACTCTGAATTTTGGAGTAATTATGAGTTTGTAATATTTTTATTAATAATTTTGGCTAATAAATAGTGGCAAGTGGTGATGGCAAGGCTAGGAGGTCAAAATTGGTTCAAGTGGGTCAAGCATGCCTTAGTGGTAAATCTCATGAAAAGCAAGGAATCAAAGAGGAAAGCTAGGAAAAAGGAAGCAACTACAGAAAAGCTATCATAGATAAAAAGAAGGAAACTTTGGAGGTGCAATTTCTAAAAAAGAGGTAAAAGCATGTCAGCCCCAAAAGGAAGCAAATGGAGGGCGCAGTTTCTAATTCAACCAAAGTTTGTCAAGAAAGGAAACATCTTACGTAATATAAACTTGCTATTTTCTCAAGGAGGGCACAATTTTCATTATGAATGAGCTAAACTTGCTAATTATTCCAAGAGGGCGCCCACATGGCTTGGAGTAGGATGGGTAAGTGGGTAACTTACTCTCACAAGTCACGAAAGCTAAGTAACTTACTCAACAGGTCATCATGAAGTTTATAAAAGAAGCCAACCAACTCCAATGAGCAACTTGGGATCATTTGTGAAATTTGTGCATGAGAGCTCTGAGCCCTCTAGTTGAGTGATGTACGTCAACAAGTATTTCTTGGGATATGTGCCCGAAGGTCCTATGAGTTTCTAGTAAGTTTTATGTGGGTCCATATCAAACTTCTATAGCCATTATCAGTCACTTCCATCATTCATTGAAGATCTCTAGTCAATTGGAAGAGCACGTTTCTCATACAGTGAAATTCTAGCTAGTTTTGGTGATGGTTTTCCAGTTGAAGATGAATGCTCTAGTGATAGCACCCAAGGATTGATGGAGAGTTAGTCCAGCTATATATTCAGTAAACAGAGATTTCCACTATCATAAATTAGATTTAGAACTAATCCATCCTCTTCTACTCATTCATTCTCACAACCCCAACTAGATTTGTAGGTGTTTTTATTGTAAGAAGGAGAAGCACTGTGGACAACGCCCAATCCTTCCTCAGAAACTCAGTGTGCAGCCCATACTCTATTCCATACCTGTTGAATACCAGAATATACATTCAGTTCATATATTTTACCATCCCACCTCTTCTGACAACTCTTCTGTGGCTCTATGTGAGGATTTCCTAGTCAATAAGACACTGTATGGTTGAGGAGCAATTAAATGAGTGCCATATTGGTTCAGTGAGTTATATTGCAACCTTATGTTGTTGAATATAATATATCAGAACATTAACATGCTTCAGAACAGAGTATTTCAGTTAATAAAAGTCATTTAGTAACCGAGATTGAGAGACTAGCTCATTGAGCACCATTTTGTGACTAGTTTTACTGAAATGACTGCCAAATTCATTCTGAGTGTCAGTTTTGCATTTTGTAAATTGTAGGAGGTTAATAATTCATTATATTTTCCATATCAGTCCTTAATTTAATTTTTTGAAAGCATTTAAACCCTTTTTGTAAATTTTGGAAATTAACCAGCTTAGCAATCCAATATTGGATTAAGACTCCCAAATCACCCCTACTCTTTCTAAATATTTTTGAATGCTGCCAAGCGAATCCATTGAAATTATTTGAATTTCATAACTCATCTTTGGACCCTTGGGAACTCACCCAGTCTAGTAAGCATATGCTAGTGTGCCTAGAAAGCTTTGGAGTAGACTTCAACCTGGCTGATGCTCGAAACATAAATGGCCCCAGTACTTTGTCCTTGGGACTCTCCATCTGATCTGATTTTATGCCACTGCACACACCTCATAAAAATTCTAGAATTGAATGTTCATCCTACCATCCTCATTCCTTACCCCAGTACCCATCACTTACTTCTTACACTGTTCGAAGAAATTTACCGAAATTTAACTAGTAAAGTTTATAAAAAAATTCAAGTTGAGTTATTATCTTGGTTAAATATTCCCAAGGATATTACATTATTGTTGGATTTCTCTCTTATGCTGAACCATTCCTAAATGGATAGAGGATGTATATATTTATGGTAAATCACCTTCACCCATGAACCATCTCCCTTTAGAATTCTCCACGCCCCTTTGGAAATTAGTGCCTTTACAAAAAGTAGGTATTTTTAAATTCCCATCCCTTTAGCTCCTTTGGTCATGGCATCTTGTTCCATGCCACCCAATGGAATGAATTATCCGCTAGATTCCACTTCCATGGGAAGTTGTAACACAACTTTCTTATATGTTTCAATATACCATAAGGGACATAGGACAATGCAACCTAGTAAATTGTGATGGATTCTAAAATTGTTTTAACTAGGATCAACCTTCCACCCCTAGATAACCATGTATTACATCGTGACCTAAATATTTTTTCCACCTTACTTACTAACCAGGTATTGATGGACAGAAATATCCTAGCGTAAATGATAGGGGTTCTCCTCAGTGAGAAATCCCAATTAGACTTCTTACCATTTGGAATAGGGAACCCATCTGAATTTTGGCCTAACTATTATTCACTGGTTGGGGATTTTACCGATTGCGTCTTGGTACTTCCTTTAGGATTTTATTATTATTAGATGAAATACATAGTTTTTTAACCTATGATGCGGCCTAACTAATTTAACATGTTCTTGAAATGAACGAAAGTTATAGAAACTAGTAGAAAATTAAGCAAGACACATCCAACAACACATAAACCCCAAACATGAAATATATCACAACTACAAATTGAGATTAAATACTGAAATAGATACAATATAAAACTAGTTCGCATTTATAGCTCGTAGAAAACAAAAAAAATAATGTATCCAAAGAATATGAAATAAGCAGCTGTGCACCATTATAATAATCCAACAAGAAACATAATGATCTTATTGCATATGAATCATAGAAGAAAAAGAAATTAGTTCCATTGCATTCATCCATACAACAAACACAACTTCCAATGCCAATCTTGAGTCCAAAAGTTGTATATTCATCTTCAGAGATAGTTCATACACAGAGTGAGTAGCCAAACTTTCTAGGCCGAAAAGTAACTCCCTCTTTTCTCAGTCCTTCTTTTATAGTTTTATGTAAGCCTGTAGGTGACCATTCAAATTCGTTCAAGGCAGTTACAACTCTTGAAATTCCAACAACATGTCAATTTATATTTACATTGTTTAATATGATAAAAGAAAATCAAAGTTACCTAAGTAAGATGTGTTTCTTCCTTGAGCCTAAGTAAATTCATCCCGAAGTTCACAATCATAAGCAATTACATTTAACTGTTGAGGCTCTAACAAACATAAATCTACTTCACGAAGGACCACTCCCCTAGATAATGTAGTTAACCATTTGGTTGTTGAGTTGTGTCCTATATTCAGATATTGAACCTTCAACATGGGTTTCCTAATCTACTCCTATAATACTGATGAAGTGATTTGGTTTGTACACTAAATGATTCCCAAGTATTCATCTTTGATTGTCATGAGTTCTGCTATCCTTTGTGCTTTTTTCGAATGGGTTATTCAAATGTTCTAGGAGGAGGTACATGGAACCTTTTGAATACTTTGTCGATGTTATGGTGCACCTCCTTACACTTCTCCATTGAATCTACAAGATCTTTTTGTAACTTTTTCTCAGCTTTCTGGAAATTATCCAAAGTGGCATAGTCGAGCTGCATTTCTTCTATTGTCCTCCTAGGTAAATTGGGTGGCAATTTTGTACGTTTCTTGTGCCATGCTACCACCTTTTTCAATCCCCCCTTTTCATTAGTGATCTTGATACCACTACCCTAGGCCACCTCTAATAATTCTATGATCTTGGAAGCTATCTTTTGAACCTCGAATAGTTGCTTTGTAAGCAATACCCAATAATGAAATACTTGTTCTTATAGAGGAGTTACATACTTGTGGAATTGAGCTAAAGCTTTACTATATTCTTTGGAAGCATTCATAACAACTATTAACAAGTCCTTTTCCAATTGCATACTTCCTACTTGATCCTCAAAAGCTAAACTCCCTGCTGTTAGGATCTCAATCTTCTCTTCCCACTTCTCTTCTTTGTCTCACAGCTCCCTTATTTGTGCATTCATGCTTGTTTTATCTTCCTTGATAGCTTCAAACTGAGTGGTTGGAGAATCTTTTTCTAATTTTAAACTTTGATCCAAGTCTTTTGCATTCCACTTTTCAACCTCCATGGTGTCATGCTGGTGTTTCAATTCAATTCCTTCACTTCTAGCTTGCAAGAGGAGGTCCTTCAATTTTCCAATATTCCTATTACCTTTATCAACATCTTGTAGTATCTTTTGGATATTATCTTGGAACATGTTATACAACTTGACGAGAACTATTTACTCAAAACAAGAACTCTAGCCATAAAAACCCATATTTTTGCATAAAAAATACCAAACAATAACCCTGAGTCAAAAAGTTGTGCTATAGATAGCACCGCTTTTTTTTTATGGTTAAAAATATAGACATGGACCAAAACAATCCTTATTGTTGTTTACAAAAACCTTAAAATCAAGTCTTGAATTGAAAACTAATGCTACCGGTAGCACACTTTTTCAGAAAATGGCATTATTATATCATTGTATCATAATTTAAAATTGTATTTATTAATTCTCTTAGCAACACTATATAAAACTAGCACCTAGTTAAATACAAATTATTCAAGAAATTTTTTAACCTCTTTTTCTATATAAAATAAATGAATTTATGATATTATTCATAATAAAATGATATATTAAATCATAAAACATCTAAGTTATGATATTTGGGTGCACAAGGGAGGAAACACCTATAATAATTATTATTGTTGCATCAGAAACACTAAAAAACAACCCCGAAGACCTCCTAGAATTAAATAAAAGTTTGAAAAAATTGAAAATTCGAAAATGCAAAATTATTTTAAAATTTTCAAAAAGTAAATAAAAAATAATTTCATAAATTCTTTAAAACCTTAAAAACAAAATTATAAACAAAAAGTAAAAAAAAAATCCAAAAAAATAGAAAATCAAAATTAAAATGGAACCCAAATTTCAAATTTAAAAAAAAATAAAAATAATAATAATAATAATAACATTTAAAAAAATAATAAACACTTTCAGAAAATTTAAAAAAATATCAATTCAATATATATATGTATATTTGAAAAATATATAAAAATGTTTACAAAATTTAAAGAAAAATTAATTAAAAAATTTGAAAAATGTGAAAATTTTAAAATTTAGAAAAAAAAACTAAATTATATATATATATATATATTTCAATAAAAAAACATTATTTTTTAACTATATACAAAATTTCAATAAAAAAAATGATTTTAAAAACAAAAAACATAGAAAAAAATTAAATTCTAACAAAACAAGTTTAACAAAATTTTAAAAATCTCAATTAAAAAAAAAAACTAATTTTAAAAACAAAAAACATATAAAAAAACCAATTCTAACAAAACAAATTAAAAAAAAACATATTAAAAAATATAATAAAAAAACAAATTTAAAATTAAAAAATAAAAATTAAATAAAAATCCCTCCCTGACTCCTCTGCCTCACCTCCCACGCCTTCCCTCCACCATCTCCCATGGACCCTCCCTCCTCTGCCTCCCCTCCCCCTTCCTCCACCACCACCCCTCTGTTATCCCCCATGTCACCTCCCTCCTCCACCTCCCCTCCCCCTTCCTCCCATGCCTCCCATCCACCATACCACGCCCCCCTCGCTTCCCCCCCCCGCGCCTCTCCTCCCTCCTCTCCCCCTCCCCGCCTCTCTGTCCACCACTCCCCGCACCCCTCCTGGTTGATGGCATTTTTGGAAGCAGGTGGGGTGCAGGGAGGGTGAGGGGAGTGGTGGATAGGGGGGCGGCGAGTGGTGGATAGGGAGGCAGGGAGGGGGAGAGAATGAAGGAGAGGGGCGAGGGGGGGGAGCAAGGGGGACATGGTATGGTGGATGGGAGGCACGGGAGGAAGGGGAAGGGGGGGCGGAGGAGGGAGGCGGCCATGGGGGATAGCAAAGGGGAGGCATTGGAGGAAGGGGGAGAGGAGGAGGAGGAGGGAGGGGTCATGGTGGATGTTGGAGGGAAGGTGTCGGAGGAAGGGGGAGGGCAAGCGGAGGAGGGAGGGAGGGAGATCAAGGATGGAGGGAGGGAGGCACAGTGTTTCTTTTATTTTTGTAATTTTTTTTTTTTAAATTCATTTTTTTATTATGATTTATGTTTTTTTATATTTTGTTAAAAACAATTTGTTTGGTTTTTAATTTTTGTATTTTAATTTTTTTCTTTTTTGAAATTGAAAATATTATTTTTCAATTATAATTTGGTAAAATATTGTGTTTTTTTAAATTTTGCTATTTTTTATTTTCTTTTAAATCTGGTTTCTAGTTTTTATTAAAAATTCTTAGTTTTTAAAAAAAATTGTTTTCAAATTTGGTTAAATTTTTTTTTTTTTTTTTTTTTTTTTTTTTTAATTTTAAATTTTTATTTTGTTTAATTTTTAATTTTGTGTTTTTTTTTTAATCTTTTAAATCTTAAGTTAGGTAATTACAATAGTTGAAAATGAATAAAATTGGTTAAAATTGTTTTTATTTTCTATTTTGTTTTGCAAATTTGCCTATCTAAATTACTTATTTAAGATAAAAGTTCAAAGAAAAACTTGAATATATATATATATATATATATATATATATATTTCATTCTATCTATCTTCTAAAGGTTAAAAAAAATTGAAAATTGATATATTTTCTTATTATGACTTGCTACTATATGTATTTTTTTTGTAAAAGTCGAAAAAACGCGTTCGTAAAAAAAAAAAAAAATTACCAAGAAGTTTTTAAAATCACAAAAAAATGGCTCAAAATGAAAAATGGTGCTACCAGTATACACACTTTCTGAAATGAAGGTAAAAACAACTACTAAAATTGCCCCCCAAAAAAACAAGAATAATGACGGGTTCTCGTCAAGTTGTATAATATGTTTTGGCTCTCCATTATACTAGCCACGCTTGCAAATGAAATCACTTATATTTCCTGATCCATTCCCTCAAATACTGGTACTTCCTAAGTGGTGATGATATATGGCCGTGACGAAACCTTGAGTCTCTTTTTCGTTATTTTGATGATCTTGTTCCTCTTGGGGTCAAAGATTATAGTTTCTAACCTGGCCACAACATGTTCTTTAGATGGCGTGTATGGAGTAAGGCCTAATTCCTTGAAGGGAAAATGGCCTCCAGTGAGTGGGATCTTAGTGCTTGTGGTGACATTGTCGATGTCCATGCGTTAAGGACCACCTCCTTGCACGTCTTCAACCTGCCCTTGTTCTTGTTCCATGATATTCTTCTGATTTTTCTCTTGTTCTTCTCTCTTAAGTTCTTCTTGCAAATTCTTTTCTTCCTTTTCTAGAACCTTCTTTTACTCCTTGAAAAATCCTGCTATTCTTCTTTATTCTTCTTCAACTTTCCTCACTTGCTCTTCCTCCTGAGCTTTCTTTGCTTTCTCCTCCTATTGTAGTTTCTTGTCTTTATGTGGTAATAAAGCTTCAAATTTAGCTTTCTTTTAGGTGGCTTCTTGTAGTAATTTATATTGTAATACCTCCACTGTTTCTCAAGATTGTTTACTAGTGCCCTCCTCTTTAGATATTTTCCCATGCTTTCCCCTCTTCTCTAGTTCTTCAAAATTATGTGCTCTCCGATATACCTCCTCTTCGGAATAGAACGGAATAGCATAAGTAAAAGAGATTTTGATGGTATTGCAATGATTGGATACTTTTCCATGACTATCATTCCTAAACAAGATCCTTTCTCCAAATTAAAATGCTTCAAAGTATTTTTTTCAGCTTGGTCGCCTCCTTTACCTTATACATACTGTACACCCCAACTGTTATAGGTAGGGGAGGCCATTATGCCTTCTTATCATTGTTCAAGAAATTCGTAATACCATTTAGAAATGTATACCTTAGTATTTCCTTGAGGACCATGAAATACATGACATGCTTGGGGCAAACAAATGGAGCTTTGGATCCTCCGTAGATAGGAAAATATGTACCTTCATCTATTAAGTAACAATCACCTAGATGGGTCACCATTCGAATAACATCTTCATACATGTAGTTAGGAATCCGTCCATAGATAATATAGTATAGCTGGATAATGAATTCTTCACATATCTACTTGTAGTGTTTGGTGTGCTTCTGTGCCCACAACACTTAACAACACACATGTATGGGTACTTCAATGGGATTCCATTTCCACCCATGCTTGGAAAGTAATGTAGAATACACATGCAATATACCATATATGAATTCATTTGGAATTCTCCTTTGTTCACAAGGATGACTTCCTATGCTTTTTTGACATCTAGGATTTCATATTTGCAGAAATAATATCTTTCTAGTTGAATCGTGTAGCATGCATTGTGATGTAGTAGAACAACGGGGTCCAACTAAGCTTAAACGCATTTCACTATCCATTCCATATATTTTGCATAAAATATTTGCAAAAAATCTGTAAGGATGTCTCAAAATATTGGTTTCATATTCCCCACTCTCCTTCTGATGAAAATGCTTCCTCGCAAAACCATGTATATTCTTGATGAATTCATGATAGCCCAGCTGCAGACTCTCAATCCATTCCATAGTCATATAGATTTTCATATCCAGGAGTTGATAGGATTTTGCAAGATTGGTTGGCTGAAATGAAGTGATAACTTTTCCCAAGGAATAACTCATGGTATGGGTTGTAGCATCGATATGAAGTATAAGACAGCCTATTACTTTTGCACAAGGGAACAACTCAACTCTTGTCACTGTTTTATGGAGGCCACATATTTTGAAATTCTAATAAATAATCAATTCCTCTATGGTAGCACCTCGATACACTTCATTACTATAAATATGATATATTTCCCCCCATTTGTACTCTGGATCATCTCCATTGGTGATCTGAGTGTCATCATACTATATTTGCAATGAAACTTCTTAAGCTTGTTTGTCATTTGATGGTATCTCTTGCACAACTTTGGATTGTTTTCTTGTAGTTTGTCCTGAGATCATGAGATCTTGTAAGAGATCACCCATAGCATCAATTTCCATGGGATACAAATCAATAGCATATACAAGTGAACTAGACTATGATTAGTTAATGCAATTGAAATAAAACAATAGCAATAGTATTTAAAAAATCGCTTCATTAATAGAGTTAAGTTGATGATGGATCCCGAGAGTATCAGAACTAAAAATAGATCTTGAAAATCATGAGTAGTTAGGTTTCCATGCATCCAAGTTTGACATCCAAACTTCTTGCGATGCAACAACAAATAATAGGGAAGGCACAATACTCAACCAATGTAGTTGGTCTTATGGGGAAATGGGTCCTAAAAAGGATATGATAGGTGCAGCAGAGGGACTACAAGTCTTCTGGGGTGAATGATGAAGCACCCATGGTAAACATACACCAATCCATTACAACTGTGATTGAGGTCATATGAAAACCCTAGAATAAAACTCAACCCCTTGTGTAAGATGAGAGAGCTATTAAGGAACAAGAGGAAAAAATGGAACTTCTCATCCCTACTTGAAAGAATAAAAATGTGATTCAGAATCTAGGGTTTGTCTCTTTGAGAGGAGTAGGTTGAAAAAAATGTGAGGAACAAAGTGCATCCTAGGGGCCAAACAAAATAAATTATTTTATCAATACTTCCCATGGACTAAGGATATCCCTAAACCCAATTTGCTTGAGTTCCATAGGGTACTAAATTGGGTGCAAAAGACTTAGACAATCGAATCTCAAACCAAAGTGCGAATTCAGGCGATGAGACTGCATACCTAGTATCCCATTGATAGGTGAAAGAGGTTGGTTGGATAAAGACTTGCGCTGACCTAATTTAGCTTCATCCAAGTATCCTTGCATGAAAAGGTAGACTCTGTGAATGTGACAATGGGTAAAATGGAGGGACGGGGGGAACTATTTACAACCCGGGACTGGGGAACTATTTACAACCCCAAAATCACCACCGTTTACCTCTTAATCAAATGCGTGGTTTGAAATGACTGCAAATGGGATTTTTGGGGAGTTTGAAAAATTCACACCGAAGTGTTTCGACGACTTTTGACGAGTCTCACTGAAGCATTTTTATGGTTTTAATCTAGCTTTGTCAAAAATCAAGCTTCCCAAGTGTTTTGACAATCGGCGATAAGTTTCATCGGTGAGTTGAAGGATTTGCACCTGAGTGTTTTGATGCCTTAGTATGAGTCTCGCTAAAAGGTTTCTTTTGGCACGATTGAGAAAGTTTCATTGACGGGAATGCCCATCAATGTGTCGATAGATTTCTTGAGATCCACCGACCTGTTTCAGCGAAAATCTCTAAGTCGGGCGACATTTCCGGACTTAAAATCCGATCGAGTGAAACATTGGTGAGTTTGGAGAAAAAACATCGATGTGTCATTGAACTTAAAAATACTCGTCGAAAAATAAAAACTCAAAAAATTTCACCAAAACATAAGAACTTGTAAAAATTTTAAGTGTTTTTCTCTCTTAGTGGGGACAATCTTTCAGAAAATACTTAGCTCACTATAAGGTAAACAAAAATTCACCCAATGTGGAAAAAATCAATGAGGGTTCCCATCATTTCTACAAGAAAGAATGAGGAAGGAGGTTGCAGCTGCAACACTAGGCCCAATCCCTTCTTTGGTATGAATTCAAATTTAGCACAAAGCCTATGTATTTTAAGCTGATGTGAATACCCACCTTTAAGAATTCAAGCTATGAACAAGTCCACTCTACCTCTTTGTGTCCTAGATTCAAGAAAGAAAGATTTGATTTCCCCACATTATAAACCATGCATGTAGCTGCTGCAAAAAGATTCAAAATTCATTTAAGATTTTCAACATCTCCTAGATCCATATGAGAATATCATGATACCATCAACAAACAATAAGTGGGTTACATAAACTCAAACTCATATATGGATAACTCGAAAAGATCTAGAATTTTTGCATGATGAGAAAGACAACTCATCCCTTCCACTATTAGAATAAAAAGTAAAGGGGGTAGAGGACATCCTTGTCGTAGTCCTCTTCTTGACCTAAAAAAGTCAGATGTAGATCCATTAACCAAAACAACAAATGGCACAAAATTAATACAAGTCATGATCTAGTTCACTACTTGTATATGGAATCCCACTTGTAGAAGCACCAGTCTCAAGTATATCCAATTGAATATATCATAGGTTTTTCATAAGTCCACCTTAACAAACATGTCTTCCTTGTTCTTAGTCATAATTGTACGCATAACTTCTTGTGCAAATCCAACTACATCGTGTATATGTCTACCAGCTAGAAATGCAAATTTCTCGTGAGACAAAGTTGGATAAAATTCCTTTAATCCTTCTGGATATCACTTTTGCAATCAGTTTGTAACTACAATTACATATTGAAATAGGCCTATAATCATCTAGAGAAGTAGCACTATCAGATTTTGGAATAAGTGCTATGAATGTGGAATTAAAGGCTTCTAGAAACGTCCCATTCACCCTATATTCTTCCATTAATTTTAGAAGGTCATGCTGAGTCAAGTCCCAAAATTTTGAAAAGAACTCCACATGCCACCCATCACGCTCGAGACTTTTTTCTTTCTGCATGGAATGAATGGCTTAATTTAAATCTCCCATTGTAACCTTCTGCATAATATTTGTATTTTGATCGTCATTCACATAGGTTGGATAATGGGCAATTAGTCTCATCATCTGAGTTATTGATGTAAACTCATCCTCTTTAAATATGCCATTAAAATGATTGACTCTATCCTCAACAAAATTTATAAAACAAGTTATCAATTCTCCACCTTCATCTTCTAGATGCCTTAGCGAGTTGACATATTTCCCATGATTTACATAGTTATAAATTTGTTTTGTGTTGTCATCTAGTTTCATCATCCATATGTCTCTGCTTTTAAGTCTCCAAGTGTCCTCATTCTCATCGAATATCTTCCTTCTTTATATTTATAGTTGAACACTATCCCCCTTTTCTATTCCTCTATCCTATAGCCTTCCGAATGATTTGAGTAGAAGGATTCCAAGGATCTTTCAATATTTTTCAACTCAACTTGTTGTTCTTTCCTCCTTCTAGTAGCCCATGTAGTTGACTCTAATTTAATAATTTTTAGAATTTGAAGAAAATGTAGTGTAGACCAATAGAGTCCCTTCTATTGTTATCATATTGCCTCCATAAATCCTTTACCATATGAATGTAATCATCATCTTTCAACAAAACTGAATTACAATACTAAGCATGCTTTAAAGTTTAGGAATTTTAACATATTAGAAAATGTTACTCATTATATATATATATATATATATATATATATTGTAATAACCCCAATTTTGACTCGGAATGTATTTAATCAAAATTATGTAAATGATGTACATATGCTAGTATGGATTCCTAGTGCAGAGCTCAAGGCCAAGTCTCGACTAGTGAATGGCTAGGTGTGTATGATGTATATATTTTTATTTGGACCATATGGTTGGCTTACCATGTCAATTCAAAATATATATAAATATCATGTTGGAAGATAATAAAACGGTCGAAGATGGATGTGTAAATAGCTCTAGAGGGGTTATGATTCCAGCAAAGGGAAAGAGAAAAGGGGGGTCTCATGGGGAAACTAAGTCCTATGCTGCCAAGTGTCAACCTTAGAACCCATCGGAAATATTTCAAGTTCCTTAAATAATCCAATTACTTTCTCTTGACTATCAACATATTGAATGCATATGTGAGGTTGGTGGGAAAAGTGACTTCATGTAGTTATTGAAGCATGGGGGTTGTGACAGTTATGTCAGCTGTCAACAATCATATTTCTTCTATGGTCTGAATCTATGTCAGTCATATTTTCACCCTTACCTCATATCCTTGGATTCAACACTCTTTTGATCACTCTCTCATGCATGTTTCTACACTAGGTATAGTTTTCCTATGGCCATCGATGTCCATTACCAGAATATGCTTAACCCAGAATTTCGAATTTGGATATAGAGATACATTTTTGGAAGGGAAATTAGATGGTTGAAGGTGACCATGGAGGTTGGGAAAGCTAAGAACCTTTACCCATTGAGTTTTTCTACTTTTGGAAGCTTGAGAAGTCATGGATTAATGTTGCAGGAGGTTCTCCGATAGCATACAACATGCTGGACTCTTACTGCACACTAGTAAACAATGTAAGGGTTGGATTTCCTAAGGGAACTATGCATCATTGAAGGGAAATTCCTTCATTATGTTGTGTGGGGAATTTCGAAGGAGTTTCATGGTTGTGATGACTCAATGAGACCCCTTTAGAGCTCTGGTAGAGTTTTTGGCTAAGCATAGAGAGAAGAGTAGGTTGTAGGATGAGAGAGAGAATCCTGTAGGTGTTTCATTCGCCTTGGTAGCCTCATATCCCATCTTGGGGGTGGCCTCTCAGCATAGACAGTATATGTTGGATAGAGTACCTACAGATGGGTGGGAAATCACTCTTACAAAGCTAGTTTCTTGGGATCTTCTTTATTTAAAGATAAGTATTCTTATGTATCTAATGTGCAATGAATTTATTTATATTCCTGTAATAATTATGCTTGTAATTGCATACTTTGTGTAAGGATTACGTGATTTTTTTGCCATGTCTACACATGCATTTGAGCTTTTATAAATTCGTAATTTGGGTAAGGAGAGAGATATAGAAGTTCCATTTTAGCTCCCTTCCGTTGGAGAGATTAGGTGAAGGGAACGCTACATATATGCTTTTGCAAGATTTAACTAATGAAAAGCTATAAATAAAAAAAAGAACGCTATACGATTCACAATATATGATAAATCTGAATTGCAAATATAAATCACAAATCAATATTAAATTAAAGCATGAATCTAATAAAAAATTTGCATTATGTTGTGATTAAAATTTTATTTTGTAATATTAAACTTTTTAATATTAAAAAAAAACAAAAAACAAAATGAAAGCACATAAATGAATCATGATAGAATAGAGATATATCTATAAAATAAATTTAAAATTGACTTGTTACAATGATTTATGAAAACCATATACCACAAATCTATGATTAGTTTGATTATTAATCAATAAGGTGATTATAAAATGACATGTCATTTGTAACATTAAAAAAATGTGAGACTTCATAATATTTCAACATTCGAGGTTGTTTGGAAGGGATATGTCAACATGATACATTTAAGAAAAAAAATCTTTAAATTTCAATAAAAATATACATCTTTATGTGAATACATATACATCACTTTCATAATAACCTTTTGGTTTGAGAAGCATAAATAATTAGCCGATAGGCGCTACAATTTTCGAAGTGTAGTGGAAGGCTACCCCAACTTTTAAAAGTCGAGGTAACCTCCCGCTACAATTCTCGAATTGTAGTGGGAAGCTACCCGGCTTTTTAATCCTTGATTAAGGATGAGCGGTGGGGATTCACTGTTATGGCATATACCTTCAAAAAGATTCGTCCAACACATAAATCGAAACACGAAAATTTGCTATGGATGGAGAGCATATTGAAAGGTCGATTACTGATTGACTGTTTTTTTAATTAATCGAAGTACCTTGCCACGTTGATCACTTACCTGCATCTACCGTTCGTGCTCCTTTAAGGTTCTGCTCCTCTCTGTCGGTTCGTTTCAAGAAGCTATCCTCTTCGTCAAGCTATCCTCTGCAGAGAAGCGATAACCATTGTCATTTTCTAAGAGAGTAGACTGGGGTTCAAGCTATCCTCTGCAGAGAAGCGATAACCATTGTGTCATTTGCTAACAGAGGAGACTGGGGTAGCGTATTAGTTCTGACTTCGAGCCATATGAATACACATGGAAACCCTACTGAAGACCCTCTTGTTCTATGGTTGAATGGCGGCCCTGGCTGCTCAAGCTTGGATGGTTTCATCTACGAGCATGGTAATTTACATTAGAACATTTCTAAAATAACCTTATAAATACATACTTCATGGTAATGCTGAGGTTCACGCAGAGCTTCGTTCACAGGGCCATTCAACTTCAGAAGAGGGGATCAGCGTGGGAGCAAACCAGTTGTTGAATTGAATCCATTTACCTGGACAAAGGTGATGAACATGCTACAAAGTTTTCCTTTACTTGAATCTCAAGAAAAATAAAACTACAAGGTTATCATGTCAGTGTTGTTCCCGAATAATTGCCTTTCATTTTTTCTTGAATTAAATCGGAGTCTTTTCCTGTACCTACATTTGAGCTGGTTAATTTCCTGTATTTTGAATTTTTGAAATAAATATGCAAAATTGATTAACATGAAACTTTGTTCGGGCAGATTTCAAGCATCCTCTATCTAGAATCACCAGCAGGGGTCGGATATTCTTACTCAGATACGGAGAATGACTAGATCACTGGGATCTAAATACAGCTTCGGATAACTATAAGTTTCTTCTATAGGTCCGTCTCATTTTCCCTAAATATTTGAAAGTTTACAGTGTTAAAATGCAAAGCTCTGATTGAAGGCCAACAGGGAATTGGGTCACTCTCACTGTGGTGTTCCCACTTGTGTGGTTGCTGGCATGAGTATCTAAGGGATGAGCCCACAGCCCCACCGACATGGCCATGAGTTTCAAAGGGATGAGAATACGTGCAAGTCTCAGACTTTGGCAACTCCCAAGGGATTTTGGCAGAACAACTATCCTTTCATTTTGGCATCCAAGAATGTCTCTTGAATCATTGCCAAAAAATGCTTGAATTGAAGAGTAATGTCGCCATGAATGGTATATGACCAGTAGCTGAAATGAATCTATTGTTTTCACTATTGAAGTAGATACATACATGATTTGCATGGAACCAACCTAAAATGAATTAGAAGAACATAATTCATAAAATAAAAGTAAAATTACATTGACTGAGCTGGACATATGGATTTTGTGCTCTCTACGCGTTGGCAAGTCTCAGAGATAGGAAACTTATATTGTAATGCAGTGGTTCGAGGAGTACCCAGAATTTGTACACAATCCTTTCTTTATCGCAGGTGAATCGTATGCAGGCGTCTACGATATGCCCAGGAAGTGGTCAATGGTATGCTGGAACGGTTCATATATATAGATATAAGTCATCAAGAATTCTATGGTTTTACAGGATTAAATACCATCGGTTTTCCTCCAAATTGCCAGAACAGCCCCGAAGGAGGATCTTCGTACTTCATGCCATGCCTAAGAGCCAGCAATGGAGTTCATCTATTGAACTCTTACAGCAGAACCAGTGGACCAGTATCTGAGAATCTACTCTCACAGCGTAAAGATCAAGAAACGTCTTAGCACGTTACTTACTTTGTACATCTACATTTAGTATACGCAACAATAGCAGCAGCATATCTATTGAATATCAGTCGGTCAGATTGGTTTGTATATATTTGTAATGTGTCGATTATCAAATTTGCTCGGATACCAATTTTATGGATTTAAAGAGAATGAGAATGGGTACTTTTATACATTTTTTTTATGGTTTTGATCACGGTATAACCTCATAAAGAAGATCATGCTGCAAGTGGAATTATCTTTACAATGTAAAGGCTATCAAAGATACTGTGATGTTGAATTATCTTTAGGGTTTGGTAATAAAAAGTAATTAAAATATATTTTAAAATTAAGGTAAACATCGAATTCATACATTGAATTGTTCTTAGGGTTTTGTAATAAAAATGAATTGTAAATATATTTAACAAATGGACAAACTTTGAACGGACACAGTGAATTATTAATTTATTAATATTTTTAGAAAAATAGATTTAGAGTTTCGAGGATTGTTTGTGTTTGTTTTTTATAAATGGATTATTTTATTGTATTTTTTTATATAAATTGATTCATTTTATTGTATTAAAATAGTATTGAATATACCTTTTTTTAGTAATAGTAAAACAATTAACATTTGGATTCATTGGATTTAAGAAAAAATAGTGTGATTAAATATTGTTTGAAATTTCTTAGATTTAGTTCTAGATAGTGTTTGAATAAATTTCTCAAATCACTTATTCAAGTAATTCGCATTGTAATTCTTTGTCCATATTACTTCCTCAATGTTTGTGCCATTGTAATTCTTTGTCAACACATTACTTATTCAATTTTCAAAAAGCATTCATCATGGTGCGTGGCATGTAGTACTTTTGCTATAGTGAAACAAGGATGTAGAGGATGTGGATGTCACCATCAATGTTATTCATAGAAAGACCCAACTTGTATACCATCCTGTTGTTGCTGCAACATCCCGCCAAAGTTTTTGTAAATATTGGGGTCCCTCCTATTATTTTTAGACTTGATTTTGGTCAAAAACTTAGTTACTTGGTTTTAAACTTTTCCCAAGTATTGACCCTTTCTAGTTTTCTTTGGTTTTAGGCTAAGGCATTTTCTTCTCTTATCTTTTAAAGCAACGCGCAGTTTTGTTTTTTTAACTATGCGCGCTTAAGGCACAAATCCAAAGCTTAACTATGCACGCTTAAGGCGCAATTCGAAGGTTTAACTATGCGCTTTGAAAGCGCAAATTGCAAGCTTATTTCTTGCGCGCTAAAGGCGCAATTTTTGGTCTTAATTTTTACCGCTATGTTGCCAAGTCTTGGTCTTCAACAAGTTGTTTCCGCGCAAATTATAAGGAGAAAATCTGTGCTTTATTTCAGCGCATATTCTTATCGCAAATCCTAACTTCAAACTTTCCGCCATTGCACAAATCTCTAAGTATAAAACCGTCGCCTTGTTTCCATGCGTCTTACGGACTCGCCGTTGGTGCACGGTTTGAAGCGCAAGTCCTAGCTCTAGATTCCCTGCCCACTGCACCGATCCTAACCCTAAACTTGCCACCAACTCGCACCCTTTAACTCGCCGACCATCGTGTCCCTTTGGCGCAAAACCTGGTTATTCCCCATAATCCCCGCCAATAAATGTGTGTGCTTAAAACGATGGCAACTCCCAATTTTGTTTTGAAAGTGCTCAGTTTGGAGTTATCACATAATAGGACATTGTTATTGTTTCGCTTTAAAAAAAAAAAACTTGCTTAAAATTAGAAAGAATTAGTTGCAGTTTCTTCTTTTCATTAATTAGCTACTTTCTATCCTTCATAGTGTCTGTGGGGTTAATCTATTATGAATGTGCAATTTTGCTTATTTGTACTGCCCTGCTCACTGTAGGTTTGGAGATTTGGCAGGATTAGAACAGGAGGAGCAGAACAGAATGCTCCAGTAGCAAGCTCTCAAACAGCAACAGAGAGAAGAAGCTGCTAGAGTCCAGAAGAAGAAGAAGAAGAAGAATTACAGGCACAGCTAGCTAGGAAGCAGAAGCAGGAGCAACACATGTCAAATCAAATCTGTGCAAGCATGCAATTGCATTAAAGGAAAGAGCTCAGTCACTAGGCCACTCATATCCAAAGTGTAGAGCACCCAGCATCCACAAGCGAGCCAGTTGGTGGAGATGGGTCAGCGAGCCAGCAAAGAGAAGCCAAATGAAATAGATAAACTATCAGAATTCTTATTTGTCTTAATATGAGGAAAACTGAAATTCCTTTATTGTATAAATGCTTTAAAAGACAGCTGGCTCTGTCTTTCTCTTATATGGAAGGCTTTCTACGAATCTGTAGTTGTGCACTAAGGACAAATTAGAGGAATATAAATGGTTAGGGTATAGGTGGCAACTCTTGGCACATCTTGTAAGGCTATATATAGCTGATTAGAGGGAGATATAAGGGAATTTTGGCAGGTGAAAGGACGTTTCTGTCTTGTACATGAACTATTTCTGCTACACGAATGGGAAAAATCATTTTGGCCTGTGGAAGCCGGCACAACACTTTGCTTGGAGTCTTGTTGGATAATTGCTGAACTATTTCTGCATTTTTTCATACATTTCCTGTGAGATCTTTCTTGGTTATTGTGAATGAATTCTCTGCTATGAATGGTTTCATTTCCTTTGCAAAATTTCTGTGTTAAATGGGTGATAGAATGCTTATCTTTATCTAAGCTATCTTGGATAATCTTTATTTCTGTTGTAAATGCTCCTTCCAATTTAACAGCTATCTGTGAAGTTCTTGGGTGTATTTTCAGTTTATTACTCATTCTTTAAATTTTCTCCTTATAAGGATAGGATAATTTAGATTTGAACTAGGTTAGCATAGATTTGTTTACCACATACATTTAATTTAGGGCACATGCATATAATATTAAAATACAAAATATATAACCGGTGGATCACGCCGCAACCGGTAAAATAAACAAATCTGTAAACCTCACATGGTAGATGGAACCGTTAACCGGATGGATTCCCCATACCAAACGGTGAGCGATCTAGTTGGGATCGCTTACTGGGGAGAATCCCTTGCTGATTGATGCAACGATATTCAAGGCATCAACAGTTTTTGGTGCTAGAAGGAGGGCCACCAGTGCATGGCTAGCAAAAGAGATTCTTTTGTTGGTAAAAATTCCACTGAAAACCCATCTGAAACAGTCTTCCCAAAATTTCCAGATCTGGAATCAAGGAATCAAAAAGATCCTAATCCTAAAACAGAACAGTGAGAAACATTGTATGTTGTTCCTTTTGAAGAAGTAAATCATTTCAAGAAACATACTCACTCGTACATGAGAAGTCTTGGAGGGCTGACCACAGTTCCTCTGTTACCCAGAATCAGAGCTCCTCAAAAAAATCCTCAGTGTACAAGGGATTCCGTTCTTGTTCAAAGTCTAGAAGAATTATTATATTTATCTCTAGAAGAGATTACTGAACCTTTTGACGAAGTTAGACTAGATACCCCTATGAATCCAGAGCAGCAACACACTCCAAGGCATACTCCTCTTAACTCACCACCACATACACGACCACGTTCTCCGCTGAGAGTCATGGTCATACTCGCATGGAGAGCCAGGGGAACATTAAATGTAGTCGGACCATTCCATGATTTGCCAAAAAACCCAGAAAAGGTTTTACCTAAGTATGACCCTAGCAAAGCAATTTCTGCTCAAGACCACCTTAAAAGTTTTTATTTAGCTCTAAATATTTTAAATGTGGAACACGAGGACGTGGTTTGTTGTCTCTTTCCTTATACTTTCAAGCCCAAAGTATCTTCCTAGTATTTTAGTTTGCAAGCTGGTTCGATAACAAGTTGGGAAGATTTTAAGAAATGTTTTCTTAAAAAGTATGGCAATCAGAAAACTGTAGCTACTCTTATGAAAGAATTGTTGTCTATGAGAATGGAAAAGAATGAGAAAGTTCAAGAGTTTAACCAGAGGTTCACAACATTGTTAAATAATTTTAGTGATGCAACAAAGCCCGCTGAAGAATGCTTAGTAGAGTATTATACAACAGCTCTTAAATCCCCGCTAGCAATGTTAGTCAAGAGAACAAAAACACATACCCTGACAGAAAATTTTGAAGAATCCAAGAAGGTAGAAGAGGAGTCTGACAGCATCACTAAACACGCTTTAGATGTAGAGGTCAAGCCGACAACTGTTAAGAAACCTTTTTTGTTAACTAGGGATAAAGAAGAACCCGTAGAAAATTTAGAAAATGTCATTAAAATGATGCAGAAACACTCCAATAAGATTGTGGATCTAGAAAAGGATAAGGCAACGATTTCTTCAAGACCACCTTTCAATCCTTTCTATAAAAAGAAGGAAGAAAATGGACAGCCAACCCCACCAGTAAACAATTTTGCTGTACTAAATCTGAATGAAATAGGCATGGACCACTTCTGCACTTTCCACCAAGAACAATACTCAGAGAAAAGTTGCCCACAGTGGATCAATTTGATGAGCTTAGTAATGAACCAAATGTTAGATGCACAAATGCCCGAGCAAACAAGCCCCCAACAAGAACAAATTCTTGACAGTGAAGAACTAGCTCCCAACACTACGATGATCCTTTGGGATTGGACCCCTTCCCAAGAGCTATCTTGTGAAGAGCTTGTAGATGAAGTGCAGACATCATCTATTAACATCACTACTAGGAGTAAAGGCCCAGTGATCGATCCAACAATAGAAGCACCTAAAGCAAGATCTAATCAAATACCGAGGTGGCACATAACTATCATTCCTCCCCAACCCAAGACAAACCCGGTAGTTGCTCCTACAGTAACTAAAGAACCAAACTCAGAAATAATCAAACCACAAGCTTCTTTAAATAAAATAGAAAATCAATCAAAGATTTCAAAGGGATGTGACATGAGCTATGATATAGTAGAGGATATTAAGAAAACAAAAGCAAACGTTTCCATTTTTGATATGTGTAGCTTACCGCAATAGAGGAAGATATTGATGGAAGCCTTAGATCCACAAACAAGTGTCTCAATAGAAAACATTGATGAGAACCCAGAAATTAATGAAGTATTGGTGGAAAATCGAAATCTCAAACTCTTCCTTTTCTCTTAACCTTTGAGATTTTTAATCACAATGTGCATAATTGTTTGGTAGACTCAGGTGCTAGTTCAAATGTCATGTCTTTGTCAATTTGCAAAATGATCAATGGACAACCAATCCCATCCCCATCTCAAATCATTCAATTAGATAGGACTACTGTCAAGGTTATTGGTGAACTGAAAGATGTACTTATTAGGTTGTCATCCGATCCTAGAGTATTTCAATTCATTGATATAATGGTGGTCGACATCCCTGAGGCATAGGGTCTAATTTTGAGTAGGGATTGGTCTGCGAAACTTAATGGCTATTTTGCAACAGATTGGTCTCATCTATGGTTGCCCTATCAAAATTGCCAAAATCAGATGAAGATATTAAGGGAGCCACACATGAAACAAAATCTCACTCAGTTAGAGGGAAAAAATGAAGCTGTGGCTTTTTCGTTTTTAGTTTTAGGAAATTACTTCTTGGAAATCGAACCTAGGAACTATAAATCAGAAGAAGTTAGCCATATTTCAAACAAACAGTCCGATCTCCTTCACTTTTCATGGGCTGATGATATTGATTGTAATATAGTAGATTTAGTCACTAATTTAGATAGTAATGAAACTAATTTAGTTAAAGAAGAGAATATCTTCTGGACTCTTTACTTTGATGGCTCCAAGACTCAGAAAGGATCTGGGGCCAGTTGCATTTTAATTGATCCTGTTAGAAACAAACATTTTTTATCATGTAGGCTAGAATTTGAGTGTACTAATAATACCGCAGAATATGAAGCTCTCATTCAAGGTTTGAAGAAATCCATTGGTCTTAATGTTAATTTTTTGAAAGTCTTTGGTGATTCTGGAATTGTTGTTAGGGAAATAAGGAATACGATTCATTTTCTTTCACCACATTTAAAAGGTTATCAAGCAGAAGTTTGGAATTTAATTTCGTGTTTTGATGCTTTTAACATCAATTCTGTCCCAAGATTGCAAAACGTTGCAGCTGATCTGTTAGCCACTTCAGCTTCCATATTAGTACCCACTAATAATAAATGTTCTATTGAATTAATTTTCAGGCCTTCCGTTCTAGATAACATCAAAAATTTCAGAGTATTTGATGACGACGATCAGATTATTAGTTTCTTAACCAATGAAAATGCCTTTCACGAAGCCATCATAGAGGAAGAAGAGCATGACTCAAACCTACAAAATAAAGATACGGTGAAAGGGAACTTCATGCCCAAAGGAGTAAGAACCCTAGAAGCACTTTTTGATTTGCAAAGCAAGTTCAGGAGACCTATGAATGCCAAAACCCATAGCTCAACCATGCAATACGAATTAATAAACTTGGGCATAGAAGCAGAACCAAAGTATGTCAATCTTGGTAAATGTTGAACGCCGGAAGAATGAAGTAGATTCATTAAACTTTTCTAGCAATATAAAGATGTGTTCACTTGGACCTATGAATATTTGAAGACATATGACACATGCATCATTCAACACGTAATACCTTTGAAGGAAGGTGTCAAACCTTTTCAGCAATAGTTAAGAAGGATGCATCCGACACTCGAGCCTCTAATACAGAAAGAGTTAAAAAAAAATTTGGAGGCCAAGATTATTTTTAAAGTCCGACATTCTGAATGGGTGGCTAATCTAGTTCCTGTGCAGAAGAAATCAGGGGAGATCATGCTATGTGTAGATTTTCGGAACTTAAACAAAGCTTCCGATAAAGACAACTATCTCGTACCCCTAATGGAACAGATACTGTAGATGGTATCAGGATCGAAACTCTTTTCCTTACTAGATGGCTTCTCTGGTTATAACCAAGTGCTAGTAACAGAGGAAGACCGACTCAAGACCACTTTTCGCACAAAGTGGGGAACCTTCACATACCGAAGAATGCCTTTTGGCATAATTAACACAGGAGCTACCTTTCAGCGAGCCATGGACATTGCATTCTGAGGGTTGGGTGGTCAATGTGTAGTAGTATACTTGGATGATGTGATAGTCTTTCAAAGAAGAGAGAAGACCATATTTCTCACCTAAAGCAAATCTTTGATTGCTGTAGAAAGTACGGCATCTCTCTAAATCCTAAGAAAAGCATTTTTGTTGTTCTTGAGGGAAAGCTACTCGGTCACGTCATTTCCAAGGAGGGAATCTCAATAGATCAAGAAAGGATTCAAGCTATCAATAAGATTCCCATGCCCCATAGCAAGAATTCTATGCAATCATTCATGGGCACCATAAATTTTGTCTGAAGGTTTGTGCCAAACTTCGCTCAGATCGTTAAACCTTTGCAACAAATGGTCAAGCAAAGTGTACAATTTAAATGGATAGACTTGGAAAGGGTTGCATTCAAAGGAATCAAAGCTGCTATAGCCATGGAACCTTCTTTAAGAAGTCCAAATTTTGATAAAGATTTTATAATGTACATGTTTGCTTTTGATAACTCTCTCGTAGTTGTGCTTACTCAAAAGACGGAATCAGGAGATGAATACCCAATTTCTTTTATAAGCACTGGTCTGTACGGCGCTGAACTGAACTATCCTGTGGTAGATAAGCAAGCATAAGTAGTTTTGAAGGCAGTGAAGCAATTCAGGCCGTATATTCTAAAAAATAGAACTAAAGTCATAGTCCCTCATCCCGCTGTCAGGTCTCTTTTTGTTTAGAAAGAATTGGGAGAAAGAAGAGGGAATTGGGTCACTGCTTTCCAAGAGTACGACTTAAAATTCAAGCCGGCTAGCATCATAAAAGGTCAAGGTCTATGCAAGCTACTTACTCAAAGCCCAACTAACGAAGAGCTAGATTGGAGGAATGAAGCTGAGCTGAATATGATACACGTATGTCCAATTTTTACGGCCCCAAAGTCTTGGTACAGAGACCTAGTACATTACTTACAGTCAGGTTACTTACCAAAACATTGGACTCCGAAGCAAAGGAGAGCCCTCCGTCTTAAATCAGTAGCTTATCAGATCATTGAAGGAGTACTCTTCAGGAAAAACTATGATGGCATTTATCTCAGATGTTTCGAAAAGGAAGATGCTATTAACGTGGTCAAAGAACTACATGATGGACTGATTGGAGGACATTACTTCGGGGACACTACAGCTCACAAAATTCTTAGAGCAGGGTATTATTGGCTTACTCTCTTTAGGGATGCCCATGCCTATGTCAGAAATTGCGATATATGTCAAAGAAGCACTAGAAAGCTACCTAAAGCAGCATGTCCCTTGCAGCCAGTTATCATCATTGAACCATTCGAGCAATGGGGTATAGATATAATTGGGGAAATAAACCCTAACTCTTCGCTGCAGCATCGGTACATTCTGACCGCTACAGATTATTTTACAAGATGGGCTGAAGCTATTCCCCTGCGGAAAGCTAACAAGGATATGGTCATCAACCTTTTGGAAGAGAACATCATAACCAGGTTTGGGGTGCCAATTTCTCTAGTTTTTGATAATGCACCTTTTTTTTGTCAATAAATATTAATGAATTCACGTATGAAAGAGGAACTAAACTACATTATTCAACCAATTACTACCCTTAGGGAAACGGTTTAGCTGAATCGACCAATAAAAATCTCATCTGAATCCTAAAAAGGACTGTGATCGAAAATCAAAAAATCTGGCACACAACCCTCCCTCACGCCCTATGGGCAGACAGGGTAATGCCCAAAAACACCTTAGGAGCTTCCCCTTTTAACTTGGTCTATGGAAAAGAAGCTATTCTCCCTCTGAATATATTACTCCCATCCTTGAACTTGGCCCAATCCTCCCAAGGTTCTAGCAGTCAAGCCCTACAATCCAGGATTGATACCCTGCTAAAACTAGAAGAGTCACGGGAAAAGGCCAAAGAACGGTTTCGTCGTCACCAAGACATAGTCAAACGATGGTTTGATAAAAGAAAATTTCGGAAGAGGAATTTTGAAGTAGGAGACTTGGTTCTCAAATGGGACCACCAACACGATGGTAAGGGAATGCACACAAAGTTTCAGCACCTATGGCTTGGCCCTTATCAAATTTATGAAAAGCTCGGCCCATCCACTTACAAGCTAATAGACCTCTAGGGAGAGGAAGTAACCCTTCCCCTCAACGGCCTCGCCTTGAAACAATACTTTACATAGTCCCGTTGAGGTTTTCTGTACATAAATAGACAGTTTCTTTGTTCTTTTGCTTTATTTGTTGATTTTTTGTTTTGTTTTGTTTGTAAATAGTCTCGGTAGTTAGGTTTGTCTTTTCACTCACTTTTCATCTATTTTTCCTCTTCTTCTAGGCTAATAAAAGCCAGCTCGACCCCTGGCTTAGCGCTAGTACAGAACTCTCAGCAAAATAGAAATCTTGAAGGCAGGATCTCATTTGTAAAGAGAAGGAGGCTCTGTGACTTTGCTTCCACTAATCAGCCTTTGAAAAATGGGGATATTTTTTTCTGTTTGGTCAAAATAACCCCAGTTAAATGACTAATGATCCAATATTTCTCTCTCACTATCTTGAGGCTCCACTCATTTTAACATTAATTCATGTCTCAAGGTTTCCTTTCTATTATGGAACCACGGAAAGGAAGCATAGCTCACAGGGGTATGGTATTTAAATGATCCCATGCTACAAATAAAAGCCTAAAGGCGTATATCAAAGGGTCTGATTTCCAAAAATTCTCGCCTCAATCAAAGCATGGGTGAGATGAAAGCAAAATGTTCAAGTAAAGAAAGTTGTTCAAAAGACTTAGCTCAAGCTAGGTTCTTCTCCGTCCATGAAGCTTGATAAATCATATAAAATCTCTCGCTCACGCAAAAGGACATTATGGATTGAAGAACCCAAATCGAAGATTGAAATTTTAAGTAAACTATTTCTGGAAGGCTCAAACAGCAAAAGCTATCAAATGCATGAACATCCAAAAGGATGTAGATAGCATGGGAATGAGGAACAAACGAATATCCCTGTGAAGTACTGTTATGATCCTGTGGAGTCCTCTTTTAGTTAAGGCACCATAAAGACAATCCTAAAATAATTAACTCCATACTTCAGCCTTGAGAGAGTTTGAAGGAAGTACAAATCTTGGTCTCCTTTCTCCCAAAGACCAACATGATTAAGAGATCACCCCATTCTTAAGATTTGAACTGTGAAGCATTTTGTTGTGTGTAAAAATGTGATTTTAAATGTCATTCTAAATCATGACAGGATTTTGTTTCAGAAATCTGTGTTCGCCAGTGAATTGCCAATTGTTGTTGCTGCAACATCCCCCCAAAATTTTTGTAAATACTGGGGTCCCTCCTATTATTTTTAGACTTGATTTTGGTCAAAAACTTAGTTACTTGGTTTTCAAATTTTCCTAAGTATTGACCCTTTCTAGTTTTGTTTGTTTTTTAGGCTAAGGCACTTTCTTCTATTATCTTTTAAAGCAACACGTAGTTTTGTTTTTTAACTATGCGCACTTAAGGTGCAAATCCAAAGCTTAACTATGCATGCTTAAGGCGCAATTCGAAGGCTTAACTATGCACTTTGAAAGCGCAAATTGCAAGCTTATTTCTTACACGCTAAAGGCGCAATTTTTTGTCTTAATTTTTACTGCTGTGTTTCCAAGTCTTGGTCTTCAACAAGGTGTTTACATGCAAATTATAAGGATAAAATCTGTGCTTTGTTTCAGCGCATATTCTTATCGCAAATCCTAACTTCAAACTTTCTGCCATTGTGCAAATCTCTAAGTATGAAACCACTGCCTTGTTTCCATGCATCTTACGGACTCACCGTTGGCGCACAGTTTGAAGCGCAAGTCCTAGCTCTAGATTCCCTGCCCACTGCACTGATCCTAACCCTAAACTTGCCGCCAACTCGCGCCATTTAACTCGCTGACCGTCATGTCCCTTTGGCGCAAAACCTAGTTACTCCCCATAATCCCCGCCAATAAATGTGTGTGCTTAAGATGATGGCAACTCCCAATTTTGTTTTGAAAGTGCTTAGTTTGGAGTTATCACATAATAGGACATTTTTATTGTTTCTCTTTAAAAAAAAAATTGCTTAAAATTAGAAAGAATTAGTTGTTGTTTCTTGTTTTCATTAATTAGCTACTTTCTATCCCGCATAGTGTCTATGGGGTTAATCTATTATGAATGTGCGATTTTCCTTATTTGTACTGCCCTGCTCACCACAGGTTTGGAGATTTTGTAGGATTAGAGCAGGAGGAGCAGAACAGAGTGCTCCAGGAGAAAGCTCTCAAACGAAAATAGAGAGAAGAAGCTGGTAGAGTCCAGAAGAAGAAGAAGAAGAAACGCTCTTGACTCTAGAAGCAGACGGATTACAGGCACAACTAGCTAGGAAGCAGAAGCAGGAGAAGCATAGGTCAAATCAGATCTACGCAAGCATGAGATTGCAGCAAAGGCAACTGCTAAGTCACTAGGCCACTGATATCCAAAGTGTAGAGCACCCAGCATCCACAAGCGAGCCAGTTTGTGGAGATGAGTCAGCGAGCCAGCAAAGAGAAGCCAAATGAAATAGATAAACTATCAGAATTCTTATTTGTCTTTATATGAGGAAAACTTAAATTCCTTTATTGTATAAATGCTTTAAAAGACAGTTGGCTCTATCATTGTCTTATATGGAATGCTTTCTACGAATCTGTAGTTGTGCACTAAGGACAAATTAGAGGAATATAAATGGTTAGGGTATAGGTGGCAACTCCTGGCACATCTTGTAAAGCTATATATAGTTGATTAGAGGGAGATACAAGGGACTTTTGGTAGGTGAAAGGATGTTTCTGTCTTGTACATGAACTATTTCTGCTACACGAATGGGAAAAATCGTTTTGGCCTGTGGAAGCCGGCACAACACATTGCTTGGAGTCTTGTTTGATAATTGCTGAACTATTTCTATGTTTTTTCATACATTTCCTGTGAGATCTTTCCTCGCTATTGTGAATGAATTCTCTGCTATGAATGGTTTCATTTCCTTTGCAAAATTTCTGTGTTAAATGGGTGATATAATGCTTATCTTTATCTAAGCTATCTTGGATAATCTTTATTTCTGTTGTAAATGCTCCTTCCAATTTAACAGCTATTTGTGAAGTTCTTGGGTGTATTTTCAGTTTATTACTCATTCTTTAAATTTGCTCCTTATAAGGATAGGATAATTTAGATTTAAACTAGGTTAGCATAGATTTTTTTACCACATGCATTTAATTTAGGGCACATGCATATCATATTAAAATAAAAATATATATAACCAGTGGATCGGGCCGCAACCGGTAAAATAAACAAATCTTTAAACCTCACACGGTAGCCAAAACCGTTAACCGGATGGATTCCCTACACCAAACAGTGAGTGATCTAGTTGGGATTTCTTACTGGGGAGAATCCCTTGCTGATTCATGCAGTGATATTCGAGCTATCAACACATCCTTCCTTCATCAATCTCCAAGTACCAAAGTTGTGCAACCATCTTGTGTACCAAATAATCATGCCATCTTTAGAGTGGTGGTGTTGTGATTTGGAATATCAAAATGCATGCAAGTGTTTCATGAAACACTTGCATTCAATATAATGCCAACATAATGCTTCAGAAATGTTATTGGCCAAATTTTTAAATGTGGTTGATATTCACCGATCGTATATCAACAATGACCACACATTTAAAAGTTGTTGATATTCATCGGCGAATATCAACCACATTTAAAAATGTGGTTGTTGCTAGTTAATAGTTAGGACAATAGCAGAAAACCAAATCACAATAAGCTAGCTTAATTAGGAATTTGGTCCATGATAGAGTAAGTGTATGGGTTATTTAGCTAAGGGGTCACCACCTTGGAGTTGAGACACTTATGCTTCTATTTTACTTAGAAATTATTATCTTGCTTCAACAATTTCTTATATATATATATAACTACCATCTATTTATTTAAGTATTAATTTAGTGACATTATTTAGTCTCAATCTTATGAACATCACAGTGTTATTGATACCTTTTATGAGAAATTAGTCAGTTGCAACTATGCTCATGGGAGATTGGTCCTAGATTAACGACTTGTTAATAATCTCTCTCTCTCTCTCTCTCTCTCTCTCTCAGACACCCACACGCACCTTAATAATATGTCTTTATATATTGTTGTTTTTGAATAAGAGGTTTAAATGTCTGATAGTAAGGCTATATATTACTAAAATGTACATCATCTCAATAAATATACTATGTAGGTTAAAACATCATTTTCATCCTAGAGTAATATCTAAAAATTCCTTGAATTTGTTAAGTGCTTGTCTTCATATATATGTAAGAAAACAAGTTACCTAAAGACCCAAAACTATATGGTAAGAATGAAAAATTGTCCCCTTATAGAAAACCAACAAAATATTTAAAGTGACCTATTTTTCTCTAAATGATAATGATAAGTTGCTCCACATTAATAAATAACAATTAATAATAACTATTCTCACTATCCATTAAAAAATAAGTTATGAGATGTTTTGGCCTAAAACATATAAATGAATAAATAAATATTTATATCCAATGCCTCAATTCTAAAATGACATTTATTTCAAAACATATTATACAATTCTAAAATGATAATACATGCAAAGATAGTTATTTCAAAGCATATTATACCATTCTAAAATGATAACACATGTAAAGATAGTTATTTCAAAGCATATTATACTATTCTAAAATGATAACACATGTAAAGATAGTTATTTCGAAACAAATTACACATGACGATGTTTTGAAATTCAAGACATGCACATGTAAAAAAGATATTTATTTCAAAACATGTTATACATAAGCATAGATCCATATTAAATTCACATCTATAAATCCAATTAAATGAGGTGTATTTTTTTTTTTATCTAGAAAAATTTTACATTTTAAGAAATTTAATCCATGTAATTCTAGATCTAGGTTTGAAGTTAATCTATGTAGGCCATGAATTTTTTAATTACTTTCCATTTTATGTTAATTTTTTGTTTTATGATCATATATGAATTTTTAATTACTTTTCATTTTTATTTTATTTTATTTTATGACTCTATATGAATGTTTTTACGCACTTTTTATTTTTGTAATCTAATGTTACTCATCTAACACAAAGCATTTTGATTCTCTCGGTTTGAAAACGAAGAGAAACACAATATCATTTAAAGCTGAATTTGAAACTAAATATCAAAACATATCTAATCCTCATTTGAAGATGAATTGTGGAGGCAATGAGATCATCATCTCTCCTTCGTACAAAAACACATACAACAAGAGACACCTTGTTTTGTAGAGTTCATTTGACAGAGATGGTGTAGGGTGTTCAATATACACCTTGCATTAGTGCATTTAGTGCTACTACTGCAGGGATATGAACCATTGGATTTGATCTAACATGGATATAAACCATTGGATTGGATCTAAAATTCAATCCAATGGTTCATTGAAGAGTAGCAACACCTAAACTCACTAATTTCTTCTCATTGTACATGCACATTTTCGTTAATCTCACAAAACATGTTTTCTTTATATTTATCTACCTCCATAAAATCAGTCTTCAACCCAAGAAAGCTCTTAGGCTTTGCACATAGAGATAAGTGAAACACACGCAAATGAACTTTATCCTATAGCTAAGGCTTTTGTACAAAACTCATTATTGATTGTCAAATCCATCAGATATCGAGAATTAAAATTTATCAATATCCTATGAATTAAAAGAAAAATTAATTTATCAATATCTTACGAATTAAAAAAAAAAAATTTAAATAACTAAAACAATTAGTCAGAACAACAGAACACTGAATTTGCAAATCTCATTATAAAATACTATGGGTTCATCTCTATATTGGGAAGATTGCTTGTTAGTTTGTGTTGGGAAGTAGTGCCAATAGTGCCACCGTGCAGCTCATTAGTAAAGGGTTCAAGAATCCATAAGCAATGCACAAATTTTGTGTTGAGCATTTCGTTGGTGAGTAACTTTATAAATGCAAATTCACCTTTTCATATTTATTTTGCAATTGTCATCTACAACGCTAAGAAATTTGTTAGTTAATCTTATATATATTGATCTATATATATTTATAAACATTTTTTTTCCTGGTAGGTATATATTCATCAACATTTTTCATATTTATTATTTTTCATATTTAGTAATCGGTGACAATTATATAAATGAGACATTCTATGCTTTAAACAAAATTTGTATGATGTATTTCTTAAAATGAAATAGTATTAGTTTATTTAATTATCTGAGCATCTAGATATAACAATAAATGTATATTAAACAATTACTAAGAATTTTATTTTTAAAACATAGTTGTATAAATGCTAAAAAATAAATAAAAATTCCTTTGAGAAGATTCAATCTAAAGCATCGAATAGATTTATCCCTATATATTTATTTGTCTTCTCCCCTCATTCCAAAAGTCAAAGTTGTATAATCTTTCTCAGCCAACTTCGCACCCATGCCCTTGAGCCTTGGGCAGCCATATTTACAGAAATGCTATTATTTATAAATATGTGTTTAAATAGCTAGTGTTGACAATTCCTTTTATATATTATAATAATTTTTTTCATATAAATTTATAAATTTGTTTTCATATTTATTTTCGAATAATATAAATGTTAATAAATATGATAATATAATCAATTAGATGAGAGCACATGAGTGTGTAAAATATATATTGAATACTCATTTCGCAGTGCTACAAATAATAAAAGAATATTTAAATGTAAGCATAATAATATGTAAAATTATCTTGTAAAGATTCATTTTATTTTCATTAATTTTAATTTTTTTTGTATTTGTAGGAATCAGTATTTTCATTATTTTTTATATATGAATTCAAATTTCATTTCAAATTTATCAAATATTTCTGTTGATTTTTTTATATAAATGATGTTTATATATGTAAAGATTGAATCAGTATTCAACATGCAAACAATCAAAGAGTGGTGGAAATTTTCAAGACAACACATTTTGGAATTTAATTTAGCAACAAGTATGGCCAGGACATCCACATTATCGTGACATATTATATGGTGCTATAGAATGTCTTTCTATCTTTTCCGTGTGTTGTTGACAAAAATAGAACCATATATGTCAATCACAAACACAATGCATTAATTTGTGAGGGAGCTAGTATAACTTAGAAAAGCATTGTGTTTAGTTTTGCATAGTCTAGTACATGGAACTTCTACATACATATTAGTGGAATTGTATTGTGTGGGAGAATCTATAGTAAGAAAAAGCATTATAGTTGTTATCAATATTATCCTTCAAAATTTGCAAAATGAGTATATTAGTATTCCATCCTGTAGCAGGTTGCAAAGAATTATGAGTGATTTTCATACTTTAACTTTGGTCCCCACAATATGCGGTGCAATTGATGGCACACATTAAGCTTTCATATAATCCAAGAGAGCATCATACTCTTATGAACTATGCAAATAGACATCATTTCTATATTGTTTTGCTGCAACGACTATGTGATGCACACAAAATATTTTGAGATGTCCATTTCAATGCTCTCAGTGGTCCTCATGACGCAGATCATTGGAATTGTTCTGCAATAAAAAGAAGTATGCAAAAGAGAGAAGTGTTAGCAACTCCAACATTTTAAATTGAAGGAAATATTATCTATCCTCAACTAATTGGTGATTGTGCCTATCCTATATCTCCTTACTTATTGAAGGGATTTAATAACAATACATCACCATTACACACTCTTTTGGAGAAATACTTGTCTAGAGGTTGTGTGAAAGTAGATAATGCATTTGGTATACTTAAGGGGAGTTGGATATTTCCTAGAGATGTAAGTGTAGAATTGGAGAAGGTGCCTAAAATTGTAGTGGCATTTTTTGTGCTCCATAATTTCTTACAAATGAATCATGAAGATGAGTCGGACACCCTGTTGGGTTCCAATCCACTGGTGTAAATTAGACCTTAAGTTTATGTCAATCTGGAGTTTGTAAAACTTAGAGGCATATCCCAAATATAGAGACTCGAAGCTAGACTTAACTAGAAATTCAGTTTACTTGTGAAATAAATCTATTGAATGCTAGAATGTTGTAACTTTGAAATGCAAAACCTCCCTTACAAAAGCAACTTCATTCGATCTCTTAGTTTAACCAGCAGTTCATATATGAAATATTCTGAGATTAAAATACTGAACCTAAATCCTAAAAATGAATCACAATAAAATGCCTAATATCTCATTGTTGAAAGTAGACAATCAAAAAGAGCTCATATCCCTATTCATATAATCTAACTCGTTCTGCAATGTATGAGTAACTAATAAAGAAAATCAACTTCTACAGGTTTCAACTAAAACATACCACACGCAACGATGCAAAAATATGTATGTAGGCTTGGCAAAGGGGGCCCTCCAATGCTTTGCTTACACACGCAAAGAAAATCACAGAACTCTAAAACTCAATCGCATTCACCATATAGAAATGGACATACATAGTAATTTATCGAATCCTCAGTCCTTATTTCAAAATCATACGTCTATTATCCAAGAAGTTTTTCCTCTGTCAAATTGAATACTTATACAATTCTTTTAAAAACTGAAAGGCTACAAATCTAGGAGACTCATAATGATATGCTCCTAATATCTGTCTCGACCCTCGAGATCCTCCATCAGATCCATCAAAATAAGCAAAATCGAAATTGTCATGTTTTCATGCTAAGTGGCAGCACAGGTGGTCATCTTTGACCGGCATTGACTCGACACCTATGAAAGCCATATCATAGGTTCGTTAGAAATTTAACCATCCTTGGACATCGAGGATCTTCCCCCCATCTCTCAGTTTGTGCTCAGCTGGCCTGTAAGTATCCAACCTAGGAGAAATTACGGGAAGTTAGCACATTCTGTAATTTTGAATAAAACCTTAATTTAAGTGCCTTAAAAATCTCATAATTCAATTTATTAAGAAGAAACGACATTTATACCTTTGACCAAAGTTTTGTGGATGAAATTAAGGTTTTATGGATCAAGTATGAAGGCTTATAGAGAAAACTGGAAGGTATTTAGATGAAAAAATAGGTGAAAAATGGTGCCCAACATCTCCCCCAAGAGGAAGTTGTTGCATGTCCTCATGCACAAAAAGTATTTCCAAAAATTTGACCCTGCTTATATCATGAACAAAATTTTATTGCTGAACCTCTGCTTCTAATCCTCTGATGTACCTCCTGTCTGAGATGATGCATCTGTAGAAGTTGGAGATGCATAAAGGACTTTCAGTTTTTCATACTTGGTTTTGTAAGTCTTGTTTTGTTTATGCCATTTATATGCATGCTTGGAGATTCATGCCCTTTGATCTTTAAGCTTCCTGTTCTTTTCTTTTAACTTTTCATTCCTCAGTTCTAATTTTCTTACTTCCAGTTTCAACTTCTTAATCTTTTTACTGATTTTGGAAGTTTTTTTCTTTTCCATCTTCATTGAAGGCTACTCAGAATTAGTGTCCATCCCCATTTCTTCATTCTCTTGCATTGAATCTCCCTTCTTTTCTTTTTCTATAGTTTGTTGCTCCAAGAAAGGAGAAGCTTGATCATCTGAAATTCCCTGTCCTAGATGCTTTTTCTCTTCTTTTTCTTGCTGATCAAAGAAAAGATTATTTTTTTTAGTCTGTTTTATCACTTCATCTGAAATCTTTTCAGTTTCTTGGGTATCTTTTTCTTCATGGACTTTTCCTATCTCACCTGTTCGACTTTCTTCTTGACTTTCCAAGGATTGTATGTACTCATATTGTTTTTGCTGGCTTTCATCATCCTCTTCTAGTGCTGACTTATTTCAAGCTTGCTGATGTTTCCTTGGCTTCTTCTCATGAGTGGTGAAGATTTGATCTTGCTTTTGGAACTTTCTTTCTTCTTTCATCATGCTCCTAGTTCTTATTCTTCTCTGAGGCTATTTTGAGCTTGCTACCTCAAAGTTATCTTCATCATCTGTGATCATCAACACCTATTTTTTTTTCTTTTTCCCCTTAAGCAGTTTTGAGCTTGTTGCTTCAGGGTTTTGTTCTTCATCCTTGGGGTATGTTATCATCAACAGTTTTTCTTCTTTCAAGCTTTCTTCAGGCAGCTCTTCTAGCTCTTCAAACTGATTATGAATTATAAATTCTTGCCATGTCAAGTTTTGCTTCTGTAACTCATATGTGATGATTATTTTGATGAGCCCACAATGGAAAAGGCTTGTTAGCTTATCTTTTTCATGCTTTTGAACAACCTTAGCCATCTTGGAAAGGCTTCGTAATAGAAAATGGGGCATGTTAATCTCACAATCACCCCTTAGATGCTGCAATATCTTGATGTGATAAAGATATACAATGCTAAATCTCCCTTCACAGGTGATGAATCTTTGGATGATATATACTATTTCATCCCATGGATGAACCAATCAACTCCTTGGTACTCCGTTCTTCCATTTCACTGAACCTGCCCTTGACCTGCATAGAAAGGGTCTCCATGCCTTCTCCTTGAATTGTTTTGTTTTAAAGAATCTCTCTCCCTCCCGTGGTAAGCCAATGAATGATCTGTGCCAAAATATCTTCAGACAGTCTGAAATTCAAATTTCCTACTGTAACCCTCTCTCCATCAAATGAGCCAGCAAAGGCTAGGCTAACATTGTCATTGTGCCCATCAAACTTTTCAAAAAAAGACACCCACTGCTTCCTCTCAAAAATTTCCATACATTTCTCATGAATAACAGTGGGATCGAATTTCTCTAGTTCCAACCTAGATACCATTTTGCAATTTTAACAAGAAAATAAGTATGAAGCAAAAAACCCTAGCTTTGCAATCGGTTCTGTAAATGTTTTCCTATTTCAAAACGGTCCTCTGAAACTTGGATTGCTATTGATCTGGAAAATTCATTTGGAAAAAGTTTCGAGTTTTACCTTTCCTCAGGCGTTTTTACTTCACAATTTTTCTTGTGCGTATGCATCCTTCAGAAAACAGTGCCCACACCCTTCCTCTATGATACGCGCCTTATTTTCCCTCGTTGTGAAGTATTATTCCTTTACGCTTTTGCAATGTACATCAATTGGGTATGCAAGTGGAAGAGTGACACTTGGGAAATGATTAAAGCAGAATGACCATTCTGATATACAATCCTAGTGTCATAAAACTTGCAGTGCGACTTTCTATGCACATGAATATTTTCGTGGGAGCATACAACTATGATTCCCATGTCTTTTGCAATAATTATCTGAACATGCCACATGATTCAATGCTAACCTGCCATTTAACCAATGCTCTATGATCCATCTTATATATTCCATATATATTTTTTAACTTAATGCATAATGCACTAGTATCTTTGTCTTGGAGTATATAAATGAAAATATAAAAACATTTGAATTCCATTGTTTTTGAAAAAACATTTCTCTTCCTGTAGAATGCAAGCCTATAGAATGCAGTTTTAGGTTTTGATCAATTGAAAATTTGCTTCTGAGATTGATTCTGACCACCATTTTGACACCTAGGGTAGGATAATGAGAAGTGAATGGGATGCTGGCATGGATTGTGAAGGTGATAGAGTAGATAGTCTAGCTTATGAGGATAGGTAGATATGTCATTACTTAAAAACAAAGAATCATGAAACTTTTAAAGCATAAAAATTAAAATCCTTACAGACTTTGCTTGATATCCCTTTGTGTTGTTCTTGCCGTTTGATGTAGCTTGTCTGCTTGCCTATTGAGAAGAAAATTTGCAATTTGTTTCTGGTTCACACATGTCCTTCTGATGTCTTCTCTTAAAAATGTCTGCCATCTCAGGTCGCTGTGTGAAACTTTCAATAGAAATGTGCTTCTTTTCAGGTCCCTTCTACTGTCTTCTGATGCAATGTCTCAGATTCCTTCTGCAAGACTGGAAGTCAGGTCCCTCTGCTAGGATTGACATCTGTGAAATAAAGCTTCATGTCGGAATGAAATTCTAGCATTTGGAGAAGGCTTGGAGGGTTTAAAAAAAATAGAAGCTTATCTTAAAATGCTTATCCCTCGCAGGCCTATTTATTGACTTGTCCTCAAGTCAAACAAAAGTTTTATTTTACTGATAGAACTAAAGAAAAACTGCTTACGAGCTATGAAAGAACTAATGCTGGAAAGTGAAAATGTTTTTGTGAATTTTCAATGGCCAAGTAAACTTGGTTTTCCAAGGAAAATTTGAGTTTATGTTGTGCCAGTTGTTTGGTTTTCACAACTAAACTCTCTCTTTTGTTTTTTTGTTTTTATTTTTATTTTTTTTATTTATTTATATTTTTTTTTATCAGAAAATGGCTAAGAAGAAAGTGAAGGAGAAACACCAGTGTGTTTATCCAGCACTTCTATCTCCCTTTGCTATGAAATCTGTTGTATGAAATCTTCTTTGTTGATAGTCTTGGTATATAGTTTTAGCCGATGGCCATTGACCGCAAATGTATGTGCTTCATCATCGATTGTTTGGAGTTTGACTGAGCCATTGTCATATACCTCTGCAATCTGATATGGACCAAGCTAATGAGTTGTTTATTTTTGATAAACTTGTCATGCCATTGGGCTCTCTGTTGTTGTACCAAAATATTGTCTTCTACTGCAGCCTGTCGCATCTCATCTAATTGATTCAATTGTAGTATCCTTTCTTGCTGTGCTTCAGAAAGATTCATCCCCAAATCTGCTGCTAACTTAAAGGCATGAATTTGAAATTCTATCGGCAATAGGACCTGCTTACCATAAACTAACTGATAAGGTGAAAAACCAGTACTATTTTTCCAAGTGATTCTATATGCCCATAAAGCTTCAGTAAGCTTAGTTGACCAATCCTTTCTATGCATCTTGACAGTTTTGGTGATGATTCCTTCCAAAGTTTTGTTTGTAGACTCCACCTAGCCATTGGCTTGTGGATGGTAAGGTGTAGATTTTTTGTGCTTAATCTTGTACTTTGCTGCTATCTCCTGCACCTGTTTAGAAGTAAACTGTGCACCCTGATCAGTGACAATCTCTCTAGGAACCCCAAATCAGACAAATATCTCTTAAAAAAGAAAGTTTACCACTATTCGTTATGTGGCTCTTGGTAATGTTTTGGCTTCCACCCACTTTGTAACATAGTCGGTACATACTAAAATGTACTTCTTTCCTTGTGATGGTGGATTGATCGGACCAATGAAATCAAGAGCCCATTTTTCAAATGGTTCTATGAGGATTTGTGGTTGGAGTGGCATTTCATCAAATCGTACTGGCCGTCCCATCCGTTGACAAGTATCATAGCTCCTAACATACTTCTTAGAATACTTGAAAATAGAAGGCCAGTAATACCCCAAATTGAGTATCTTGTATGCTATTCTTTTCTCTGCAAAATGGCCACCACACGGTTCATCATGACATGCTTTCAAAATATCTAAAACTTCATCTTGTCATACACATATCCTAATAATTAGATCATATCCTATGTAAAAGAGATCGCCATTGACCCATATGTGTCTAGCACTTTGTTTAATAATCTTTTTCTTTTCTTTGGATGACATAGATGGAGGTAGTTGTCCTGATGATAAATAGTTTGTGATATCAGCATACCAAGGAGTGATAACAGAAATTGCAAACAAGTGTTCATCAGGAAAACTATCTAAAACAGCAACAACCTCACCATAATTGTGTAAGCGAGACAGGAAATCTGCCACTTGATTTTCTCGTCCAGGCCGATCTAAAATAGTGATATTGAATTTCTGCATTAATAGTAACCATCTGGTTATCCTGCCATTAGTAATAGACTTATTCATCAAATATCGTAAAGCAGAATGATCTGTGTGGACAAAAATTTTGTAGCCAGTAATGTAATGATGGAATTTGTTCACAACATCAACTACTGCCAACATCTCCTTTTCAGTGACTGTATAATTCAATTCTGTAGGTGTTAGATTTTTGCTGATAAAATAAATAACATAAGTCATAGTATGCTATTTTTGTCCCAAAGAGGCCCCTATTGCAGTATCGGATGCATCAGTAGAAATATGGAAGGGCAATGTCCAATTTGGTCCCCTTAAAATGGGAGTAGTTGAGAGCTTCTCTTTAAGTGTCTGAAATGCAGATTGATAATTAGTATCCCATTTGAAATGGACATCCTTTGAAAGTAATTTAAACAATGGCAGAGCTATCTTACTGAAATTTTCAATAAATCTATGATAATAGCCTGCATACCCTAGAAAGCTTCTCACGTTTGTCTGAGTTGTTGGTTCAGATAGATTTACAATGATTTGAATTTTGGTAGGATCTACTTTTATTCCAGATGAAGAAATGTGATGTCCTAAAACTATCCCTTCAGTCATCATCATGAAATACTTTTCATTGCTAAGGGAAAGATTTGATTCAACACATTTTTTAAAAAAATTCTCCAAGTTTGCTAAGGAATCCTCAAAGGCATTTCCATCCACAGAAAAATCGTCCATATAGACTTCAACACATTCATGAATTAGATCTGCAAAAATGGCCAAGACTACTCTCTGAAAGGTAGCTAGGGAGTTACATAAGACAAAAGGTAAAACCTTGTAGGCATATGTGCCCCAGGGACATGTAAAAGTAGTTTTGTCCCGGTCCTCTTTTGCAATGCTAATTTGATTATACCTACTGAAACCATCTAGAAATGAAAAAAAATTCTTCCCAGCTAGGGCATCTAGCACTTGATCAATAAATGGCAATGGGAAATAATCTTTTAGTGTTGCCTTGTTTAACTCTCTGTAATCTACACATATCCTCCATTTGCCATTTTTCTTATGAATAACAAATAAGGTAGAAACCCATTGGCTATCAGAGTTAGGGTAGATAAATCCTACCTTTAATAACTTCTGCAATTCTTCCTTAACTATCTCTTTTAGTATGGGGTTCATTCTACGTTGAGGTTGTCTGAGAGGTCTGATTTTATCATCTGTGTAAATGTGGTGAGTGCATGTTTCGTGATGAATGCCTGGCATGTTAGTGTATTCCCAAGAAAATGCATGGGAATATTTATTCAGTAAGGCAATCAATTGTTCTTCCTGTAATGTGGTAAGATGTGCACTAATATTCAAGTGTTTTCCTGGACTGATTTCAACTGTTTTGCTTTGGACATCTGTGATTGAATGAACATTAAAAATATCATGAAGTGCTAATGCTAAAGAATGTACTGTGCAATTTTCCTGAAAATTCTGTCCTAAAACTTGATCTGCGATAGCATACTGCATGTCTCTTAATTCCTCAGAAATATTAGTTTCAGCAATGAAGTAATCTAGCAAATCCTCATTGTTTTCTTCTTCAAAATCAAAGAACTGATTGATACTTGGGACAGGGTGAATTACTTCTTCTTCTTGTTATTTGGTCTCAGTAATCCATGATAACTGATCTGATATAGAAGGTCGCTGGGCAGAAGGATAAAGTGTGATTTGTTTTCTCTCTGTCCCATGTGAAATGAGCATACTTCCTGATCTACACCCTATAAAAGCATCAGCTGTTTCCAACTAGGGTCTGCCAAGAATCAATGGATGCCCTCCTAAATTAGACTTTGGTTGCAACACTATGAAATCTATAGGATACTCCCAGGAATCTAAAGAAATGATGATATCTTCTAAGATCCCTTCAGGTGTGATTTTAGACCTATCAGCTAGTTCTAAAACTGTAGTGGTTGGTCTGATATTTTTCAAGTGAATATATTCCATTGTCTCTAGTGTCATGACATTGATAGCAGCACCTAAGTCAATCAGTGTTTTTTGAATTGAAAAATTGTTGACAGTTATTGTGACCATTGGGATTCCTGGATCAACATATTTTTCAATAAAAACAGTGTTAGACATTAATCCTGCTAATTTGCCTACCACGTGATTTTTTGGTGGATCCTTCCTTCTCTTATTGGGACATAATTCCCTAACTGCTTTCATATAGATTGGAATATCCTTTATAGCCTGCAATAGGGGAATTTTGACACATATGTTGGTTAACTCATTCAAAACATCAAAATCAGGTAGGGAAATTGAAAGTTTTTCCTTGACCAACCTCTCTGGAAAGGGAGGTATGTGAGGTACTAATGTTTTCCCTTTTTTACTGTGATTTTCTGACTGTGACTTTTCTATATTTGATTTTTTTGGAGTTTTCTCATTTTCTGCTTGTTCTTCTAAAATAACAAGAGATTCTTTTTGTAAATTTTTTCCAGATCTTAAGTTGATATTTTGAAGTGGGAGGATTGAGTAGGGGAGTGCCATTCCTTCATCAACATTATTCAGATTTGGTATTGGCTAGGCTGGCAATTGTGTTGGTTGAGGTGGAGGCTAGTTGGATGGCAATTGAAGTTGTTGAGGTTGTTGGCCTAGTTGGAGAGCAAGATTGGGTTGTTGGAAAAATGGGGCTTGATTCTGCTGGTATTGGGGATATGCAAAAGGTTGTTGATAGGACTGTGGATAGGCCTGTTGATATGTCTGGTTACCATGAGTATACCCTTGCCAATTTGGAGCAGGTTGGGCTGGTTGTTGTTGTTGAGGAGACCAAGTTTGCCAGGGCATGGGTGCACTCCATGAATTTTGAACAGGAGTTTGATAATTTGAATGAAACTGCTGCATAGAATCTTGAGACATACCTGAAAAATGTGGCTGCCAAGGTCTTCGTTGTCCCATAAAATAGAGAGGCTCCATGCTTTGATTCTGCTCCATTCGGGTTGCCTGCAATTCTTTCAATCTGGGGCAATCATCAGTTTTATGATTTTCAATACATAAGCCACAAATTTGAACAGTATTTAGAGGGCATTCTTTTAATAGATGTTTCTTTCTACATTTAGGGCAGAAAATAGACAGGGCTTGATCTTGTTGGTCTTGTTGTTCTTGTCTTTTCTTGGTTTTTGATGTTTCGACCTGTGTTCCCAAGGTACTCAATAAATCAATCTTAAAATCTTCTAACAAGTTCCCAAGTTCAGCTTTGGATATGCCACTGGTTGAAGATTTTGTTACTTTGTAAGTTACATCCAATTTCCCATTTCTGGCCTTTCCCCTTGAATACTTCTGACATAAGTCTTGAATCTCATCAAAGGGTAAGTAGGAGATGTCACCTTTTCGCATAACATTCAAAATATCAAGGTATTCTTCTCTTATTCCTTTCAAAAAGATTGTCCGAGTGATCTTAGGTGTCAAGGAATTGTATTTGGATTTCTGCAAGTTGTATAAGAATCTTTCCAGATACTCTTCCAAGCTTTCATCCTCCTGCTGAGACATCCTAAAAATATCATCTTTTAAATCTTTTGATCTACAATATGCTTGATATTTCCTCAGAAAAATTTTCCTCATCTCATCCCAGCCAGTTATAGAATGCTCTCCTAATCCCACGAACCATTTCAAGGCAGCTGCTTTAAGAGTAGCAGGGAAGAGACGAAGTTTGTGGGTGTCATCGGTATATCCATAGGTATGACGTAAGATATTAAATTCGAATAAGAAAGAATCTGGATCTTCATAAGTCATGCCATAGAAATTTGGTAGAATAGATGGTGGAATATTTTTCATCCTTACCTCTTCCCCTAGGATGATGCTAGTGTCCAAGATGGGGAATTTAAAGGTGGCTTCCTAATCTTCTTCTTCTCTTTCATCCCTTTCATACCTTCTCTCTTCTTCCCTTTCATGTATTCTCTCTTCTTCCCTTCTCTCTTGTCTTAGTTTATTTTCAATTTATAACCTTCTCTCATACTCCCGTCGTTGTTCTGCAGTTGGCCCTTTTAATGTTTCTTCCTTAGCCATTTCTCTTCGTTTATTTTCAATCTCCATCCTACGTTTGTATTCCCTACGTTGCTTGAAGGTGAGTCCTCCTTTTTTAGATGTTTCCTCTTCAATCATTTCAAAAGTATCAACAGTTGTAATGAATCCTTTTTTATCAGATAAAGAAGTTCCTGTTACGTCTATTTTTGGGGGGTTTTTGATAAATCTTCCTTTTTCGTCTCTTTGTCTTGACATAAAACTAGAATCTACTATGTGTTTTTGAATTTTTTTTTATAAGAGAACTAAGTTTCTTAAGTCTGCTTCTAAATGCCTCCCTGGCAGCACCGCCAAAATGTTGGGTTCTAATCCACTGGTGTCAATTAGATGTTAAGTTTATGTCAATCCGGAGTTTGTAAGACTTAGAGGCATATCCCAAATATAGAGACTCGGAGCTAGACTTAACTGGAAATTCAGTTTACTTGTGAAATAAATCTATTGAATGCTAGAATGCTGCAACTTTGAAATGCAAAACCTCCCTTACAGAAGCAACTTCATTCGATCTCTTAGTTTAACCAAAAATTCATAGATGAAATATTCTGAGATTAAAATACTGAACCTAAATCCTAAAAATGAATCACAATACAATGCCTAATATCTCACTGTTCAAAGCAGACAATCATTAATTTCCTTTACAATAAGACAATTCGCAATGTGTAACTATCTTTAGCAGTTCGATATCAAATAAGAAATGCAATTGAAATCACTCCTACAGCATTTAACCATTTAGCTAAAGAGCTCATAACCCTATTCATATAATCTAACTCGTTCTGCAATGTATGAGTAATTAATAAAGAAAATCGACTTCTACAGGTTTCAACTAAAACATACCACACGCAACAATGCAGAAATATGTGTGCAGGCTTGGCAAAGGGGGCCCTCCAATGCTTTGCTTACACACGCAAAGAAAATCACAGAACTCTAAAACTCAGTCGCATTCACCATATAGAAATGGACATACACAGTAATTTATCGAATCCTCAGTCTTTATTTTAAAATCATACATCTATTATCCAAGAAGTTTTTCCTCTGTCAAATCAAATACTTATACAATTCTTTTAAAAACTGAAATGCTAAAAATCTGGGAGACTCATAATGATATGCTCCTAATATCTCTCTTGACGCTCAAGATCCTCCATCAGATCCATCAAAATAGGCAAAATCGAAAGTGTCATGTTTTCATGCTAAGTGGCAGCATAGGTGGTCGTCTTTGACCGGCATTGACTCGACACATGTGAAAGGCATATCATAGGTTCGTTAGAAATTTAACCATCCTTGGACATCGAGGATCTTCCCCCCATCTCTCAGTTTGTGCTCAGCTGGCTTGCAAGTATCCAACCTAGGAGAAATTACGGGAAATTAGCACATTCTGTAATTTTGAATAAAACCGTAATTTAAATGCCTTAAAAATATCATAATTCAATTTATTAAGAAGCAACGACATTTATACCTTTGAACAAATTTTTGTTGATGAAATTAAGGTTTTATGGATCAAGTATGAAGGTTTATGGAGAAAACTGGAAGGTATTTAGATGGCAAAATGGGTGGAAAATGGTGCCCAACACACCCAAGTAGATTCACATGCCAATTCTAATACACAATTGTGAAGTTAAGTCGTGGAGAGAGATGAAGGTTGAGAACAAAGAGATATTATATTTCACATGAATGGGTTTAAGACAATACAACTTTAATATGGGGAAATGATGTATTTACCTTTAATGATAAATAAAAGTTTGAGTATGCTTTATATCATGTTATTTACTTGAGAAAAAAGTTTTGCAATTTATTTGTCCATTCTTTTGCTTTCTTGTATGTTCAAGTTGAAACCTCCCTTGCTCAATTTCTTTCATTTTTGAGTGAAATGCATCAGAATTTTCTCCATCCTCCTTCCCATGTCTTCATTGGAAGCTCTCTTTTATTTTATGAATTTGCATTCAATTCCCTTTTTGTTTAAATAAATTTCTTCATATGCTCGTTCTTCTTCAATAATTGGTACACTCATACATGAACTTTCTTCATGTGATATCCTTGGTTTCTGAACTCTATTGTGGAAATGTTAAGGTTAACACAATATTTTCCATTATAACCTTTCATGACACCAATCACCTTGAGAGTTTTCCCTATAATGCATTTCATATCATCATAAAAATTCTGTGTTTATGGCTTTCCTCTTGTGATTTTTCCATTTGTTTCTCTTTCTTGAATGTTTTCTTCAATCTGTTCCATTTGTACTTAAACTGATTTCTCGTGAAATACTTTTTGCATTCAATATTAGATCATTTTCCACTTTATCCCAATGCTTCTTACCGATATTTCCATGGTTTAAATTCACGTAAACATCCTCAAAATTTAAAATCAATGTTTGCACAACATTTTTGGGCCAAAATTCTTCTTTACAATCCTTACTCATGTCTTCATTTGTTTTCTTATTTTCTATGGTTTGAGTCAATGGATTGACTTCCTCCAAACTTCTTCATTAGATGCACTATAATATTCCTCCAAATCAACATCATATGCATCATTCAAATTTATTTGTGAACTCATAATGTAGTCAATGAACTGTGATTGATAACTGTTATTTGGTTGTGAACATGGAACACAATTTCCATCTGAATTATCCATTAAACATACAAAATGATGATAACGGGCCAAAGTTTCATTTGAGGAACCCACAAACTATTGGAAATTTTTAGAAAGTGATTTAAAACCCTGTAACTGAAAAATGCATATGGACACTTTCTATGAAACGATACTTTGTCCATTACATTCAACTTCCAATAACTCCTTCAAATATTTATAAGAGACATAAAATTTTACTTTAAAAATGCAAAAAAATGTTAAATAAGAAAACATAAAACTTTTTATTACAACACTTAATTCTAATTTGCAATCAACAAAAGACATGATGATATTATTATTGAATACTCAAATCTGATTTTAAAAAAAATACATAAATACAAAAATACATAATAATATAATAATATTATTATGATTATGAAATACTTCAAATACAAATCTAATTTAAAATATAATATTACTTAATATACAAATCTAATTTAAAATATAATATTAGTTTAACATTATGGTAACATATATAAATCCATTTATGTTACAAATCAAAATGTACTTGTTACATTTACCTATATCATCTATATGAACCCAATCATACCCTAAGTGAAAATATAATGGAATACATACGCAAACAACACCGATTTTAACAAACCAAATGGGTTTTAATGTGCAGGGGTATACCCCCAACCCATGCGAAGACATATATTTTACGAAAAGGCATGCAAACGGGACAATTAAAGAGCCCATGTGACCGTCGTTTTAAAAAACGCGATTACAATTAAAGAAGCGTGAATATATATGTAAAGGTGAACTAAATAATCCAAACAAGCAAACAGAAATATAAACAAGCCAATGCAATTGTCCATGAGATGCAAATGAATGAGATGAGAATGAGGGTTTTTGTAAGCCATGAATGCATAATTAAAAAAACGCAAAGAGAGATTTGAAAAAGATGAAAAGGATTATGGTTAAAGAGCTTACGTGGTGTAACTGCGATTTTTGAAAGTTAAACACAAAACTAAAGGTTTTGGAATTTATCATACATTTAATTGAAAGTTTAATTTTTCTAGTGTGAAGTGAAGAGAAAAAATTTAATTTTAATTTTTTTTTTAAAATCAATAAAAAAAAAATCAAAGTTTAAATAAATTTAAAAAATATTAATTTAAAAAAAAAAACATGAGCTTCACAAAAGACCCATCAAGCGATCAATTTTATGACAAAGAATGAGTATGAAAACATAAAACACTTTCCATAAATTTTGTGAAAAAAGAATGACCCATCAAGCGATCAATTTTATGACAAAGAATGAGTATTAAAAACACAAAACACTTTCCATAAATTTTGTGAAAAAAGAATGAGTATTAAAGAATAAAAATCCTTTAACAAATTTTGTAAATGAGTATTAAAAATTAAAAATCTTTTACATACCTTTTAGCTGTACTTAATTTATTAGGTATCTTTATTTTTTTCACTTTGCAAATTTAATTTATCAAACTATAAGTTTAACACTAAGTATCTCTATTTATCAAACTATAAGTTAATGTTAAAATACTATAATTTAAAACAGTGTAAGTTAGTTTATCAGGGTGCAAGATAAAAATGTATCTTAATTAGCAAGATTTTAAATGGTTTTAATTGAGTAAAAAAATATGATTTCAAATAACTTTAATTCATTCCAAAATAAAGATTTTAAAACCAGAAAACATATCTCTGTCATCCACTTTAACACTATGAACCATTCACATCGGTTTAATTCCACTAATGCAATTTTCTCCTTCGTCCATGCTCTCCTCTATGCAACCTAAAATTTTGAAATTTTAATGGTCCAAGCGTAAACTTATGAGATAGTTGCCCTTAACAAAATAAGGTAATTTTTGAAATTTTAATGGTCCAAACGTCAACTTAGGAAATAGTTGCCCTTATCAAAATAAGGTTAATGGCCGCATGGAGATCAAAGCTTGGTTCGGAATAAAGTAAAGTTGTTGGAAAGCTTTTATGCGGAAGTTAATAATGTTAACTGAAATATAAAATAATGAAAAAAAAAATTAGTGTATAAATTTAATAAAATTAAAAACTACTTTACGTTAAATGTTGAATTGACAATCATCTGTGCAATTTTAGCTGTCTGTCAGATTTCAATACGTCTTTGTCTTTGTTAGTATACTGAGCAGACCGACTATAGTTAAAAAGATGAAACATTTGAATTTTGAATGATTGCAATGAACTAATCTAATCTATGCGGTTTAGCAGAATTGGGCTCGAGTTTTGCACATATTGAAACAATGCGTTTTGTGTGACTGTTACAGTGTCGAATCCGTGACTGAATGGCGATGACCGTCACAGAAAAGATATAATAGACAAATATTGCATATGACCGTCTTACCTTCACACTATGGATCATCCACAAAATTGAATTGATTCATTTTAATTTTCCATTTAGTTTTACATTCAAGATCTCCTATTCATATTGTAATACATGGTTAATAGATTCAAAATCCTCTGTGCAGATTTGAGATTGGCTTGAAAATTATCATAAAAAAATTGTTACTAAATTTTTTTTAGGTGATGATAGATATTATGAAATAAAAAGTTATGATTATGTACGTGTAAACTTGTGGGATAACCATGTAAGCAAATCAAGAATGTAATGTATGTATTAAGGATTAATAAACATTTAATTTCAATTGAACAACAGTTACAAATTAATGCTTGAAAGGTGAATTTGTGAAGTTAGGTTGTCTTGTGAATGATATGCAATATCATTACACAGTCATAGAAAAAGAAATCAAAGTGGGAGGCTTATACGGTTACTATTAAAAATGGTTAATCATTGTCTTCAATGGCCATGTCTATAAAAGAACTATGGAACAGTCTTAAGGTAACCTTAAGATCACCTACATTATAAATATCTAATTTTACTTCAAAATAAATATATGGTAGAGGGTTTTCTAGTTTTTAAGAATGAGCATGTTGAATGTGATGATTGTGCACTTAGTAAATAACATAGAAATGTGTTTTCAATAAGTACAAATAAAATGAAAAGGGATTTAGTGCATACTAATGTTGTGGGACAATGCAGAATAAATCACTCAAGTGGTAATTTATTATTTTCTTATAGAAGTTGGTGAAAAAACTAGATTCAAATGGCTCTATTTTATGGAATACCTCCCATCATATGACTTGTAACAGAGATTGGTTTGAAAATCACTATAAGAAAATGGATCATATTAAAATATTTTTAGGTGATGATAGATGTCATGAAATAAAAAGTTATGGTTATGTATGTGTAAACTTGTTGGATAACCATGTGAAGCAAATCAAGAATCTAGTGTATGTATTAAGGATTAATAAACATTTAATATAAATTTCTACAATTACAAATTATGGATTGAAAGGTGAATTTGTAATGTTAGGTTGTATTGTAATTGATATACAATATCAGTACAATGGCATAGAAAAAGAGATCAAAGTGGGACACCTATACAAACTTAAGGTTACTTTTAAAAATCACTGAACATTTTCATCATTAGCCATGTCTACAAAAGAACTATGCAATGTAATGTATGATCACCTACGTCATAAACATCTAATTTTACTTCAAAATAAATATATGGTAGAGGGTATTCTAGTTTTTAGGAATGAGCATGTTGAATGTGATGATTTTGCACTTGCTAAACAACACAAAAATGAGTCTTCAATAAATACAAATAAAATGAAAATATAGCTTCTTGATTTAGTGCATATTAATGTGTGTGGGCCAAAGCAAACTAAATCACTCAAGTGGTAATTTATTATTTTCTTATATTCATTGACAATAGAACTACAGGGTGTATGCAAGCTAATGAGGGTCTCTTTTGATACGTTAGATGCAATAGAAAACAGAAAAATCAGACATCCATCAACTTACATGGATTTTTTGAGACACATACACAATGAGTCTTGCGATGAGTAAAAAATATGAAACGTAGGAAATTGAATGATATTTCTAAATATATAATTTTTTTCTATTGAAAATGTTCTTAACTATCTGAAGTTTGATCATTTGTAATAGGCACTTTCAATTTTTTGGACAAATTATAAGGTATATGTTTTTGTGGGTGTAACCTTTGACTGCCTAAACAATGGAATCAACTTACGAAAACTAGTAGACATATAGAGAATAAGCAGTACTAGTACATCACTATTTTTGGCCTAATTTTTCTTTTTAAATTATCCAAGTGATCAAACCTCGAAAACAATATGCCAATTGTGGGTGAATCATTTGAAGGTTTTAATGCAACTATTTTGAAATGGTTGTTCTATAGCATGTAGAGGTCGATGTCCTTTAGTGCACCATATGATTTGTTTTAAAAATGGTTGTGAAACAGAAGAGTTATGGACAAAACACTAACAATGTGTTTTTTGAGTTCAGGAGTCATGACACAAGTAAAATAAGAAAAACATATATATATTCCTTTTAAAAATTACATACTTGGAATCTGCAGAAAAAATGTTGTCAACATCTAAAGTTTCATAAAAAATGATGGTGTGTAGCATACAGGAACCAACGGCTAAACACAGGCACACTAAAAAATTTTGATATAATGCTCAATTAGCCATGGTATATCATATTCCAAGGCACATGCATGATAAATCCAAAGCAATGTCTAAAGTAGACACATAAGCATAAGAATGCCACGCTAGTTCGTGTGTAGGTTGTGGCATAGTGCTAAGTAACGGCCTCGCGTTTTGTTTCAATTTAAATTTTAAAGCCCGCCAAATCACAACGCGCACGTTTTTTATATTTACATAACATGTGTGCGTTTTGTAGTTACATAACACATGCGTGTTTTTCAAAAATATATTTTTTTTGCCGAAAGGGGGTTATAATTTTATTTTGCGTCGATTATAACATTAAAAATAATTCTTGGTGGTAAGGGGTTAGAGGTAGAGAAAGAGGCATGAGGGGTGGTAAGGGGTTAGAGGTAGCGAAAAGGGGGGGTGTTAAAGGGTTAGAGAGAAATAGAGCGAGAGACAGGTGAAGGGAGAGACATTGGGGGGTTGTAAGGGATTAGAAGTAAAGTGAGAGGGGTTTGTAAGGGATTAGAAGTAAATTAATTTATATATTAGTGCAAATATATAAACCTATGGTTTTATTTCCTGTTTTGAATGAAAAATTATTGTTTTCATTGTAGGTATTGGATTTAAGAGTGTTTTCTTAGTTGCAATCCAACCTTGCATTTTTAGAAACAGATATAGGATAAGATTCAATGAAGCCCCCTCAATGTTAAGATTTGATATATTATTATGGAATGAATAGGAGATAGGACATGCACAACACAACTTAAAGAAATTTACGTATGTCACCTTCTCAATATTGTTATAGTTCTACCCCTACTCCCTGAGAAGGTTGAAGCTGTAAAGAAACAACTCTCTAGTTTTCATCTAGAATTTCTTTTGTTTATGTCTAAGATAAACAAGCTCTTAGTTCGTGAGCTAGAACAAATGGATCTTAACAGGATTTATGCAATCTCTTCTTTACGAGAGACTGACCTTAGAACTTCTTGGAGCAATGACAATGAATCTTTCATTCTGCATTTGTTAGTAGAAGAAAATAAATTTACGACAACATAATGTATTTATTACATGTGGAGGCAGCGGTTTACTGTGGAAGACGAGTGTAGGGTTGAGCAAAGTAAATAAGTCTAAAAATGGGGCTATTACATTATATTTTCCATTGGTCGAATGAATTACAAGAGAAAATATGGCGGTTGAGAGGATTCTATGATTTTATTTCCACAAAAATGGTATTCTCCCTGTATTTAGTCTCATGGTTGGTTGAAAGGCCTGCCTAAAAATCTATACATTGAACTTTTTTATTTCTTTTTTGAAAATTGAAATGGAATTTTATGTCACCTGAAAAATGCTCCTTTGTTGAAATATGTAAGTTCTTCCAACAACACAGATTTGGAAAGTGTATCATATTTTTCCATCTACACCGGAATTTATTCTCCTCATAGATGAATGTGGGAATATTAGTAGGGACCGAAGATCTCCAATTTTTTTTTTGTCTGCATCCACAAGTAACTGGGCCAAGTTAATGGAAATCAATCCCTAGACTACTATGGGATTTTAAACCATTTCTAAATATCACCTTACATTACAACCTTGTGTAGGAGTTTTGATGTATTCAGTTAATGATTTGGTTCCATTCTTTTAAAGACTCCTTGATGTAGTAGATATTCCAGATCTATTTCCCCCAAAATTCAATCTCTGTGTTGTTTCCCATGCTTCGAAAGACTATAATTTTTCTAATTTGATGCAAACAGTCCAATATAAAATGGCTGCAAAATTTATCACTTGAATGGAGATATAACTCCCTCCATACAGTGTCGTCGAAAGAAATCCATGAAAAGGGATAAGGGTGGGAAAAAAAATACAACCTAAACCCCCAACCCTTCCCCCCATATATCTCTTCGCATCCTCTACGTAACCCTTACTAACCCCTAACCTCTAACTCCTCTCTCTAACTCTTACTAACTCCCCTATGTCTCTACCTCTAACCCTTTAGCACCCCCCTTCTCGTTCTAGCTCTAAGCCCTTACCACCACCCAATTCCTTTGAATATATTTTTCACTAAACCAAACAATGTAGTTGTAAGGTTAAATATAGTGACAAAAGTGTAATGTTAAATATTGCGACAAAATCGTAATTTTCAATATCATGGAAGAATTGTGGTGTTTCATATCGTGTATGTGTTTCGGTGAACATAAATCACATGTGTGTTCTGATGAGAAAAAATGCATGTGCATTTGTGTTAATAAAAATGCATACGCGTTATGTTTACCTATGCTCCAAACCCCCCAAACCCACTAATACACCCCCCTACAACTCCCAAAGACCCCCACATTAATTTATAAACACCCCCAACCCAATAATACCCCTTTCTCTCTCTCTCTCTCACACACACACATGCATCCATATGACTCCCCCTACCACTGACCTCCCTCCTTTCTCTCTCTCCCCCCTCCACTCCCTAAACCTTATTAAATCCTCCTGTCACTCTTTCTCCCTTGCTCCAGTTACCCCCAATTTCCTAACACCCCCCTCTATCTCTACCTATAACCCATTAACAATTCCCCCTCCTTCACTATCTCTAACCCCTTAACGATCCCCCAACCCCCCTATCTCTCTCTCTCCCTTCCTTTCCCTAACCCTTACTAACCGCTTCTCTCACACTCTTTCTCCCCTGTAGGTAGAGGATGGGGGTAAGCCCCCTCTGTCTCTACATCTAACGCCTTACCACCCCCTAAATTCTATCCCTTTACCTCTCTCTCTCTCTAACCTACACACTCATGCTCGTCAACTATACCCCCCTTTCTCCCTAATCACTCTTCTCATCCCTAGACCCCTAACCCAATCTCTCTCTCTCTCTCTACCCCTTTTCACCCCCCAATCTCTCTCTCTCTCTCTCTCTAACTCTTACTAAACCCCTATATCTCTCTCTCACCCTAACTCTTACTTACCCCCAATTTCCTAACACCCCCTTCTGTCTCTACTTCTAACCCCTTACCACCCCCTAAAGTCTCTTACTTTACATCTATCTCTCTCTCTCTTTAACCCAAACACTCATACTCCTCACCTATATCCTGTTACCTACCCAAATTTCTGAACATTATTATTTATTTGCAAAAATACCTTATATTAAATTTAATTACAAGTTTTGTAATTATGATCAGTTTTGATCATGGATGAATGTAATTACTGAATATTATTACTTAAATAAATTAATTACGAGACAAACACTCAAGAGGACTGTTGAATGAGTGTTCACTGACCCACTAGGAGGAATGGAAGCTGTTGGAAGATATGAGACACATGGCAGTAGTTACATCACACCACTAACTGTTGGTTATGGGACAACTTCCCCTAAAATAGGGCATTATCCCCCAGGTAGAGGGAGTGAGCAGGTAGCTCATTTAAAGACCCGGTAACATTTGAAAAGGCCTAGGAAGCCTATAAAGGCAAATTTGAATTGGGCAGGCAACCCTTAATCAATATTTCTGCAGAATATTTTCCTCTTGTAAATTAGGTGATTTCAAGAGAGATTCGAATAAGGGAGGTTAGTGGTGATTGAAAACTGAGTTTTGCTTATTTACTGAGGAGAAACAAAGTTGTAGGATCAAGTCTTTTTGGACTGCTACCTATTGAAGATTTAGAAGATTACTGCTACGACAAGAAGAAGTCCTAATTCCTGAAGTTTCTTCCTCCTAGTGGTTCAGCGAATAGGCTTGGGGGTCCTAAGATAGCATTTGACTTTTTTCAAGAGTTTGGATGGGTGGAACAGTCTTCCTGAGTTGTTTGTTGCCCTACAGAGTTTCTCAGGCTTTTAAAAAGATTTCCTAACTTATGCTCAGTAAATAGTCATGTTCCATTTATCTAGTATTATTATGTTTATTTTCTTTCAAAAAGAATCTAATTCTGGAAATGTTTAAGTCTGAATGTTTAAGTTTAAATGTTAAATTGATAAATCAATATCCCCATTTTTCCACATGCTATTTGGGAGCATCGTACTCTAGTAGAGATATGCAAATTAAAGTAGATTAGAAGATAGGAAAATTGCCATTTAAATTCAATAAATAGATAGTAATTATTTATGTTTTGGTTTTTGTGTTCCCAAGTTAAATCATAGTAGAAAGATTTTGCATAGTATCTATGAATGTATTATAAGTATCAGAGCTTTCTAAGAAATTAAATAATGTATAATTTCTGTATTCATATAAATTTTCTGTATAAAAGAAAAATATAGAAATCACAGGTATGCATGTATCATAACAGAGTAACAATTAAATGATAGTGATCATCCAAATAAGATTATACATAACAATCATTACCAGTTTTCTTATTGTTTACAGACATTTGATTTCATTATCCCTGTTAACGTTTTTGAAGGTTATTATCTTTCTGTACTATTAACATGAATTACATGGTGTAAACGAAATATTTTCACAGTCATTCTATAATTTTCAAGTTTCTACAATACACTCATACACACACCATTTCTCTTTCATTTCTTATTTTATCAATTTCATAAAATTACAGATCAAACAGAATATAGATTAAATAGAAATATTCTATTGCTGATAAGAAATAGTTTTCTATCTCTTATTATAAACATCGTGTTAATTATCATCCTAACAAACATTAGAAACTCTATGAACATCACTTTGTTTATACTCACCTATTCTATGGCAAAGTTGTTAGTGTCATTAGTATTTTGTTTAGTTTTCATTTCAAACCCTAGTTTGGTTTAGTCTTCCATTTTTATCTTTGTTTTATCCAAATACAAATAAAACACGAATGTAGGGTTTAATACTGTTCGTTTCCCATGTACATATTATTGTAAACCATTTCGACAGATTCACTTTATTATTTATCAACATTACCAAACAAGGAATTACAACATCAACTTACAGTTCCCAAATAAACAAACCAGGTGTCTATACAAATATTTTAACATACATTGTATTACCAAAAGGAGTATTATCTTACATAGAGATCAAGCCCTCGGCTCTCTTTTTTACTGTCTCAAACGATTACCAAAAACAAGTCGAATCTCACAGAACCTCAAACATCACAATAGAATAACCTCTAAATGAAGACGAAGCTCTCAAGCAACGTTTATAATATGTTTTGAAAAACAAGGTTACACAGGGTTTATCCCAAAAATTCAATAGGTAGAAGAGCCCAAATATTCAAAATCGACGAGTTATATCACTAGTCAATAAACATCAAAGTTTACAAAATATAGCACCCAAGTATCACTGTCAAATAAAAGTGTTTCAAAGATTTCTCCAACCATCTTCAACGACAGAGCCACGACATAGACGAAGAGCACTACGAGGGTATGGAAGACTCGAAGCCTACCAGTGTAAGAGTGCCTAGTTTTTCCTTTCGCCAGACCCTAGTCAGACCTTCTTTTTGCACCCTGCACCTACAAACAATAGTTTGGAGTTAGACTCATTCTAATATCAAAATGAGAATCGAGATACAGTAAAAGAAACATTATTTCATCTTGGACACTTACCTTCACCGCTTGTGGCCAATGTTGGCATACTTCAAAACGACGAAAAATGGTTCGTTCCAGTCTCGACGAGAGAACGCAAGCACTTGTTGTTTGCAAAGCATTTGTACCATACAACGAAGAACTTCAAACCTTCAACACTTCATCACTTTGAACTTGGACTCCATCTAAAATTACAACACCATTAACGAGGTTAAAACCTGCAACCTTCTACACGAATTCACAGATATCGGGTTCGAAGCCCTTGCAAACTTTCTAGCAAAATCTCGGCAACCTGTGAGCCACCTCCAGCAAAAACAATAACACAATGAACCACTTTTCCAAGTTAATAACTCAAACACACGATAGATGTTAGGGTTACCATCCAACAGCTTAGACTCACGATCATCGATTGTTACAATAGTGCCAACTATGTCTACTTTGGTATCCACAAAATCAACAATTAATGCCATCCTCCATTACCGTTTGACATTGCCATCTTGGAAAACACTTAAGTCAGCAACAACCAGTACTAGGGAGTATTATTCTGCCACAATAGCAAGCAACAAGGAAAGCAAACCTACGTGGAACATGGGATATCCAAGTCGGCAGGGATATGGTGCCAACTTGTTAATGGAAGATCATTACATGATCTCTTTTATAGTTTGAGACACATGCCAAATTAATTGATTCAACAACCTGTCCCATATAGAATTTAATACCCACTCTACATTACCTTTCGACTTTGCCACTATGGCATACGGTGGAGCAAGTACAATCAAACACTTGGCATATAACCCTTACACTTCGACGAGCATGGAGGCATTCACGTCTACATGGATCTATGGGTTTATAACTCGACAGGGAGGCAGTACTAAGCTTTTATTGCAGGATTGGATATGTGATCCCTACCATAGCTCGAGACCGGTGCCAAATTGATGAGTCAGCGACCTACCAAATCCATTTAATGTTTGTCAGTACCTCAATGTGATAACAAACATAACTTGCTTCATTTGTTAACATAACAATATTTAACAATGTCGTATTCATCATAATAGTAATAACGTGTATGCAAATACATGAATTATAATTCCAAGGTTTATATCTTATTGTCATCGCTTTCATACATTAAAATGTTTGTATTTAATTTACAAACACTTGCATAGTAATGTCATGATTCTAACGATGTATATATTGCCAACATCTCCGATGTGTGTTTTAATATTGACATTAAATCGAAAATAGGTATAGTCACACTATTGTTGTCATAAAGACTTTGGATAGGTTGTATTTTGTTTATAAATAGAATAAAAATTATATATATAGTCCAAAGCTTAAATTGCACTATATCTACATAACATTTGGTTAGTCATGTACATATATTATTGCTTTTATCTCTTCATATATATTGAATATTAGTGGTTGCAAGAGCTTACAAGCTCATAACTTATACATACATTTGGTACTATCATTCTAAATGACAATGACACGACAGCTATCACTATAACCAGCTAGAACAATGATGACAACAACAACAATGTCGTTAATAAGATACTTGTTTGACAATTGACTTGGGTTGAGTTTACTCAGTTATAAGATGAACCTTGGAAAGCAAAGGTGTAAGCATGCGAGTCATACCTATACGTTCTTGTAGTTACACCAATCTCTAAACATGCTATTTTTATTTACGATGTTGAATTGAGCTTTACACAAAAACTGGAATTTATTGCAATCATGAAACTCCTTACCTGTCGTCTGCACATAAGACAGGTCAAATGCTTTGGCGTTGCAGCTAAGTAAGCTTCGGGGTCCCTCATAGGACTCCGTTGGACAACAAAGAAGCAAACTGTCAGTATCGTCTCAACGAAAAAGTACCATGTCATATTTCTAACCGAGCATTTCATTATTACATCAATCATACATATCGTTGCATTTGAAAGGTGTCGCATCAAAAGTCTGATCTATTCATGCATTTAACTATCTCAATGATAGTTGTTATAAATGTAATTAAGTTGTCACTGTCACATTAGTTATAATAGAATTTTATTTATGTTTAGTACAATAGCGGTTTAGTTAACGTTGTTACATTTAGTAATTATTATTTCCGCAATTATAAATTATCCTAAATTAAGCTAATTGTTTCAATTTACAAAAATTTTAAATTTTTATGAAAATATGGGATGTTACATATCCCCCTTTCTCCCTGATACCCCTTCTCATCCCCAAACCCATAGAATTCTCTCTCTCTCTGTGTACGCCTTGAAACCCCCCAATCTCTCTCTCTCTCTCTCTCTCTCTCTATCACTCTCCCTAAATATTACTAACCCCCTAGCTCTCTCTCTCTCCCCTCCTAACTCTTACTTACCCCCAATCTCCTAACACCCCCCTCTGTCTCTACCTCTAGGCTTTAACCCCTTAACAATCCCCCTCTGTCTCTACTTTTAACACCTTACCACCCCCTAAAGTCTCTCATTTTACCTCTTTCTCTCTCTTTAAGCCAAACATTCATGCTCCTCACCTATATCCCCATTTCTTTTTAATCGCCTTTCCCATCCCCAAACCCCTAGCATTCTCTCTTTCTCTCTACCCATTTCCAACCACCAATATCTCCCTCTCTCTCTCTCCCTAATAGTTCTTACTTACCCCATATATATATCTCTCACCCTAACTCTTACTTACCCCCAACCTCGTAACACCCCCCTCTGTCTCTACCTCTAACCCCTTACCACCCCTAAATTCTCTCCCTTTACCTCTCTCTCTCTCTCTAACCCAAACACTCATGCTCCTCATCTATATCCCCCTTTCTCCCTAATCCCCCTTCTCATCCCCAAACCCATATCCTTCTCTCTCTCTCTCTACCCCTTTCCACCCTCCAATCTCTCTCTCTGTCTCTCTCTCTCCCTAACTCTTACTATCCCCCTATATATACATCTCCCCTAACTCTTACTTAGCCTGAATCTACTAACACCCCTCTCCGTCTCTACATATAACCCCTTGAAAACCCCCCTTTGTCTCTACCTCTAACCCCTTACCACCCCCTAAAGTATCTCCCTTTACATCTCTCTCTCTCTAACACAAACACAAATGCTCCTCACCTATATCCCCATTTATCCCTAATCCCCCTTCTCATCCCCAAACCTCTATCCTTCTCTCTCTATCTCTCTCTCTCTACCCTTTGACACCCCCCAATATCTCTCTATCTCTCTCTACCCCTTTCCACCCCCCAATATCTCTCTCTATCTCTCTATAACACTTACAAAACCTCTATATCTCTCTCTCACCCTAACTCTTAGTTACCCCCAATATCCTAACACCTGCCTCTGTCTCTACCTATAACCCCTTAACAATCACCCTCTGTCTCTACCTATAACCCCTTACCACCCCCTAAAGTCTCTCCCTTTATCTCTCTCTCTCTAAACCAAACATCCATTCTCCTCACCTATTTCCCTATTTCTCCCTAATCCCCCTTCTCATCCCAAAACTGCTATCCTTCTCTCTCTCTCTACCCATTGCCACCCACCAATATCTCTCTCTCTCTCTCCCTAACTTTTACTAACCCCCTATATCTCTCTGCCCCCCCTAACTCTTACTAACCCCCTATATCTCTCTTCCCCCCTAACTCTTACTTAACCCCCATTTTCCTAGATTCCCCCTCTGTCTCTACCTATAACCCATTAACAATCCCCCTCCGTCTCTACCTCTAACCCATTACCACCCCCTAATGTCTCTCCATTTACCTCTCTCTCTCTCTCTCTAAACCAAATGCTCACGCTCCTCACCTATAACCCCCTTTCTCCCTAATCCCCCTTCTCATCCCTAAACCCTTATCCTTCTATCTCTCTCTCCCCACCCCTTAAACAATCCCCCTCCATCTCTAGCTCTAACCCCTTAACAATCCAACTCTCTCTCACTCCCCTTTTCATACACCTACACCTAGCTCCAACCTCCCTTCTCTCTCTACCCCCTATCTCCCTAACCCTTACTAACCCCTTCTCTCACACTCATTCCCCCCCGTATTGAGAGGAGCGGGTAAGCCTGTAAGGGAGAATGAGAGATAGAGAAGGTGTTAGTAAGGTTCAGGGAGTGGAGGGGAGAGATAGAGGAGGGGGGTTAAGGGTTATATGTAGGATTAGGATTAGGGGAGTGGGAGAGGGGGTTAGTAAGAGTTATGGGGAACATGCGGGGGGGGGGGGGGGGGGGGAACGTGGGTGTTAGTGGTATGGGGAGGCACATGGATGTGTGTGTGTGTGGGTAGAGGGGTGGGGGTTCCGAAAGATGTTGAATGTAAAGTGAGAGACGGGGGACTAAATTAAGAGTTGGGGGACTTATGGGTGTTAAGTGGCTAAGACATGGGGGGGTGTTAAGGGGTTAAGATATAGGGGGTTTTTGGGGTTAAGACATAGATGGTATGGGAAACGTTCAATGAAATGTTAATTGTGGAACTACCTTCTTAAATGTTGTTGAGTGTTAGTAGAAAAAAACATGTATGCTTTATATAACTACAAAACCCGCACGCATTTTGTACAAGCCCAACATGTGCACATTTTGCACTTTTATAGACAATGCGTGTCGATGTCCAAGAGACACTCTAACAGGCTCACGAAAAAACATCACTGTGTGCGCAAATTCGAATTGTATACACAACATACAACTCTTCATAGCAAGAAAGTTTGAACACAAATGGAGTATATCATTCAGACCATCGCCATCACAAGTGCTAGAGGGATTTCTTAGAGGGGGGGAAATGGTGGTGAATGGGACTCATGTGAATTCACGGATTGGGTTGATGGTTGGGACCGTGTATCACTCCCAATTTGTCGACATATAGATACAGAATTATCCTAGTTGGAGGAGGACCAATCAAGCATTTCTGCAGACTATGACCACATATAAGATCTTGTACAACCAGGTTCGATTAATATTTTGAAAATTTTGACAACTTGTTGTGTCTAGTTAGTTTAATTAAATGTTGGCACTATTTTTTCTGTAGGGAACATATATGCAGTGGTTTCACTGAGACGCAATGCAAAGCGCACTGATTATTGGCTAGCATGTTGCTGGGAGGGGAATTAGACCCTTAATGTCGCATTAAGGGACTGCAAGGACAATGATTTTCTTTTTGGTTCGATGGTTATCAATGTTAAATTTTGAGCATTAATTCACAATACTCTAGGATCTTTGCTGAGAGAATAACATATACAGTATATCAATGCATGACAATCACAATATGGCAAGCATCTCAAGAATCAAAAGCATAAGAGACAAGAGACACAGAGTTTCCGTGGGGAAAACCCTAAGGTGAAAAACCCCACAACTTCCTCAGAGATAGAGAGAGAAATGGCTCAACCAAAGTACAACAAAAGTACACTGAGATAGTCTCCTAGTAGCAAATGATCCTCCCCCTCACTAGTGCACCACTTTCTAAGTGAAAGTGTGTTACTTTTCTGAGTGAGTAAAATAGAGATCTCCGATCTCTATTTATACTAACCTTTTTTCCCAGTGACCTTATGGGGCAGACTTGTCTAGCTAGGTACATCCACATTATAATATATATAATTCAGGGCCGACCCCACATGGTGGTCTAATAACCCATCGACAAGTACACACACTTGTGACACTTGTCAATCCACATGACGACACTTCCTTATAGAGGAATGACACATCTATAGTTATAAGGGTACAATAAATATATATATAAAATAGACAGATGAAATACATTTTGAAGTTACAAATACATCAACACTCCCTCTTAACTAGGAACGTATTTCTCAACATAGATCTGCTAGACAAGTCTTCTTCTCGGGATCATCGTCATCATCATCGTCACTGCTGCTGCTATCTCAACCAATCTCTGATTCTACTTGTCATAGGAAGTTCTACAGAGCCAATCCTTTTTCATACTGGATGTAGGCCCACCACTTGCAGGTCTTAGTCATCACTGGCCATACTATGGAATCCTCAGGACTTATTACGTGCGTCACAAAACCTCGAAAGAGAATCCTAGGCTGTTACGAGCACATGGCTCTACCTATAGGATCTCCCAGGACCATATTATATGTGACCTCACCATAAAACCTCGTAGGAGCATCCCAGACTGTTACGAGCACGCAAATCTACCTATAGGATCTCCCAGGGCATGAATTACATGTGCTCACCACAAAACCTTGCAAGAGCATCCCAGGTTGTTACGAGCACACAACTCTACCTATAGGATCTCCCAGAGCATGAACTACATGTGGTCATGGAAAAACCTCGCAAGAGCATCCCAAGACTTATTACAGGCACACAGCCCAACCTATCGGATCTCCCAGGGATAGATTATATGCCATAGGACAAAAGCTCGAAAGAGAATCTGCCAAATATCCCAGGGCAATGAATTACATGCCATAGGCAAAACCTCGTAAGACTAACTACAGATCTCCCAGGGCAACGAATTATATGTCCTCCCATATCAAAACCTCGAAAGAGCATTTGCTAGATATCCCAGGGCACCGAATTACATGCCATAGGCAAAACCCCGAAAGACTATCTGCAAATCCCCTAGGGCAACGAATTATATGCTCATCTGCACAACCTGATCCATGGCCATAGAGTATCAACCTGATACTCACCATACATCATCCTGATGTACACATGATCATCCTGATCATCATCACTGCAACATCCTGTTACATGTCATCTAGAGCAACATCCTGAAGCTCGTCATCCATGATCATCTTGATCATACAATGCATCTACCTGGTGCATACCAAGTATCTACCTGATACATATTATCATACATGATCCACCTGATCATACAATGTATCCACATGATACAAATACAAATACATGATACATATCACCATACATGATCCACCTGATCATACAATGTATCCACCTGATACATATACAGATACATGGTCCAAGCATCCAACATGATGCATATACCAAAATACATACACTTGATCCAACCGATCATATCCAGCATCCAACATGATCCGTACATACATATAAATGATCCAACTGATCATATCCAGCATGCAACATGATGCGTACATACATATAAATGATCCAACCGATCATATCCAGCATCCAACATGATGCATACATACATACATAAAAATGATCCAACTAATCATATCCAGTAGAAACCAGAACATCATCCTGATGCTCATCATCCAATGCTTACATCCACAGCCATGTGAAGGATCCTCCTTCCAACATGCTTGGAATGGCTTCAGCAAATGTGTCCATCACTTCTTCCTCGAAGTGTCCTCAATCTGAAGAACGCCAAGCCTCTCTATGAAGTACTTGAACTTGACTCTGGCTAGTGGCTTCATCAGCACATCTGCAATCTGCTCGTCCGTCGCAACATACAGGAGATTCACAGCTCCTCTCTGCACCATATCCCTAATATAGTGATATTTGATCTCTATTTGTTTCGACTTGTCATGAAACACTAGGTTCTCAGACAGATTCACATAACTCAGGTTATCACAAAAGATACCAATAGCATCCAACAGGAGATCAAATAACTCAGACAGTAGCTTCCGTAGCCATACTACCTCACAACTAGCTGAACAAGTTGCAACATACTCTGCCTCAGCTATACTCAGTGCTACGCATGACTGCTTCCTGCTAAAACAAGAGATCACACCTGATCCCATACTGAAGCAGCACCCAGATGTGCTCTTCCTATCTGCAGCACTACCAGCCCAATCTGAATCAACATAACCCTGCAGGTTAAACTTTTGATTCGCTTCATACTTGAGCCCAAAATCCACTGTACCCTTCAGGTACCTCAGAACATGCTTTACAGCAACCAGGTGAACACTCCTTGGATCCGTCAGGAACCGACTCAATGTGTTCACAGCAAAGCAAATGTCTGGTCTCGTGTTCGTCAGGTACATCAAGGACCCAATCATTTGATGATACATAGAGACATCAACCGGCTCAAATGAAGCATTACATAGAAGCTTCAGATTCGATGCCATAGGTGTGGCCATGGCCTTGCAATCCATCATCCCGAATCTCTTCAGGATATCTACTGTGTACTTCCCTTGGCCAAGGAAGATCCCACCTGTACTCTGCCACACTTCCATACCTAGGAAATAGTGCATCATTCCCAAATCTTTCATATCGAATTCAGCAGCAAGCCTCCTCTTAGTATCTGCAATCAGTCTGTCATCTCTTGTTACAAATAAGTCATCCACATACAGGAGTAGAATGACAGGATTCCCTTCCTCAACCTTGTAGTAAAGGTTGGAATCCGCTTTAATCTTGGTAAAGACCAAACTAGATAGGAAACTGTCCATCCTACCATACCAGGTTCTGGGAGCTTGCTTCAAGCCATACAAGGCTTTCTTCAATCTGCACACATATGACTCCATGTCATGTATTTCAAAACCAAGTGGCTGTTCCACATATACTTCCTCTTCAACTACACCATTCAAGAAAGCAGTCTTGACATCCATTTGGTGTATTTTCCATCTCATTGCTGCAGCCAGGGCAAGTATTGTTCTGATGGAAGTATACCCTGCTACAGGTGTAAAAGTTTCTTCATAATCTATTCCCTCTTTCTGAGAGAAGCCACGAGCTATGAATCTTGCCTTGTATTTCTCTACACTACCATCTGCAGCATGATTGATTTTGTAGATCCATTTGGAAGTCACAACAGACTTCTCTTTAGGTCTTGGGACAACATCACAAACATCATTCTTCATTATTGATTGGTATTCCTCAACCATGGAATCCTTCCATTATTTCTTTTCCGCTGCTTCTTCATAACTGGAAGGCTCTTTGTTCATAATGTCACAAAGTAAAGCAACATAGCTGGTATGTGATCTGGTTCTCTTCTTTTCTGTATGTTCTTCTTCTAGAATGCCAAATATTTCTGCATCTTGAATGAGCTCTCTAGCCCATGCAGGTTTCCTCTTGTGAGAGTTATCCTCACGAGGTGGATCTACAGGTTCTTGTGGATCTTCAAACTCATGAACAACTTTTGAAACTGCTTCAGTCATGGTAGTGTCTTGAAATCTGGTTTCCTTAGGTTCTTCATAAACTTCGATAGGTGCCTTCCTTGATTTGATGAATGCCGAGTTTTCATCAAATGTTACATCCCTACTGACATCAATCTTCTTGAACCCTGGAAAGTATATTCGGTAAGCCTTCGAGCTTTCACTGTAACCCACAAAGATACCCTTCTTTCCTGAAGGATCTAGTTTAGTCCTCTTTTCCTTTGGGACATGAGTGTATAATGGACAACCAAATATTCTAAGATGAATCACTTCAGGTTTCTTACCAGAAAAGACCTCTTCTGGTGTCTTGTTGTCCAATATCTTCTGGGGTGTTCTGTTCTGCACATATACAGCTGTTCTAGCTGCTTCTACCCACAGATGCATAGGTAGATCCTGGTCATGCAGCATTGCCCTTGCTGCTTCCATGATAGTTTTGTTCTTCATTTTTGCAACTCCATTCTATTGAGGATTATACGGAGCAATCAACTCCCTCTTAATCCCTGAATCACTACAAAGCTTCTTGAAGTCACTTGAGGTGAATTATCCACCATTGTCGGATCTGAATGTTTTGATCTTCTTGTCAGTTTGATTCTCCATCAAGGTTTTGAATTCCTTGAATTTATCAAACACCTCATCTTTGCTCTTCAAGAAGTATACCCAAGTCTCCCTGGAGAATTCATCAATAAATGAGACATAGTAAACATACCCACTCAGGGAACTGGATGACATAGGACCACATACATCTGAGTGGATGATTTCCAGGATGTCTTTTGCCTTGCTTTCACTACTTGGGAAAGCCTTCTTAATGTTCTTACCTTTTGCACATCCTTTGCAAACACCTTCATGTTTGGTCTTGATTTCAGGAAGACCCTCTATTGCCTTGCTTGCAATTGGAAGTGCTACATATGAGCAAGTCTTCTATGCCAAAGTTCACTTGGCTCCATGGATTCATGCACCATGGCATGTTCAGTTTGTCCCTTCAATTTATACAAACCTCCCTCTTTCTCTCCAATCACTACTGCATCATCTATGTTCTTTCCCTTTGGCCACATTAGGACTTGGCCATCCACAAATGCAACCCTCATACATTTTGCATCCAATGCAGAGATGGAGAGTAAGTTCTTCTTGAGCCCAGGTACATAAAGGACTTCTTTCATCTTCAAAGATTTTCCAGAATCTAAGTTGTAGGAGGTTTCACCACTTCCTTTGATTGGGTATTGATAATCATCCCCAAGTTTCACCTTATGGGGTGATTCATGTTCAGATAGGTTCACAAAAGATTCCTTAAACCCAGTCATGTGTTTGGAAGCCCCACTGTCAATTAACCAATCATTACAACTATGGGAGATAGTACCTGTGAGAGCAGAGATCAGAACATACTCTTCTTCACTTGATGAGTCATCATCACTATCACTTTCTTCCCTAGCCTTCTTCTTTGGGGGTTCATCATTTTCGGCAGCATGAGCATGAAATATTCTTTTGCTTCCTTTCTTCTTCTTACTAGAGTTGTTGTTATTATCCCTTTTGTTCTTGGGACAATCTGAAGCAAAGTGACCCTTCTCATTGCATGTGAAGCATCTTAGGTCCTTCTTACTCTTTTGATAGGATCTATTGTGGCGAGAGTGCTCCTTCGTGGTTTTGCTTCTTTTGGTGTGAGCTGCAAGAGCTTGATCTTCACCTCCCATCTTTTCCTCACGAGCTATAAGTCTAGCTTCTTCTTGAGAGCATTCTTCCCGCAATCTGTTGAAGGAGATCAACTTCTTCCTTGCACAAATTCCTTGAATGAAGGAATCCCATGACATGGTTAGGCCATTTAGAGTGGTCATCACCACTTCACCATTCTCCACCATTTCATCCACTACTTCTAGTTGTTCCTTGATCTGGGAGACCCTTGAAAAATAAGATTGAATGGTTTGTCCATTTTGAAACTTCACTCCTTTCAATTGGTTCCGTAGGGTCATCTTCCGATTTATGTTCTTTCCTTCAAATAGATTGGTCAAAGATTCAAACATCTCCTTGGGTGTCTTAAGAGAAGACACATGGGGTATGAGATGGTCTTTGATAGAATCCGCAATGATTCTCTTTTCCTTGACCAAGTTCTTCTTATGCAATACCTTGGCCTCTTCATCCTCTAGGATAGGGATGTCTTCTTTCACATATGAGTCCAACTCATTTTCTTCAAGGATTAACCCAATCCTATACTTCCAGGCTCGGAAGTTATCATCTCCTTCAAGCTTATCCTAAAGCTTGGTGTGGAGAGACATCTTAAAGAGTACTTCAAATGGAAATAGAAAAGATTTAGGTCTTACCACTTGAAATGCTGAAAAACTGGATCTCGTCCTGGATTAGGGTTTGTCGAAAAAACCTAAAAATTCAAAATGTGAATTTCAAATTTCTGAAAGGATAGAAAGATGCGCCTTGATGAGTTGATCAGCCTGGTGTATTCAGAATTTGAGATCAACAAAGTTTTGCCCTTCAAAATTGCCTTTTTGTCCTCCTGGGTTCACTAGGAGAGCCGTGAATTAGGGTTTGAGTTTCTCGGAGATCTACCCAGCCAAAAATCTCGATCCAAAGCTCTAAACTTCGATTTTTGCAAGGGGCTTCTAGCTATGCCTTCAGATTCCAAAAATTCCTATTTTTGTGGAAACCCTAATTTTTAGGGCCAAATCTGAAAATGCTCAGAATTGAATTCTGAATGGACAGATAGATGCGCCTTGATGAGTAGAGTCAATCTACTATACTGAGTTTCAAAAATTTGTGGAGAGAAACTCAATAAACAAGGAACTCAAGCTTCTGTCACTGCAAAATGTCTTCTTCTCAGGTTAGCTCTGATACCATGTTAAATTTTGAGCATTAATTCACAATACTCTAGGATCTTTGCTGAGAGAATAACATATATAGTATATCAATGCATGACAATCACAATATGACAAGCATCACAAGAATCAAAATCATAAGAGACAAGAGACACAGAGTTTCCGTGGGAGAAACCCTAAGGTGAAAAACCCCACAACTTCCTCAGAGATAGAGAGAGCAATGGCTCAAACAAAGTACAACCAAAATACACTGAGATAGTCTCCTAGTAGCAGATGATCCTCCTCCTCACTAGTGCACCACTTTTTGAGTGAGAGTGACTTACTTTTCTGAGTGAGTAAAATAGAGATCTCCGATCTCTATTTATACTAACCTTTTTGCCTAGTGATCTTATGGGGCCGACTTGTCTAGCTAGGTACATCCACATTATAATATATATAATTCAGGGCCGACCCCACATGGTGGTCTAATAACCCATCGGTAAGTACACACACTTGCGACACTTGTCAATCCACATGACGACACTTCCTTATAGAGGAATGACACATCTCTTATAAGGGTACAATAAATATATATATAAAATACACAGATGAAATACATTCCGAAGTTACATATACATCAACAATCAAAAGAGAGTATTTGAAACATGTTTCCCACTCAGACGCTAGAAAAGGGTATGCATTTGAAGATTATAGACTAAGTTAGATTGTGTACCATTACAAACACTTAGTTATTGGCACAAACCTCTAGTTGCAAACAATGCCAAGGAAGAACTCATCAAAGGCACGATACTTATTTCCTGACTCCGAGAACGACAAGTTAAATGAGACCGTTGGTATTAGAGATGATCCAATGGTCTAGTTGAATGACCATAGGTAGGTAATATGGTATGTGGTTTGCATGTGATATTGTGTTTTTATGTTTTAGATACATATATTATGATTTTTATATGGTCTCACTAATTATTGACATTAATATTTTGACTATTGCAACTCGACATTGACAGCTTTCGATATGTTGATAAATTGCACAAGCTTCGTCATGCAAACCTAATCACAAACATAGAAACCTAATCTAGCCTTATAAACTTAAACTACCCTAGGAAAAAAATATAACCCTAGCAATGTAATCTATATGAATACAAGCCTAAAATCTTCCCTAAAACTGCCATCACCATTTGAATCCCAACCATTATGCTACAAATATGCACAAGAGTCCAAAAAACCCTAGTTTGTATTTTAAATCCCTAGCCGATAAACCATGGCCTATAAGCCCTAGCCTATAAACTAATTTGAATTCCAATCCCTAGAAACCCTAGTTTGTAGCCTAAAGCCTAGTTTGTGTTTAAAATCCTTAGAAACCTCCATCACCATTTGAATACAAACCATTGTGCTACAAATATGCACAAGAGTCCAAAAAAACCTAGTTTGTGCATTCATGTGCATCCATTTGAATCCACACCATTGTGCTACAAAGATGCACAATAGTCCAAAAAATCCTAGGCTATGCATTCATGTGCATCCATTTGAATCCACGCCATTGTGCACCATTATGCACAACAGTAAAAAATTCTTCATGATGCGACTATACATGCATGCCAAAAAATATTGTTGTATTCATGTGCATCCATTTGAATCCACAACATTGTGCTACAAAGATGCAAAAGAGTCGAAAAAACCCTAGTCTGTCCATTCATGTCCATCCACTTGAATCCACACATTGTGCACAATTATGCACAAGAATCCAAAAAAATCATGATGAAGCTATATATGTATGATAAAAAATATTCGTATATTCATGTGCATTCATTTGAATCCAAACCATTATGCTACAAATATGCACACAAGTCCAAAAAACCCTAGTTTGTGCATTCATGTGCATCCATAAGAATCCAAACCATTGTGCACAAGTATGCACAAGAGTCTAAAATTATTTATGCTGCAACTATATGTGCATGCCAAAAATCTTCCTATATTCATGTGCATCCATTTGTATCTAATCCATTGTGCTATAGACATGCACAAGAGTCAAAGAAACCCTAATTTGCACTTTAAACCCCTATCCTAGAAATACTACCCTATAAACTCTAGAGCGAAGCCTATAAACCATAGTTTGTAGCCTAAACATCGTTATTTGAATCTCGAATGTATCAAACATCTATATTTAAATCTCGAATGACTTGAACATATGTATTTCACATCTACCTAGAATATATAAACGTGGATTAGATTATTTCTATTATTATTAAAAAACTCAAGGGAAATGAGAACATACAAGTTTGGTGTTCCTCAAACATTGAACATCAATTTTAGTATCCCTTTGAACTCAATGGGATCTACCAAACTTGGAGATCTTCAAAACACCAAGATATCCCTGAAATAATTTAGGGTGCAAGCTATAATGGGCCATAGAATGGTGACTGTGGATCGGATCAATAAACCATCAAATCTGTTGGATTCAAGACATCGGGATAGTGCTAGGGGTGCCCCTCTCATTCAGGTCCATGGCCCATTGATAATCTTTTAAGACAATTTTGAAAACTAGGGTTTTTCTTAGTAAGGGTCTATGCAATTTTTGCACATAGGGATAAACTTTGAAAAATCCTTAACTGAGAGCTAATGGATAGCCTTCCCATGTGGAACCTTCCTACACACACTTGAAGGACCTCCCAGAACCTGGTTTTGTTGTACAGTTGGAATTCTATGCCCCAGTGGGTATTCAACAAGTGTCCCTGAAATCCTTTGGGGTGTGATTTGGAATGGGCCATAGGATTGTGACCATCTATCGGATCCATAAACTGTCAAATCCGTTGGATTCAGGACATCGGGATAGTGATAGGGTTTCCCCTCTCCTTTGGGTCCATTGCCCATTGATCATATTTTAGGTTGATTTTGGAAACTAGGTTTTTGCTCAGTATGGGTCTATGAAACTTTTGCACATACGGGTAAACTTAGAAAAATACTTGATCGATAACTTATGGATAGTTTTACCATCTGGAACCTTCCTAGACACACTTGCAGGACCTCTCGGAACCCGGCTTTGTTGCATGATTGGAATTATATGCCTTATGTCAGTATTCAACAACTGTCTTTGAAATCCTTTTGGGTGAGAGTTGTAATGAACCATATAATGGTGACCATTTCTCGGATTGATAAACCAACGACCGCATTGGATTTAGGAGATTCGTATAGTGATAAGGGTGCCCCTCTCCTCTAGGTTCATGGCCCATTTATCATCTTTTAGGTCAATTTTGGAAACTATGGTTTTGATCAGTAAGGGAGTATTCAATTTTTGCACATAGGGGTTAAATTTGCAAAATCCTCGACAAGTAGCTTATAGCTAGGATTCACATGTCGAACTTTCCTAGACACACTTGCAGGACCTCTTGTAACCCAGTTTTGTTGCACAGTTGGAATTTTATGCCCCCGATTGGTATTTGGCAAGTGTCCCTGAAAGCATTTGGGGTGCGAGTTGGAACAGCCCATAGGATGGTGACCATTTATCGAATCCACAAACTGTCAAATCTGTTGGTTTCAAGACAACAATATATTGGTAGGGTTTCCCCTCTCCTCCGAGTCCATGGCCCATTGATCATCTTTTAGGTTGATTTTGGAAACTAGGGTTTTCCTGAGTAAGGGTTTATGCAAGTTTTGCACATACGGGTAAAATTTGCAAAATCCTTGACCGACGGATTATGGATAGTGTTCCCATATGGAACCTTCCTAGACATACTTGCAGGACCTCCAGGAACTTGGTTTTGTTACACGGTTAGAATTCTATGCCCCAAGTGGGTATTCAACAAATGTCCCTGAAATCCTTTTGGGTGCGAGTTGTAACGACCCATAGAATGGTGATTGTTTCTCGGATCAAGAAACCATTGACCCCATTGGATTCAAGACATTGAAATTGTGATAGGGGTTCCCCTCGCCTCTGGGTCCATGTCCCATTAATCATCTTTCAGGTCGATTTTGGAAACTAGGGTTTTGTTTAGTAAGGGACTATGAAATTTTTGCACATATAGGTAAAATTTGTAAAATACTTGACCGCGAGATTATGGATAGTGTTACCATGTGGAAGCTTCCTAGACACACTTGGAGGACCTCCCGGAACCCAATTTTGTTGCATGGTTGGAATTCTATACCCTAGGTCGGTATTCAACAAGTGTCCCTGAAATCCTTTGGGTGAGAGTTGTAATGAGCGATAGAATGGTGACCATTGCTCGGATTGAGAAACAGTTGACCCCATTGGATTCAAGACATCAGTATAGTGATAGGGGTTCCCCTCTCCTCTTAGTCAATGGCCCATTGATAATCTTTTAGGTCGATTTTGGAAACTATGGTTTTGCTTAGTAAGGGACTATGCAATTTTTGCACATAGGGGTAAAATTTTCAAAATCCTCGACCGAGAGCTTATGGCTAGAATTTCCATGTGGAACCTTACTAGACACACTTGCAGGACCTCCCAGAACCTCATTTTGTTGCACAATTGGAATTCTATGCCCCCGGTCGGTATTCAACAAGTGTCCCTGAAATCCTTTGGGGTGCAAGTTGGAATGGGCCATAGGATGGTGACCATTTCTCGAATCCAGAAACCATCAAATCCATTGGATTCATGACATCAGGATATTTATAGGGTTTCTTCTTTCCTCCAGGTCCATGTCTGATTGATCATCTTTTAGGTTGATTTTGGAAACCAGGTTTTCGCTTAGTAACGGTCTATGCAAGTTTTGCACATACGGGTAAGCCTTGAAAAATCCTTTACCAGGAGCTTATGGATAGTGTTCCCATGTGGAACCTTCCTAGACACACTTGCAAAACCTCCAGGAATCCATTTTTGTTGCACAATTGGAATTCTAAGCCCCGAGTCCGTATTCAACAAGTGTCACTGAAAGCCTTTTGGGTGTGAGTTGTAATGAGCCATAGAATGGTGACCATAGCTCCGATCAAGAAACCATCGACCCCATTGGATTAAGGATATAGGGATAGTGCTAGGGTTTCCCCTCTCCTCCAGGTCCATGGCCCATTAATCATCTTTTAGGTTGATTTTGGAAACTAGTGTTTTGCTCACTAAGGGACTATGCAATTTTTGCACATATGATTCAACGTTGAAAAATCCTCTACCGGGAGGTTATGGCTAGCATTCCCATGTGGAACCTTCCTAGAGACACTTGTAGGACCTCCCAGAACCTGGTTTTTTTGCACGGTTGGAATTCTATGCCCCCGGTCAGTATTAAATAGGTGTCCCTAAAATCCTTTGGGGTGTGAGTTGGAACTAGCCATAGAATGATGACCATTTCTTAGATCGATGAAAATTCAACTCTGTTGGATTCAAGAAATCGGGATAGTGCTAGGGGTTCCCCTCTCCTCCAATTCCATGGCCCATTGATCATATTCTAGGTCAATTTTCCAAACTAGGTTTCACTCAGTAAGGGTCTATGCAATTTTTTCACATAGGGGTCAACTTTGAAAAATAATTGACCAAGAACTTGTTGCTAGCCTTCCCAAATGGGACTTTCCTAGACACACTTGCACAACCTCCTGAAACCAGTTTTGTTGCAGGGTTGGAATTCTATGCCCCCGATAGGGATTGCACATGTGTATCTAAAATACTTTTGGATATGCATTGTAATTGGCCATAGAATGGTGATTGTGGCTCGAATCGACGAACCATTAGCTCTTTTGGATTCAGGACATTGGGATAGTGTTATGGGTGCCCCTCTTCTCTAGTTCCATGGCCCATTTATCATCTTGTAGGCCGATTTTGGAAAATAAGGTTTTGCTTAGTAAGCGACTATGCAATTTTTGCACATAGGGGTCAACTTTGCAAAATCCTCATCTGGGAGATTATTTCTAGTGTTCTAATGTGGAACCTTTCTAGACACACTTGCAGGACCTATCGTAACCTGGTTTTGTTGCACGGTTGGAATTCTATGGCCTTGATCGGTATTCAATAGGTGTCCCTAACATCCTTTGGGGTGCGAGCTGGAATGGGACATAGAATGATGAGCATTTCTCAGATCAATGAAACATCGACTCCATTGGATTTAGGACATCAGGATAGTGCTAGGGGTAACCCCCTCCTTTGGGTCGATGGTCCATTGATCATCTTCTAGGTTGATTTTGGAAACTAGTGTTTCGCTTAGTAAGGGACTTTGCAATTATTGCACATAGGGGTCAACTTTGTAAATTCCATGACCGAGAACTTGTGGCTAGCGTTACCACATGGAACCTTCCTATAAACACTTGTAGGAACTCCTGAAATCCAGTTTTGTTGCAGGGTTGGAATTCTATGCCCTGATAGGGATTGAACAGGTGTCCCTAAAAGCCTTTAGGGTGCAAGTTGTAATGGACCATATAATGGTGATCATGGCTCAAATCAATGAACTATTGAATCCATTGGATTCAAAACATCAAATGATGCTACGGTTACACCTCTCCTCTAGGTTTAAGGCCTAGAGATTTCCTTATAGGACGATTTGGAAAGTAGAGTTTCACTTAGTAAGGTTGTATTCATTTTTTGCACAAAGGGATCAATTTTGCAATATTTTGATTTTGATTGTATAACTAGACACTCAAAGAGTGGCTCTCAAACCCACCACTTTGAACTCTTAATATATTGCTATGTCCTTGGTGTGCCACGTCATTTGACATGTCCTTAGTGTTCCACTATATTTTCATTTTGAGAAATTAATGTCGTTTTTAAGAATTCAAAGTTCCAAATAAAAAAGGGAGGTGGTGTTTCATCCATGATACCTCCATGATCCTTTCTAGATTTATCACTTTCCTTGACTTGTCCTTGTGGTTTCTTAGGATCCACTTGCCAAAAATATTTTGTCGGGCTTGCTAATCTCTTTCATTTGAATTGGACAAGTATTCAAGTCATTTGTAATTTTTTGTGGAGTAAACAATTATTCATTTATGTGGGCCACATAGGTGCATCACTTGGGTGTGTCAACTATGTGCATCCTTCATGTTTGTTAGATTCTTATGTGGGTAAGGTGCTTATGTGTTCCACTTGGTTGGGTCAGTTTCTTGGGTGTGTTGGGTTCTTATGTGTGTTAGGTATGTTGCGAAGTGACTTAGGTAGTTAGGGTTAGGACCATTAATAGGTTGCGTGCTAGGGGTTTGGGGCCAGTAGGTTAACCATAAATGGTATTTTGGTATATCGATTACTGTTATAGGGGTTGCATGGGTCAAGGTAAAAGATAAATATCACCTATGTGGGAAAAATAAGTGTGTTTCATAGGTGTGCCATCTATGTGCATCCTTTAATATGTCCAATAGGTGCCTTTGTAGGTTAGGTATTCACGTGCTTGAGTTAGATTGGTTTGTTCCTTATGTGTGTCACTAGAGTAAATTGGGTGCTTATTTCATTGAGGTGAAACATGAGATGCATTAGGTGGTTATGATTAACAGTGTTAGTGTGTTATTATAAAAAGAATTTGAGTGTAGTTGGTAAGTTGTGAGTGGGGATTATGATAAAGGGATTATTGATTTAGGGGTCAAGGCTCATGTTAATATGATAGTGTCCCATTGAACTTATGTGCATGCCCATGTTCATTTTCTTATATGAGTGTCATCACAATAAAATTTAACCTGCTTATATGGGTTGCATGAGTGCATCACATGTGTGTCAAATTCTAGATGCATAGCTTATGTGTGTTTGTCCCGCTTGTTAGGTTTTTATGTGGGTTAGGAGTTTATGTACATCAATTAGTTGTATTGGTTTCTTACTATGTAGGTTAAGTGTGTTAGTACATTGTGTGGATAAGGTGTGTCACTCACATAATTTCACATGCAATTTCATATAATTCGATTGTGGTCAAGAACATGTTGTAAACTATGCATTGTTGTTAACATTTCTAATTTAACATTGTATATGCAATTGGATCATTGTCAAAAACATTGGGAACATTATAACAAATATCTCCATGCAATCGTCCAAGCTATAAGAAATTGGGAACATTACACATATCAACATTATTGGCCACACATGTATGATCAGACATAAGACCGAACTGTGAATATGTTAAGAGATAATATGAAATATATAATATATCATGGAAGTGATATAATACAAAAATAGAAGGCCCTTAGATGACCTTTCAATGTACATGCATCAAAAAGGTCAATGATGTACATGTAAACAAAAGTACATATGTCCACGATCACACATCAAAACTCTAACTTCCTCTTGTAAAAAAAAATATGGATATCCTAGACTACGCATCAAAACTCTAACTTCCTCTTATTTTTTCTAGATTGTGATGCATATTGCCTCTATCTATGACCGTTGTGCATCTCTAGTGATTGCAAGTGAAAGATCATATTTCTTGATGAGGTAACTGAACTAATATTGAATCAATAACTAACTTAAAAAATTTAAAATACGACTCAATTGCTTATAAACAACACTCACTGAATCCATCCGAGGAATAGAGGCATGTGGTTTCCTCCTCCTAGATGAAATACTCTCAACAATCGTGCTCTATAAATAAAATATCTTATGTCATTTAGCTCAACAATTATCAACATGTATGTGTGATAAAGTACTAACAAATTTTATAATTGATGAACATGTGTCACTGAATAAATATGTTGTGGGAAAGGAAACTGAGTGTCATCTATAGTGACCGAAGCCATAGGTTGAACATGAACCTGGGTCACATACTCTACTGCACTAGACTGGGGTTACATTCACCAAATAGTAAAATGGTTAAAGACATAATGCATTTGCAAACACTATACAAATGAACTATACATGTACAAATATTCAAGTAGATACCTATACATGGCTTGTTCCCATTGTACATGCAACCTGAACAGAAGCATCAACAACCCCTCTAATTTCTTGCATGGAGGACTCTCCATCCCGATGTTGTAAAAATGCGAAAAAAATAATAATAAAAACAAGTTGTGGAGTGAGGTGGAATCTAACCAACAACTATCATAGAAGGTTATGAATATTACTATGAAATCAGTAGGTCCACCCTCTCTTTTTACAGAAGAGGGATATCTAGTGTAGAAAAGACCCTTCTCTATGTTTGGATTATGGGGGGAGCCAAACCAAAGCAGTGGTGGATTGAGCTGCATTAATTCCTGCAGTCATTGAGTGTTGACTTAGTTAGACATGGACATGAATAGATGAAATAAGATGTATTGAAAAACTAACATGTTGTAATACTTACCTCTTCTTGGGACATATATCCCCCATGGGAGGGATCACTACTACCAAAGTATTGCCCCTTTACATATCCAAATAACAAGATCTGCAAATTTAAATATTATAAATGTTAGAAATCTATAATGAAATACACTAAGAAAAAATAATTTGAACAATATTAAGTCATGAACCATGTACTTACATTCCTGAAAAACTCATAGAATCCTATTGTGGGGAATTCGCTCAGATCAATGTCTCCTACATCCTATTGATAATACGGTGCCTGCAACTTCAAAAATTGTAGATATTATACCATATAATAAATTAATAAACTAACATGTATTAACAAAATGATGTGTTGAAAATATGACCTTGATGTTGGTTGTTTCACTTTAGATACGACAACACCAGGTACACTACGACTCGCTATAGAGAAATCAAGCTTCTACAAGATTACAAATTGTATATATTAACAATATTTTAATGTGTACAATATGGAAAAATAATTTGAACAACAAGATAAAGTTTTAACTATGTCCTTACCTAACCAGAAGTCATCGTAGAGGTGCCATGTGTTGGTCCACGGCCATATTAGGTTTGTTCACATGTTGTGCACATGTGTGGCTCAATGTGTGGCTCATGTGATGCTATTTTATCCCCACTAGTGGATGGTCCTGTGTTGCCGAAGGCTGATGGATGTACCCACCACAGGAAGAGGTCCTTGCCTGGTCAATAGTTGTATTGTGGCATAAAATAACCTGAGCTAGCATCATAAAATCCTCCTATGTATGGGGTATCGTTTTATGTGCAAGAGAGATGTATGGAATCGGTATCTAACTACGAGGTGGAGGTATTGGCCGATTGGAATCTCTATGCCAAACATTGGGATGGTTTTGGGGAATCACCATACCAGTGCCCTGGAACCCCAACATATTGAAATAGTTGACATGTTTACCCATCGCAAACTCAACATAAATTTTTTGAAGGAATTATAGTGGTACTTCCCTGTTGTTGTGTGGGGGAATGTCAAATTCCGTATACTATCAATCCATCCAATTATCTCTAATTGGTGGAAAAAAACACCATTCAATTGAAATATGTTCTCTAGTAGTCTCTAGAATGGCATTTGTCCCATGCACTCTAAAAAGTGAATATATTTTCTCTTTCGTTATTTTTAATTTCTTGACCTCATTGTAACTCAATCCATTAGCATATTCTTTCTTTTTTATTTCTCTATACGATGTTATGTTGTACAATACATCATTTGAGTGACTGATATTATCCACAATAACATCTAGTGATGTTTCCAATGAGCAGTGGAGTCCATCTCCACCCCTCCAAGCTATACCGATATCTCTCAAATGAGAGATCTCTCTCAATATCTCTACATTCTGATCCATAATAGCCATTGCAATCATAAATACAAAAAAATATCATTAGAAAAATACATATGGTATAATGACATCTCTAAGCAATGGGAAATGTAAAACTAGTTTAGAACAAATAACAACATGAACTGTTTATAATTTGAAATTTAAAGTTGATCAAATTATACACTAAAGACTAAGCATTTAACATTTTTCCATATTAAATTCAAGTCGTATGTGTGCATTAATTTCAATCACCAGATACATACATTGAATGTTCTAAGTGTATATATGTTGATTGAGAATCTTCTCTACCTTAGTTTTAGGCTTGGATTATGAAGTTTCATCAAAACTGTAGGGTCTTGACTAAAACCCTTGGAAGACTAGCTCCGAGATTCTAGGTAGAGGCAAGGGCTAGAGCCTAGAGTAGGGGGCACATGGTGCTATTGATGAATAGAATCCCAATATAGGGATGAATTTTGATATATGTAATTATTTGTTGTACCTTAAAGTTTTGTGGACTCTATAGGCCATTTAGCATCTTTGTTTATATGTAATTTGTGGCATATATGGATTTCACTTGATGTTAATATAGTCGTATTCACTTTTTCTATATACACATGAGAAAATTTGCATATTTGTTTATAGTGGTTTGGGATATAGAATTCAACATAATTAACAGTTTTCAAGCTTTTAGGTTTGCAAGGTTTCCACTGGATTTTATCATGTATGATATTATGGGATTGACATGTAATAAAACACATCAACCTCCCTGTGATACTTGATGTTGGTAGAGCATATTTTTGAACTCCTCTATCTTGACCCTAACCAAAATGCACCCTTCAATCAAGTGAGAACATTTATTAAGCATGGGAAGCTTCTCTACCCTATCTTAAAACTTGGATTAGGAGGTTTCATCAAAACTATAAGGTGTTGACTAATGTCCTTGGAGGATCAACGTCAATATTCCAGGTAGAGGCAAGGGCTAGAGCCTAGAGGAGGGGTAAATGGTGCTATTGATGAATAAAATTCCAATATTGGCAAGGATTTTGATATGTTATTATTTATTGTGGCATGAAGTTTTTTGGACTCTATAGGACATTTAGCGTTTTTGTTTATGTATTTTCGGGAAGATATCAATTGTACTTGAATTTTTTTTAGTTGTAACCAACCTTCCTATATACATGAGAATCTTTGGATATTTGTGAGTATTGGTTTGGATTCACAAGGATGCTTGAATGTATATATATTTATCTATTGAAATTGATTTAATTTTTACGAGTTAATTGGGGTTTTAATTTGTTTTGGGCATACAAATGTTTATAGTTATGGTCTGCATTTCTTCTAGGGCATACAAATTTAAAAATTTATGGATTCAATTGATTTTAATGCATAAAAAATATATATATATAGAAATCAGAAGGGTGCAATTTGGTTTAAATACCTAAGGTTGAAGAAATTGGTGCCCAAGGTGGAATTTTTGGGCCCTATACTTCAAAATGTGTTCACCACTACTTGTTTCGTTGCAGTCGCTACTCTATCACTGGCGTGGAGGAAATGATGGATTGGACCATTTCGGGCATAAAACATGTTTTAAAAAATGTATATGTGTTATTAGATCACAACGTGTACGTGTTTATTAGCTCAAAACATGTACGTGTTTTGTAATTACATAATACATACACGTTCTCTTTAGCTATCCTACTTGGACTTCAATGTGGTAGAGTCGGGACTAGGTTTGGCATGGTCGGGATTGCTTGGGATCAATTATATTTTATGGAAATTGAATGGGTTCCTTGAATCTAAAGGTCTCTCAACTTTGTGCACTCACCCATGATTCAAATAGGTATATTTCATAAGAAAAAAAAAGTGATTTTTATAATACTTCAAAGAGTTTAGAATTTTAGTTGAAAAGAAAACAAGAAAACATATTATGGTCCTTAGATATCATTTAGGAGGTGAATACAGTTTATGACAAATAAAAAATACAATCGAATTCAAAAAAGTACATGGTTTCATATACTTCTCAGCAAAATGATGTAGCTGAGAGGAAGACCAAACCATAGTTGAGTGTGCTAGAAGCATGCTCAAAGGTAAGAGTCTTCCTAACAATTTTTAGTTTGAATCTATAATAATTGGAATGTATTTGAAAAATAGAAGTCCAACCAAGTTTTTAGAACATAAAAATCATTATTAAACATTATGTGGTTATAAACCAATTGTCAATTATTTGAGAATTTTGGGAATAAATCATTCTGAAGTGCTACATGTGATGCAATTTGGCTAAGGAACATTCTCACTACAAGGAAAATACTTTGTAAAGGGATTATAATGGAGGTTTTTAGTGTTACAAGATTGGCCAAAATTGTCCAAAAAACCTCCACTACAACCTCCACTAATGGTACTAGATGGTTTGGCGAAGGTTTTTGCAGAAATTTATTATTTAACTAAAAAGAAACTCCACGATTGGAGGATTTAGTGGGATTTTTTCATCGGTGCACTTTATTTATATAAGCACACATGTGCTAACAAATACAAAACACGTTGGTACATTTAAATACAAAATAGCACTGGTTCATACCTAAATTTTAATGACATTGTTTCTTTATAACATTACATTGGTGTTTTTTGAGAAATATCACACTAGTGCTTATAAACTATTATAATGAACTAGTGCTATAAGGGAAGGAAAATGCACTATTGAAGTTGATTGGGACGTTGAAAAGCGTTAGTTTTTACGTTCAAGGACACGGTTACAATATATTGGAGAATCGGTGCAATTATATATAGAAAGCACCAATGCATAATAATATATATGGATCAGGGCATGCAATTAATAACTTATTACATTGGTGTGATTTTGTTGTAAAAGCATCAGTGCTGCATTTACATAAGCACACTGGTGTGATTAAAATGATCAAAAGCATCGATAATCATTTTCTCTTTAGAGAACAATGACTGATGACAATGCACTACGATATTTATATTTTATTGCTATTTTTTGTACATTAAAACAAATTTGAATTTTAGGGGCGGGTTGTCTTCTGCCTCCAAAAATCACTTTTGGGGGTGGTTTTGGCTTTGGTGGCGGTATTTACAGAAATGCCCCCAATATAACCGATGCTAAAATTTTGGAATTTTAGGGGCAGTTCTAGAAGATATCAAAACTGCCCCTAAAATTGACTTCTGGGGATATTTTTAAACCCCCCTTAAAAGTGACTTTTGAGGGCATTTCTAAACCCTCCCTAAAAGTGACTTTTGAGGGAATTTATAAACCCCCTCGTAGAAAACTATGGGGGTGGTTCAAAATACTCCCTAAAAGTCCTTATTAAAAACCTTTGGGGGCGGTTACAAACCCCCCTCATAGGTTCCTACAGGGGAGGTTCTAAACCCCCCCTAAGACTTCATCTTACAAATCTTTGGGGGCAATATTAACAAAACTGCCCCCAATAACAACAATGCTAAAATTTTGGAATTTAAAGGGCGGTTTTGTACGAGATCAAAAACGATGCTAAAAGTGACTTTTGGGGGAAGTTCTCACCCCACCCCCCCCAAAAAAATGTGAATTTTAGGGGTGATTCTAAACTGCCCTCGTAGACACCTATGGGGGTTGTTCAGAACCCCCCTAAAATTCCTTATCACAAACCTTTGGTGGTGGTAACAAACACCCCTTGTACGTACCTATGAGGGGGGTTACAAAACCCCGTTGTAGGGACTTATAGGTACCTATGAGGGAAATTATAAACCCCCCTCATTGGTACCTACAAGGGAAGTTTTAAACCCCCCTCGTTGTAACATACAAGGGCAATTTTGATCCCGCCCCCCTAGTGACATATGAAGGTCATTTAAAATGCCCCTCATAGAAACCTAGAAATATGGTTTGAAACCCCCTTTATAGCCATAATAAATCATAATAAAATATATTGTATTAAAAATATCAATATTGCAATATCAATAGGGCATGAAGGAATCAAACCACCAACCTCCTTCTTGTAAGGCAGGTGCTCTTCCATTGAGCTAGCACCCTTTCCGAATTGGGGAGAGGAGCAATATAAACACCCAGATTGCATCATTTGGAATTATAAGAAAATATAATAATATCCAAATACATCCATGCCTAAAATCTAATTTATTTTTCAAAACACACTGATAAGCACAAAAATATATACCATAATAAGGCAACAAAATATCCAAAAAAATTATATAATTTATTAAAGTGTTCTACAAAAGTGTATTAGAAAAAAAGATAATGTACTGATGCATACCTAATACACTACTACAAAAAAAATCTTTAGTTATGACATGTGAAAAACATCACGATAACCTAATTGGTGATGGTCAAAAGGGCCTTCGTCACGAAAAATTGAACGTCACCAAAGGTATTGTCGCCAAAAGTAAAGGTTTGTTGGTGATGATAAAAGTATGTCACCAATCATCCCTATTGTGATGTGTAGTGACCGTCACCATTTCCTGTGAACAATAGTGACTTTTGGTGACGAACATTTACTGACCATCACTAATTATGCATTTATGGTGACGATCAGTGAACATCACTAATTCCTACTAACAATAGTGACTTTTGATGACAAACATTTAATGACATGTGCTATTTATGCATATATGTGGACGTCCAATGAGTGTACATAACCAATAATCCTTATTGTGATGTTTAGTGACCATCACCATTTCCTTACTTGTGGTGAAGAACATTTAATGACACTCGCTATTTATTTATTTATGGTGACAGTCAGTGACCATCACTAATTCCTACGAACAATGGTGACTTTAATGATGTATCTTTAATGACCCTCACTATTGATCCATATATGTGGATGGTCAATGAGCATCACCATTTCCTATGAACAATAGTGACTTATGGTGACGGGCTTTCAATGACCCTCACTACTTAAGTCATTTTTATTATCATATTATTGGTGACGTTCCCTATGAGATCGTCACCACTTATATTAATTTTGAAATTTTTTAATGATGTGTGATAAAGGACTATCGCCATTTCAATTCACATTGAAAAGACAATGTAACAATTCTTAAGGACAATCAACATTGTTTTATTAATAGTGAAAATCATAGAAATAAGTGTCACCATTAATTTTTACAATGGTCGAAGTCACAATTAATCAATATTACCATTAATTAAACTATTAATTATTTATAAAGTAAATATGGTTGATAAAAAAAATGATTAATGTAGAAAATAAATGAACAATATAAAATTTGAATCAAGGAATGAAAATAGAGTACAAAGTAGAAAATCAAATATCGTAACACAAAATGTGTTAGTGACATCAAAGTCACATGTTCAACAATTTAGAATCTGAATAGATTAAAAATCCATGAATCTATTAGGGAAGTCTCAAAATAGGATACAAAATTTTAGTCAAGAAATATGGTTGATGCTTGAGATTGGTCTTCACCTTGACATTTGACTATTTAGATCACTAGAATATTTTGAATTAGGGTGAGTATGTTATTTCAATCTACAACCAATTAAAATGTTGTTTTCCATTAAAAAAATTAGAGATCCTAAGAATTAGATATAAATATTGTTTTTGGATTTGTCAATTTGTTTTTATAGTTGTGAGCTAATATGTGAACAATAAGCAATGGGAACTTTTGGAATGGCTTAATATGGACTAAAAGAATTATATTAAACTTGAAGTGCATTGGTCTATGCACTATTAAAAATAGTCATGCAAAGTTTTCTAAGACATTCTATTCCCTTTTTTTTAAGGTTGGCAATCCATGTTGAATACCTATGAACAATTTTGAGTATGACATGACATTTATCAATTGATTATAGAGTATTTAAAATAGATGATCATAGTGGTGTATTTGTTGAGGAAGGGGTTTCCTTAAGAACACTATTTTTTTCCAAGCTTCATTTTGTAACTTCCAAAGGAAATTAGTACCGATATTATTTGAATAATAATGGTCTTCGAATACAATTCAGAATCCAAATGAATGTCTCCCTCTATCATCTTTGATTAGAAAACAAGCCTTTTAGAGTTGTGAACATAAATAGTTTTGACCAAACATTTGGTGATATATTCCACTTATATTTTGAGCTTCTCTTAAATGTTCTCAATATGCTAATTTAGATTGTGCTAATCATTTGGGAATTCTAAGATATTTAATATCAACTCACTGTGAATATCATACTCTATTTTGCTTTCCCAAAACAAAGCATCTGTCATGCTATGAACTATAAGTTATATATTGTTACTATGATTGCAGAGACTTATGACCTATTATTTGATATGGAAACATACTGTTTTCACTCACTAAAAAATATATTGAATCTCATAACAAGTTTTATTCATATATGAAAAATTGTTTTCTTATATGGACCCATACCATAAAACATGTCAAAAAGATAAATAAATCAAGTTTCAAGCACAAAAAATAGTGATTTAAATTAATTGTTTCATCCTCTATTTCACTCTTTCAACATGGAGCAACTTTAATCAATCAAACCAGTAGGTCCCTATTTCTGCTTTAGATTCTCTAATTTCTGTAGAAGTACTTTCTCTCATCACTATTGTCCACACTCTTATTTGCAGGCCTGGAAATTTATTATCACTATTGATCATATCAAGAATTTGGTTTCCTTAAATGATACATGAGAACAAATCCTTTCAAAAATTGTCATAGGAAAGACTTACAAATCCTCATTGTTGATATACGTGAGACCATTCCTTCCTTACTTCCACATGAAAATTGTATAAATAACCCAGATATGCAAGTAAATGGTTCAAGTTCTCTATTAAGGTGTTAAGTGAATGTTCTGGGTTTCAGTACTTTGTTTTTGTACTCACCAAAAAGAGAATAATCTAAATTTATTTCAATCTTGGTTATATTATTGCTATACATTTAGGAGATCATATTCATCTATTGCAAAATTGAGAAGTTTGTTTTGTGTCTTTTTCTATGGTATATTATTGGAAAAAGACCCATCTTCTAAGGGAAACTAGGGGCTACCAATGTATAGGTTAAGTTTGGTTGTTTCTAAGTGTGAATGGGCCCTTAACTTTTGATTCAATATTTCTTAGCCTCCATTACTTAATATACGTGAATTCCTTGGCCTTACCACATCCTATTTGGATTGCATGGACTTACTTTATGTAACAAACCTAAAATATATAGATATTAAATAATAATAGTCATTAACAATAATTATCGAAGGGACATAACCCTTGTGAACAACCATTAGAGGTGCCCTTTGGAATTGTATTTATACGGGGCCTCTCATTACATTGTAATCATCTTATTATCTTATCATCTATCAATATCTATTATTAATTACTAAAATGTGGGATTTAGATTGCCTATGGGCCTTTTAAAGAATTTACGAGCATAATAAGAAGCTTTTATGTGGTTTTGTCAGAAGTGGGTTTGGTTTTATTCCCTAACAACAAACCAAAAGTGATATTTGAACTTGGGTGGCGAAGGTAACAATCATTCCTCCCAACCACCCATTCTACACCATTTTACAAAATTAAGCGGAAATTAAATTAGAAGAGCACCAACACAAATAATTTTTACAAGAAGAATCATATTGAACATTGCTATTAAAAAAAAAAAAATTCAAGGAGGATTCTTTCCAAAATTCGAAAGGAAAGAAGACAAAATCAAGTTAGAATCCCTTGTCAAGAATTCAAGTCAACGAAGACTAATTATTGTCAAAGTCGAGACCAGTATCATCAAAGAAGACCAAGTTAAAGAAGAACCTGAAGCAAAGACGAAATCAAGAATTATGGTGAATTCTAAATCAGAATTGCAGTCTTGACTACAAGTAGCATTGGGCAAAGCATTTGACATGAAGAAGTTGGGTATGTCTAAGGGATTAATAGAGCAGGAGAATCATTATCTAAAAATCCACATTGAGAGATTATCTACTCAAATTGAGGAATTAATGAGTCAAAAATATACCAATCATAATCTACAAAACCAAAAACTCATGAAAAATGCAGTCGAGAATAAAGAAGAAATAAAACAATTAAACAAAATCATCAAGGACAAAGATGACGAAATAACGCAAATTCAGACAAAACTAAGATGCCAAGAAGCAGACAATTGCCACCTTCAGCAACAAATTGAGGAACTTCAACAGAAAGACAAGGACTCAAAAAAAGCGCACAAGTTGGAAATTACGAAATTCAATAACACATTAACAAGCAATACCGAAGAACTATTTCGACTAAGAATTCATAACAAGACATTACTTATGAAAATCAAGAAGCTAAAACATAGTCGGAAGATAGAACATTCAATTGAAGACCTTGAAGGAAGAATACTAGAAAAGCAAGAAGAAAACCAACACCTCATAAAGTTTAATCAAGAACTAGAGGAGCAAGTCAAGAAGTTAAAAGACGACAAAAAGTCGCAAGACAAAAGGTTCGAAAAAAATCAGAGTAATAACATTCTACTGGAGAAAAAAGTAGCGCAAACCCAAAAGGAAGCATACGAACTCTCCAGAAAGCAAACTGAAGTTGAAGAATAAGAATTAAATACAAATTCAGACTTCGTCACAGTTCAAAAAGAATTCAAACTAGCAGAGAAACAAACAACAAGAACTCCTTATCGACACCCTAATTATAAATGTCATTTTGACCAACGATAGGGTCAAAATGAACATATACAGAGGAATTATGATGTCAGACAAGCAAGTACATTGAATCAACATAGTAAGCAACAAATGAAAAGACCCATCCCACAAAGCGATCAAATAGCTCCAATAAAAATAGATCTTGGTTGGACCACACCAAAATGACACAACAGTTCTTCTGTGGAATTCATAACTCGTATCGCCTCATTTCCTCAAGTGTCGCAAATACTAAAAGAAAGGATCTAGAGATGATAGTTCAAACAAAAAATCAGACAGAACCCTTTCCTTCCACAAAGCTTTGAGGACAAAGCTTCCCTTAAGGGGAAGGCAATGTAACAAACCTAAAATATATAGATATTAAATAATAATAGTAATAATAGTAATTAACAATAATTATCAAAGGGACATAACCCTTGTGAACAACCATTAGAGGTGCCCTTTGGAATTGTATTTATACGGGGCTTATCATTACGTTGTAATCATCTTATTATCTTATCGTCTATCAATATCTATTAGTATTTACTAAAATGTGGGATTCAGATTGCCTATGGGCCCTTTAAAGAATTTACGAGCATAGTAAGAAGCTTTTACGCTTCACTTTGCAATATATTGATAAATTTCTATGTTATGAGCCAAACATCCTATGTTTGTCTTCATAAAAAAATGCGTCCAAGTTTATTTATCACAAAATCCTAAGAAGTAGATATCTAATTTAGGGATATTATCATAAACGTAAGATGCTTCACATTAATCTCATGAATAAACACATTAGATTCAAATATACTATATGTATGATTAGTGATTGTTCCTTGATGTAGAAAAGAAAGTTTGCGATGGATCCTATTTTTGAAGAATCACCTCAGCACAATGACACAATTGTGAGATAATCATGAAATAGCATCAAATAAGGCATTGTCCTCAACAAAGTTCTAGACCATTCATTACATTAGTCAATGAATAAGAGTTAATCCATGCAGTCTATGTATCACTAAAGAAAACTAATCACTCACAAGAAAAGGATAAAACTCCAATAATCTAGTGGATAGACATCCAACTCTCATGCTTCCATCCTTTCCAATGAGCAATTTCTCATGTTGTTTGGAATTATTAAAAAAATGACAATCATAAACTCATCACTCTAAGAGATAGATAGAAAGATAATATTAATAGGCTTACAATAAATTAAATCTCAAAGAGTTTCAATTATATGAAGAATATTGAGCCATGGCAATCATGATGTGCATGGTTTTTTTATATACCCTATGGCCTAATTTGCATGGATCTATCTTATTTTTTGAATAGTCAAGTTCCAAATACAATAAATGAAATCTCTCTATATATAATGAAACCATGAACCAGAAACATACAAAATTCTTATCTCTAACTATATTACTCCAAATAGCTCTCATAATTTAAAAAGTCTCTAGCCATAAACTAGGCTTAAGTTGTTTTCCAAAACCCTAATTCCATATTTCTTTTGAAGATCACTAAGTAATTTTTCTATTGCTCTCGCAAAAACCACCCTTTAAACATAAACCCCACCCTTTCTTACTCTCACAATTCATCATGGCATCAGTTATTTGTTGTAGCTATGATTGTGATGAGCGATTTCATATACTGTGTTTTCTAGCTTGTGAAGGAGACCAAGTCTGTCATCATAGGAGCCCTAAATAATAATTATTGGATGCATTTGAAGGAGTAGATGAGTCTTTGTTCATTGTTATTGACTGCATGTAAAGGAGTAAAGGAGTCCAAGTTCATTATTGGATGCATTTTTAGTGTTCAATGTGTTTAATTTTGTTATCTGCATTTATGGACTTATGTTAAGACATCAAAATATCGTCCCTAATATCTACATAGTTTCACCTTATTTTATTTTTTCTTCACCAATCCAACTCTTTTGATTCCTTTGTTGATAGAGCTATGCTTGTATCAAGTAATAGTTTACTTTTTGTAGACAAATATTATGAGTCAAATGTTTTATTATCATGTTTTGTGGGATGATATTATGATTTTATGCATAGACCTTTGTTTATAACTTATATGGATTCTAAATGTCATTAATATATTTTGTGTACAAAAACTACTATTCTTTGAGTTTTTTATTTATATTTGTTCAGTCTCACTGAGCATTTTTTAGTGTCGAGTCCCAGGACAAGCTAAGTCTTTGCTAAGTCCATGATGAAATGGCTTGACCCCCAAAGTGTGCAAAAAATCAATTGAAAAGTGGATAGCTCCATCAATCAAAGGATTGAATATACTCCTAAGTTGAACAGTCCCTCAAGACAACATGGAGAAGAATGCAAGAGACCCTCTAAAGGGTAGACCAATCCTCTAAGGATGGAATGAAAATCAATCCCAAAGTGGATCATATCATTTTATAAGTGTAATAACTACACTCCAAGAAGTGGCATCCCTCCAAAATGGCATGGATCCATGTAGAATCCTCGAAAGGGTAGCACTCTAGGGAGGAGTGGTATTCATGTAATGAATGAACACCAAACCTATAATTTGACTCCTAAATATCCTCTAAGTGCAACTGGCCACCATCAAATGGGCTCCAAAAATTCAACCACCCTCTCACCAAGGCATAGGAAGTGATGAAAATAAGGCCTTGAAAAAAGAACGTCCAACCATGAACCATCCCAACATGGAAACGTTATGCAGCATGGAATGGAATAAACCGTCGAATGATGAATGTTGTCCTTCAAATACCTGAACAATTCCTTCATTTGAAAAATTTGCAACCATTAAGGCACCCTAAAATAAAGTGCTCATCATAGTTTGCAAATCTCACCACAAATGATGAAATTATTGACATGGAATTTCTATATTGTTCCTTATCTTTGGGCAGGCTTCATTATTGAATGCATGGTTCTAATAATTTCCATTGGTTGACTTGTCAACTACTACATGCACAACAAATTTTAATTAGTAGTGATATTTTATCCAGAGGAAGCTACTACTATTATAGGTGGATCAAATTTTAGCTATTGGTCGGTGTGCTACATGAGTGTAGATTGGGCTTCATGTTGTCAATAATAAAAAAATGAGATAAAGGGGAAGATAAAAAACCATCTAACTTATGGCACCATAGCTGTATATCAAGGTTATATGAAACTCCATCCAAAACATGTTGGAAAAAATATGTGTTTTGCAGCCTCCAATCTAAGATTAGGAAACAGATCCACATGGAAAAACAATCCCGAATGTTCTTTCATCCTGGGTGTATGGATGCTACAAATACCATATTTATGCATTGGAGGTTTGATTTTACAGTTCTAAGACAGTTTTGAAGTTTCCATGTTTTGACAAACTTGAGTGCCCAAACGCACAGAGTTGAGGATTAACCTGTTACATTGCTTTGAAACTATTAATGCCCTGGAACACAAAGAATGGTCCCATACAATGCTAGAAGGTAGAACGTTGACCCATTTAATAGTGAAACCTCACCATAAAAACAATTTTATAAGGTAGAACAGTGACCCCTTCAATAGTGAAACCTCACAATAAAAGGGATCATAGAGATAAATAGTCTTCATAAAATATAGTGTAGACCTATTCAAAGGTATCAAGGGATAACTCAACCCCTTAGAAGAAAGAACACTTCAATAGATCATCCAAAAACATTAAGTAACCCAAATATCTAGAATGAATCATACAAAAAAGGAGCTCTTCCATCAAAGATGTGTTGGAAGGGAGTGAGATCTAAGCCAAATCACCAAAAAATAAAACCTTAGCATGATGAGCTAGAGAGCTCAAGATATATTACATAGTTTGCCTAAAATTACGATCATGTCCTGGATGAGTAACGTTCCACTTAGCAAAATTATTATGGTGCCATTGATTTAATTGACTAAGGCTAGGGAATATTTTCATTCCCCATCGTTGCTTCCACAAACTCGGGATAATCCAATCATATTATAAAATAAATGGCAAAGGAACCCACAATCCCTTCAAAACTCAATGTCCTCATCATGATTATCCCCTACATGAGGAATCTTTCCTCGGATCATCTTGAAAATTCATAGCTCTATTGAATGATAGTCAAAGAAACCCTAGAATGAATTTGCAAGTCACATCTGAACCCATTATCTACACTTTTCCTTTCTCCCAAATCTACAACAGAAAGTATGATCAAAACACACTGAGCTAGTCGATTTGAATGAAATTTTGCAGTGGCTCCTATTTTTGAAGAACCACTTCAGCACAAGGACGCAATTGTGAGATAGTCATGAAATAGCATCAAATAAGGCAATGTGCTCAACAAAGATCTAGACCAATCATTACTTTAGTCAAGGGACTAAGAGTTAATCAATGCAGTCTAGATGTCACCAAAGATAAATAATCACTTAAAATAAAAGGATAAACATCCAATAAGCTAGTGGTTAGATATCCAACTCTCATGCTTCCATCCTTTCCAATGGGCAGCTTCTCATGTTCCTTGAATCTATTAATTAAAATGACAGTCATAAACTCATAACTCTAAGAGATAGATTGAAAGATAATAGTAACACGCTTACAATACTATCACTCTTTAATAGTTTGGAATATATGAAGGATATTGAGCCTTGATAATTAGGATGTGCATGGTTTTTGAGATAGCCTACAACCTAAGATCCATGGATCTATCTAATTTTTTCAATAGCCAAGATCCAAATACAAGAAATGATATATATATATATATATAATGAATATAATGAAACCATGAACTAGAAACATACTGAATTATGATCACTATATTTACTCCAAATAGATCTCACAATTCAAAAATGCTCTCTCTCTCTCTCTCTCTCTCTCTCTCTCTCTCTCTATATATATATATATATATATATATATATATATATATATATATAATGAAACCATGAACTGGAAACATACTGAATTCTGATATCTGTCTATATTTACTCCAAAGAGATCTCACAATTCAAAAATGCTCTAACTAGAAACTTCTTAAGTTGTTTTCCAAAATCGTAATTCCATATTTATTTCGAAGATCCTCAAGGAATTTTTCTATTACTTTATCACAAACACCCTTTAAATATAAACCCCAACCTTTCTTACTCTAACAATTCAACATGACATCAATTATTTGGTGTAGTTGTGATTGTGATGAGTGATTTCATACACTGTGTGTTTTCCAGTTTGTGAAGGAGTCCAATTTCTTCATCATAGGATCCCTAATTCATTATTACTGGTTGCACTTGAAGCAGTAGAAGAGGCTTTGTTCATCATTATTGGTTGCATGTAAAGGATGTCAAGTTCGTTATTGGATGAATTTTCAATGTTCATTGTGTTAAGTTTTGTTGTGTGGATTTGTGGACTTAAGTTCAAACATCAAATCTCTTCCCTCATATCTACATAGTTTCACCTTCTCTTCTGTTTTTCTTCACCAATCCAACCCTTTTGATTCATGTCTTGATAGAGCTATGCTTGTATCAAGTAATAGTTTACTTTTTTGCTAAAAATATTATCTGTCAAATGTTGTATTATCATGTTTTATGAAATGATCATATTAGTCTATGCAAAGACCATTGTTTTATAACTTATATGGATTGTAAATGTCATTAATATATTTTGTGTATAAAATTTACTATGTTTTGAGTTTTTTCTTTATATTTGTTGAGTCTCACTTAGCGTTTTTTGAGCGGTGAGTCCTAGGACCAATTGAGTCTTTGATGAGCTCATGCTGAAAGGGATTCCTCCTAAGTTGAACGCTCCCTCAATATAACATGGAGAAGAATGCAAGAGACCCTCCAAACGGTAGATGGATCCTCTAAGGACGGAATGAAAAGCAATCCCAAAGTGGACCATATCATTTGATAATTGTAATAACCACATTCCAAGGTGGGACATCCCTCCAAAATGGCATGGATCCATGTAGAAACCTCTCAAGGTTATCACTCCAAGGAGGAGTGGTCTTCATTTAAGGGGTGAACCCAAAACCTAGAATTTGACTCCTAGTTGTCCTCTGAGTGCAATTGGCCACCATCAAATTTGCTCCAAAAATCCAAATTCCCTCTCATAAAGGAATAGGAAGTGATGAAAAGAATGCCTTGATCCAAAAACGTCCAACCACAAACCATTCCAGCGTGAAAAATTTATGCAGCATGGCATGGGATAAACCCTAAAATGATTAATGTTTGTTAGATATTCCTATACTCCATCCTAGTCCTACTAGCATTTTAGTTATTTTCATTATCGATCTTGCATGCATTTTTGCATGCATGCATGCAATTGCATGCATCCTAGTCATCAGTCCCAGCACCTAGCCCTCAGTTAGATAGCCTCGGGAGCTTCTCTCAGATCAGTTTTAGCCCTCCTAGAGAGGGAGGCACCCACTTCTCACCCACCACTTGAGAAGGGTGCCTTTTCTCACCTACCACTCCAATTGTACTTCAGTTAGTTGAGTTATCATCAGTTCTTTCCTTGATTTAAGGCTAAACTGAATCTCAACTGATTGTATCACTCCGATGGACCTCCAATGAGACTAGACTTCCTATTCTGACTCCAAATAGCTCCTCATGTGCCCTCCACTGATCCTCCTTCATTCAGTTAGTGCCTCCATGTGCCAGTTACACCTACCACACTCAGTTAGACTCAGTTTGACTAATGGTTGACAGTTCCGTATGCATTGATGACTCCACCGATGATGAGATAGACTTCTAGTTGTGCTTTGATGACACTCCACTAATTTTGGATCTATCGATGCAGGCTAATTCGAATCACACCTAGTGTATTCAAATCCTGAGCATTGTATAATTATTGTTTTACTATTGAAATTAATGTAACATGTGTAATTATTCTGAGTCTATCTGAGCTCCTTTGGATCTATGTTCTACTGCTCTATTTTTCTTCTATTATTCCTAAATTATTTCATTGTGAGGTTTACATCATCTCTTGGATCTACTGTGAGTATTTTCACATGGTATCAGAGCCACTTGAGAGTATATTCTACCTCCATTCTTGAGAGTTTTTTGAAGGTATTTCAAAGTTCCAGCAGTTTCAGCAGTGGTATCAACAGTTTCACCTTTGCACTCGTTCCAGCAGTCAAGATGAGCAATTCGAATGCTCCTTCCTCTCCTATGATCCTCACTCCCTTCAATTACTTTGAATGGAAGCTTGAGATGAAAATACACGTGTGTACCAGACAACTATCTAGATTGGTATTTGAAAAAGATCTCATACCACATGCAGTTGTGGAGAAAACCAAGCATCTAAATAAAATGGATGAAGCCTTTGGAGTCATATTCCTTCATATGTCTAAAGATCTATTGTCTCATGTTGAAGGAATGAAGACTCCAAGTGAGTTATGGACAAAATTGGAGAGTCTTTTTGGAAAACAAGATGGGATAAGAGGCCACATTCTCAAAAATGAATTGGTTTCCGTACAACCTAGCAATTTTGAGAGCATTCAAGAATTCTTCTCAAAATTTAAGAACTTGATTTTGCAATGGAAGCATTGTGGCATCACTAAAACTGATGAACAATTGGTGCTGTCCATTCTGAGCAAACTAGGATCTCAGTTTTCAGTTTTTAGTCTTTGTATCTAGCTTCCATTCTGGACGAATGTCAATCCCTGGATGGAATTTTCCAACCTTAGATGTCTTCACTGAAGCCCTCATTCAATAAGAGGACAAATTGTTTCAAATGGGTGCCATAAAGGCCTCCAAAGATCAAGCTCTTTTAGTTGGAGTAGCAAGTGGGACGAATGTAAAAGGGAGGCAAAAAGACAAAGATAAGAAGTCATCTAAATCCAAGCTGAATAATAAGTCAAGTCCATCAAAAGGAGCCTCCAACTCCAAGAAGGACAAACATAAGAGATATACATGTGCCTACTGCAAGAGAGGAAACCATCCTGAGGAACCTTGCATGCACAAGAAAATAGACCTACTAACCAACCTTCTTGAACATAACAAAATTGCTATTCCAAAAGATGCAAAGATGTTTGATTCTAGAAGTGGATCTGACGGTCATGAGGATTGCCATGCATTGATGGATAGTTTTTCAAAATCAAAGGCCCTCCTCACAGATTCTGGAGCCTCCACCCACATGGTTGCCTCTAAAGAATCATTTTCCTCTTTAGATCTAAATGATGGGCCTACTATTCACATGGATGACAACTCTCAGATCTCTACCAAAGGGTTGGGTATAGTACATATAGAGCATGGAAAGTTCAAGAATGTTCTATTTGTTCCCTCCTTGACAACAAATTTGTTGTCTATATATTAGATGACTCACATCGGATCACCTAAGAAAGTGACTTTTGGTCCTGACACAGTTGAGACTACAAAGATGTCCACTGTTAAGACTATAGCAAAAGGGTTTGCAAATCATGCCTCCAAGGCATATGAGTTCTCTCATTTTCTGCCCTTCTCTCTCCAACTTCCTCAGAATCTGATGAAGATTCGAGTGACTCTTATTCTAATGAAGATATAGAACAAGATCTTGATGTTAAGATCAAAGTTCAAGAACATTCAGTTTCAGATCCGGAACTAACACATGTTCTTAATCAAGAGCGAAGGCCAATATGGGCTCACACACTCCTTGCAGCTACTGAGAACACAGTTTAGGATTCGTTTGATCACAGAACTACAAGACTTCAACATCATGCCAACCTTGCATTATGCCATCTACCTCTCCATGAGAGATGCAACATGATGGTGGGGTTCTTTGTTCCATCTATTGGGAAGACTCATCATGATCCATTCACTCTAGTTGCAAACATAATTCCTGAAAGACTTGCTTCATCCAATACATCCTCTACACAGTGGGAGGCACATAAGAAGACCAGATCCAGATCTAGTACCTGATTTGGCATCCTACAAAGGATCAGCTTGCCAATTTTTTTGCAAAAGTTTTCACTGTTAAAAGCTTCTTTCTTTTATGCTTAGTATGATGGTTCTTTGAGTTATTTACTATTCTTTTTGAGGGGTGGCATTTTTCCCATGAGGTTTTCCCTGTTTCCTTGGTTTATGGACAATTCTTATTTTATCATTTATTTGATTGTATTGGGTGACCTTTGGTCCTAGTTACCAGGGCCTAGGATGGATTAAGGGGGAGTGTTAGGATATTCCTATACTCCATCCTAGTCCTACCAACATTTCATTTATTTTTATTATCAGTCTTGCATGCATTTTTGAATGAAACATGCATTCTGCATGCATGCATGCAATTGCATGCATCCCAGTCATCAGTCCCAGCACCTAGCCCTCAGTTAGCTAGCCTCGAAAGCTTCTCTTAGATCAGTTTTATCCCTCCTAGACAGGGAGGTACCCACTTCTCACCCACCACTTAAGAAGGGCACCTTTTCTAACCTACCACTCCAGTTGTACTTCAGTTAGTTGAGTTATCATTGTTGGCTTGGTTTTGCAACCAAGCTTTGTGCAATGGGCACCTATCAACAATGTGATAGCAGTATCAATATAGAAAGCAAAAACAATTATGAATTAAATCTAAATCTAAACTAACATGTGCATATGACCAATAAATTTAAAAACTATTCATGGAAAGAACAAGAAATAAAAGAATAGATGTTTTGTATTAAGATACCTCAAATGGTGAGAATTTGTGTTGAGCAACTCCAAGGGTGAGTAGCTCCAAGCTCCAATGGTCTCTACTCCAAGATGCTGAAAATGGCCAAAAGTCTCATGAGAGAATTTGACAACGTGAGGATAGGATGATGGATGGATGGAAAGCGAGGAGCCCCTACCACCTTTTTATAGTTTTTGGTGGTGGGGAATGCAATTATGGTTTTGAGGAAACCAATGGTATTAACCAACATGGTTTAGGTAACTTCTACCCTCTTTTTTCCTTTTTTGCATATTTTGAATATTTTTATTCTCTTTTAATATTTTTGGGAATTATGGACCCTTTTTGAGGGTTTTTTATGTTTTTTTTGAGGAAAAATATACTTTTGAGGGGGAAAAGGGTGTATTATGGTCTTTTGGTGACCTTCTGATTGCTTTAGAGGCTCAAATGGTGGAAAAGTGAACAAATGGGTCATGTGAATAAGGAAATGAGCTAGTGAGCACTTTTTGGGTGCTAATAGATTGCCCCCTAATGTGTGAGGGCAGGAGCTCACTGTATGGCCGATAGACATCATAGTTCTTTTGCCTTTTTCCTGGGGTTTGGGGAAGAGAAGAGATTGGTTGGAGACTGGATCAATGGCCCCTTGGAAGCTACAAAAACAAAAAATATTACATGGCCTCAATATGAATGAAAAATAATCTCTGATAATGGACGAGGCGAGCATACCCATGCTCGTATCAAGACATATACATAACAATTAGTCCCAAGAAGGGGGACCTGAATAATACATAAAAAAATCTGCTGGTACATCATAATGGTCCAAAGGGGACACTATTTTGGGATGTACTCATGATCATAACATGACTGATCTCAATAACTGATACACTGGAATAAAGGGACAACCATTCTGAATAAGGTCTCAAAAGGGTTGATGAACTGGTGAAACTGAAAGTGTCCAACATCTGTAGGGACTCAATGACTATGAGTCATCCATGAGAAGTACAGGTAACTATATACTCAAGGGAGTATAAAACTGGGATACATCTAAACACTGTTGCCATGCGCAACCTGGATATCTATAGGAAAATGTAACTAGTTGTTTCCATAAGTGGACTCTCAAATGTGGAAGAGTCAGGTGGTATCCGAGGTCTTCAACAAATAACTGAAAGGGCCAATACCCTGTGCGAGTCTCAACGATGCGATCAAGGTGTTGAAGTCGTGCATGTGAGAAACAACCATTTGGAGAGGCACTGAGGACTCTTCTCAAAAAGATTCGTAGGCACTCATCATAAATGGTGATGAATCCAAGACACGGGGACCTCTAGGTCTATCCTTTGGAATAAATTTGGTTGTCATTGACAGAGGGAGACCAGCAACTAACAAGGCAATGATGTTTCCTTGATAGGGGCATGAGGTGTAGAACTGAAGTGTGGTAGTACTGGTGGTAGGACTGACATACTTGTGGGGATGGGAAGTAATTGGGGTCATAGAGTGGGTGGACTCAAACTTCCTTTGTTCAGAGCATGATGACATGGTTGACCTAGTAGCATAGGGAATTGACTTGTAGGTGCGTGGATCATAGCTTTTAAGGACTGAAAGGTATATATTGACTTTGGGGAGACAAGCTGATGGGTGCTATCGAGGGATTTTGAGGGTAACATACTGCAGAATACTCTGAACAAAGGCGACCAAAATGGGGAAGCTGCAATATGAGTAGACATGATCTATTGTGGCATCGAGAAGCACCATTGTGTCCTTCTTCGTAGTTTTAATGATCTCTAAGAAGGGATAAAAGTGTGCTCTGAAATGGTACTATCCTGTGGATTTTGTGAGCCCAGGACTGTTCGTGCTCATGCGTGCTTTCATTTTTAAGGAGTCTGAAAATGATAAGAAGACTATGCAGTGGTTGTGAGTACCGTCTTGTGGGTTTTTACGATCCCAGGATGGTGATTGCTCGGGGTCGCTTTCATGTTTAGAGAGTGTGAAAGCGGTAAGTAGACTGCATTGGTGTTCTTTTTCGTAAGTTAGTCTCCAAGGCCCAAAAAAGTATAAAATGATACAAATGGAGAACTCTTCTAGCCAATGTGACTATAGTATTCCTTTTTCGTAATTAGTCTACAGGGTTCGGAAAAGGGGTAAACTTATACTAGGTAGACGCCCTTTTAGATACATTTAGCGAGCATGAAAGGAATCAAGATTGCTCGGTGATCTTTTCATTGTTTTAGGAGTCAGAAAAAAGCTTAACAGAAACTCCCTAAATGCCTTTTTCGTAAAAAGAATTGCTCGGCCCCGAAAAAGGGGTAAAACTATACCAAACAAAAAGGTATTGATGAGAGCGAGAAATGGTCTCAAGCATCATCAAGAGTGCGAAATACTGAATCTGATGACATAAAGATTGTAAAAAATGGGCAACGGCCAATGTGGCACGCAAATCGAGGTGATGAGTTGCATTTTGAAAAAAATGCCCAAAAATTATGGGGTGAGAGTGAGAAATGATCTCAAGCATCATCACAAGTGTGGAAAACTGAATTTGACGATGTCAAACTTGTCTAAAATGGAGGACAACTGGTGTGGCACATAAACCGAGGCGACGAGGGGGCATGGGAAAAATGCCCAAAAAATATGGAGGTGAGAGTGAGAAATGATCTCAAGCATCATCACGAGCACGGAAAATTGAATCCGATGGTATAAGATTTGTCAGAAATGGATGACGACCCATGTGGCACGCAAACCGAGGCGACGAGGGGCCATGGGAAAAATGCCCAAAAAATCTAGAGGTGAGAGCGAGAAATGATCTCAAGCATCATCACGAACGCGAAAAATTGAATTTGGCAATATAAAACTCGTCAGAAACGGAGAACGGTCGATGTGGCATGCAAACTGAGGCGACGAGGGCGTGAAAAAATGGTCAAAAAATGGAGCTGGTGAAAACATGAAAAGGAAAGGACTATCATGAAGTACTCGCTATGCTGATTCCAACGGTACCAACGGTTTGAGGAACGGACGTCGTATGATACCGCAATGGTTGTTTGAAAAATGGTCAAATCTCTTTAAATAGGGTGTGGGGCCAATATGATGTGTCATTGTTACGTGCGAGTTTGGCAAAGCAATTAGAGCTCTTTCTTGATTTCTGGAAGATTCGACCGTTGGTTTTCGATTCCGCGAGTTTCAAGTAACCCTATTTGCCTTAGCCTTTTGAATTATGTCTTTTTTGGTTAGCGGCGGGCCCCCGAAGGCCGCGGAATTCCATGTTGGCCTTCCAACGTGGAATATTGCGGGTTTCGCGTCCTTTTCTGCAATGAACATCGCGGAGTCACCAAAAAATATTGGCTTGGTTTTGAAACCAAGCTTTGTGTAATGGGCACCTAACAACAATGTGATAGCAATTTCAATATAGAAAGCAAAAACGATTATGAATTAAATCTAAATCTAAACTAACATGTGCATATAACAAATAAATTTAAAAATGATTCATGGAAAGAACAAGAAATAAAAGAATAGATGGTTGGTATTAAGATACCTCAAATGGTGAGGATTTGTGTTGAGCAACTCCAAGGGTGAGTAGCTCCAAGCTCCAATGGTCTCTTATCATGGATGCTAAAAATGGCCAAAAGTCTCATGAGAGATTTTGACAACGTGAGGATAGGATGATGGATGGATGGAAAGTGAGGAGCCCCTAACACCTTTTAATAGTTTTTGGTGGTGGGGAATACCATTATGGTTTTGAGGAAACCAATGGTATTGACCAACATGGTTTAGGTACCATTTTTCCTCTTTTTTCCTTTTTTGAATATTTTGAATATTTTTATTCCCTTTTAATATTTTTGGGAATTCTGGACCCTTTTTTAGGGTTTTTTATGTTTTTTTTAGGAAAAATATATCTTTTGAGGGGAAAAAGGGTGTATTATGGTCTTTTGGTGACCTTTTGATGGCTTTAGAGGCTCAAATGGTGGAAAAGTGGACAAATGGGTCATGTGAATAAGGAAATGAGCTAGTGAGCACTTTTTGGGTGTTAACAATCATTAGTTCTTTCCTTGATTTAAGGCTAGACTGACTCTCAACTAACTGTATCACTTTGATGGACCTCCGATGAGACTAGACTACCCATTCTGACTCCAGATAGCTCCTCATGCACCCTCCATTGAGCCTCCTTCATTCAGTTAGTGCCTCCATGTGCCAGTTACACCTACCACACTCAGTTAGACTTAGTTTGACTGATGGTTGACAGTTACTTGTGCATTGATGAATCCACCGATGATGAGATAGACTTCTATTGGGGCTTTGATGACACTCCACTGATTTTGGATCTATCCATGCAGGATAATTTGAATCACACCTAGTGTATTCGAATCCTGAGCATTGTATAATTACTGTTTTAGTATTCATATTAATGTCACATGTGTAATTATTCTACCTCTATCTGAGCTCCTTTGGATCTATGTTCTAGTGCTCTATTCTTCTCCCATTATTCCTAAATTTTTTCATTGTGAGCTTTACATCATCTCTTGGATCTACTGTGAGTATTTTCACAATGTTTTCCTTCAAATAGCTGAAAATTTCCTTTATTTAACAAATTTTCAACCATTGAGGAGCCCTAAAATAGAGTACTCATCACTATTTGCAAATCCAACCAAAAACGATCAAACCCCTGAACTGCAATTTCTATATTATGGCTTATCTTTGGGTAGACTTCATTGTTGAATGCATAGTTCTTAGAATCTCAAGGGTTGACCCGTAAACTGTTGTAGGCATAACATATTTGAATTAGAAGTACAATTTACTCTAGAGGAATCTCTTGTTATAGATGGATCATATATTAGTCTTTGACTAGCGTGCTATAGGAATGTAGATTGGGCTTCATGTTGTCAATAAAAAAACCAATTTATGAGATCAAGGGTAGGCTCAAATCAAGGGAAAAGGGCACTGCGCAGTAAATAAGATTTAACTGCGTAGATGATGAATATTTTCTTTTTCTTTTATTTAGGACTGCGCTATCCTAGCATATATTTTCTCTAATTTATTTTCCTGAACACTCCACTTCACAAATTAATTGCATGGATACTAACTGCGTAATTCACCCCTTTACCACGTAGAGGTTAACTGCGTGTTTTCACTTTCTACTGCGCAGAGATTAACTGCGCAGTTCAACTTTCTACTATGCAGTTGAATGTTCACATAAATGCGCACTTCTCTAACTTTGCGGAACATGACTTTGTATGGACTACGCACTTCATGCAAATTACTTTTTGCACACTCCTTTTACTTTAATAAGATTAACTACGTGGTTTACTTAGTATACCTATCTAACTATGCATAACCCAAACTTAAACAAACTTTGTATAAATGAACTTCATCCTAAAACATAAGACCGAAATATATGTAGAAATTACTGTGCGTTAAACTCGGGCATTCACCACCGTGAAATACTTAGGAATCTTGATTCCTTTTACTGCACGTAAATGTAAACAACATTTACATAGATCAATATGAGATAGATGCATGGCATGCATAAACAAACATTCTTGAGAATGAATTCACAAAACTTAAATACTTATATATTACCACTGTAAAATAAAGTAACTTTGCCACAATACACAGAGATGAGATTTACTTCAAACTTTCACTTCTTACATAGAGCTTGGGCTCTTGAAATACTTCAAGGGTTTCACTTCTTTTCTTCTTCACTCCTCTCACTCTATCCCTTCATCTCTGACCTAATCTTCTATGAGTGATTTACATTTATAGAGTTTCATATCAACCGACTCAAGGTCGCTTCACTTGGAAGCTACACGATTTCATTTAAGATTGTAATAAATTCTACCTAAGAAGTTATGAGCCTGCGAAATACAAATGCAGCTACTTAAATACTAACATGACGTGCGCCGGATTGGCTACAAAATTACTAACATAATGACATATCAGACTCTATGCACTGACACAAACTGACTGACAGGATGACTAACAGAGCCGACATAGTTATATATGCTATCATCTCATTAATTATGATATTTCCAACACTCCACCTTAATTATCAGTGGATGGGGATCGTTAAACAAAATTAAGATATTACAAAATATTTCAGAGCTGAAACATGCTCTGTTCATGACATAGTTCACTGTACAGAACTTGTCACTCCTAAACAACTTCGCAAAAATTGGAATGGGTCCTTTGCCAATGGTTTTGTAAATATGTTTGCTACCTGTTCTTCAGACCTGCAAAATTCTAAACAAATTTTCTTGTTGTTTATTAATTCTTCGATAAAATGATACCTTGTGTCGATGTGCTTGGTTCTCTTGTGAAACACATGATTCTTTGACAGTGTTATAGCTGAATTGTTGTCACAGTAAATGACTGTGGGTTCTTGTTGAACCTGCGACACAGTAAACGACTGTGGGTTCTTGTTGAACCTGCGACATATCACTTAACATTCTACGCATCCAAACTGCTTAACATGCTGCGCTTGTAGCTGTAACATACTCTGCTTCTGCTGAAGAAAGAGTTACTATGGGCTATTTCTTTGAATCCCATGATACAACACCTGTTCCTACATGAAATGTATTCCCAGATGTGCTTTTTCTATCATCTATGCTTCCTCCATTATCACTATCGGTGTATCCAATGAGTTCAAAATTTTCTGAGGTTCAATACAAAATACCAAAGTCTTTTGTTCCACTTACATACCTCATAATTCTTTTACCTACTTGCCAATGAGATTCTTTTGGTGACTCCATGAATCTTGAGACTAAGCTGACTCCATACATGATATCTGGCCTTGTTGCTGTAAGATACATAAGGCTGCCTACAAGCCTTTTAAACAGCGTAGGATCTACATTGGATTCATCATCATCCTTACTCAATTTCAAACCTGTTATCACTGGTTTTGGAGTTGTCTTGCAATTTAACATCTTAAATTTGTTCAAGACATCACTTGCATACTTTGACTGAGATATAAATATCCCATTTTCAGTTTGTTGGACTTCTATGTCCAGAAAATACTTCATAAGCCCCAAATTAGTCATTTCAAATTCACTTTCCATGGTTGTTCTGAATTCTTCTATGCCAAAATCACCAGTAAATATTAAATCATCTTCATACAGGTAGATAATTAACTTATTACCTTGCTGATTGATTTTTGTGTACAGCGTTGGCTCACATTCACTTCTATGAAATCCATTCTGAATGAGGTATGAGTCAATGCAACTGTACCAAGCTCTCGGAGCTTGTTTCAAACCATACAGTGCCTTTTTCAGCTTGTATAATTTGTGTCATTGTCCTGGAACTTCATAGCCTTGTGGCTTCTCAACATATACTTCTTCCTCCAAATAACCATTTAAAAATGCAGACTTAACATCCATTTGATAAACAGGCCATATCTTTTGTGCTGCGATGGCCAAAACTATTCTGATAGTGTCCATTCGTGCTACAGGTGCAAAATTTTCATTGAAGTCTATTCTAGGCTACTGAGTGAATCCTCTTGCTACCAATATTTCCTTGTGCTTTTGCACATTTCCATCAGCATCTTGCTTGGTCTTATAAATCCATTTGATTCTTATCACATCCTTATCCTTAGGAACATCAACTAGTTCCCATGTTTGATTCTTCTCAATGCATTCTATTTCTTCATCCATGGCTTGTGCCCAAACTTTATCTTCAACAACTTCTTCAAAAGTTAGACCATCATTAATTTGAGAAAATAATGCAAAACATGAGAATGAATTAGGTGTACCAGCCTCATATATTTCGCGCAGACTTCTTGTCCTTGGCGGAGTTGTTGGTGTCGAACTGCGCAACCTGCACGAACTGCTTGATGGAGTTTGTTGCATAATTGGTGTGCTTTTTGGAGTAGCTTGAGTTGCGCCATGCATCGGAGTTGCTTGAGCTGGAACATGCTGCGCAATCCTAGGAGTAGATGGAGCTGTGCAGTTCTAATTTACATGTGGAGTATCATCCACATATTCTATGCTGTCTTCATGTTCAACATGTGACACGATTTTCTCATTCTTCTTTACAGTTCCATCCCATGCTTCATTATCCACAAACTAAACATATCGAATGATAATAACTTTCCTTGTGACAGGGTTATATAACTTGTATGCCTTTGTGTCTTCAGAATACCCAATAAAAATGCATTTCTGTCCTTTATTGTCTAATTTCCTTCTTAGCTCATTTGGCACATGTGTGTATGCTACACAACCAAAAAATTTTAAATGCGAAACACTATGTTTCATACCTGTCCATGGTGCCTGCGGAAATTTTTTCTTCACACTCTTCGTCGGACATCGATTCATGATGTATACCGTAGTTGCCACTACTTCAGCCCAATATTCATTTGACAGATACGCGGTTGCCAACATACTGTGCGCCATCTCCATAATGGTTATGTTTTTCCTCTCTGCGATACCATTCTGCTGTGGTGTATACCCCGCAGTGAATTGCTTCTCTATGCCATGATTCTTGTAAAAGTTTAAGAAATCATTTGAAACATACTCACCACCTCTATCTATTCTCAATATCTTGATGTTGTAACCACTTTGCTTATCCACGAGTGCCTTGAACTGCTGAAAACAACTAAACACATCAAATTTATGTTTTAGAAAATAAAACCATGTTTTTCTTGTGAAATCATCTATAAATGCGAGAAGATAAGTGCATCCTCCCATGGACGGTCTGTGCATCAGTCCAAAAATATTGGAGTACACAATTTCAAGTGGTGTGTGCACTCTGTATGACTTTTCGACTAGAAAAGTCTCTCTGTGTTGTTTGCCAAAGATACAATCTTCACAAATTCCATCTGTTTTTTCAATCAATGGCAATCCTTTTATCATGTCTTTCATGTGCAGTAGCTTTATCCCACCAAAATTCAGATGTCCAAATCTAAAGTGCCATAACCAGGATTCATCCCAAATTTCTGTTTGAAACACAGCTTGCATTGCACTGTCTTTTTCTTCCACTACACAGTGAATGTCTGTTGCTTTGATCTCTGCACAGAGCACAGTTTCAAAATTTTCATTCTATCTTGCATGAACAACTTGAGTTGTTTTTCCTTTTATGATTGGTCCTATCCTCAAAGGAAATAGGCAATTGCTTGTCATTTGCACTTCGACTATCAACTGATTGCTTGGATATTTGTCTTTGATCAGACAACTCTTTCCTATCATATGGATTTTGTAACCTTTTTCCATCAGTTATCTAGTGCTCATCAAATTATGCTTCAAACCTTGAACATAATAAACATCAGACATATATTTCTGCTCCCCTATTTGGTTAGAATATCAATAGTACCCTTGCCCAAAACAGGAATTGAAAATTATTTCGAAGTGTGACATCAGTTTGAACTAATTTATCTAGACTAGAAAATAGATTTAAATTACCAGTCATATGATTGCTACAGCCTGAGTCTAAATACCATATGTCATTTGGAATTTCTTGGACAACATTGCATTTCAGTGGAGATGCACATGCTAAGAACAACGAGTTGTTCGGAGTGTTTTTGTTGCTTGACTAAGCTTCACCTTGCTTTCCTTAGTCATACTGCTTCTTCCTACATTCTGATGTGAAGTGTCCATACTTCTTGCAGTAATGACATTGAATTTTTGATTTGTCATACCTTTGTCCACTTGACTAAGTGGGAGTTTGATTCTTACCTCTACCAATGCCATGCGCAGGGTTCCTACTACGACCTCCTCTGAACGAACTCTGTCCTCTGCCTCTAGAGTTTGATCTTCCTCTGCCTCTTCTACGACTTATGGAAGATTGTGCTACGAATGCGCCTTCCAACGATGTATCTGAACCATTGATTCTATGTTCATGATTGAGTAATGAGGCTTGCAATTCATCAATGGTAAAAGTGGACAGATCTTTGTTTTCCTCCAGGGTCACAACCAAAGATTCAAATTTCTTTGGAAGAACTCTAAGAACTTTTTCAACAACTCTTTGGTCACCTAAAGTTTCTCCATGAGACTTTATTTGATTAACCAGACCAATAACACGAGTATAGAATGAGTCTATTGACTCTGTATTTTTTATTGATAGAGATTCAAAATCTCTTCTAAGAATTTGAAGTTTGGCAGTCTTTACCTTGTTAAAACCTTGATATGCAGTTTCCAGTGTGTCCCATGCTTCTTTAGCTGACTGCGCTGCTGCTACTCTTGGGAATATGGATTCATGTGTTGCTTGATGCATGGGGAACAATGCCTTTCGATCTTTCTTCCTATGTTCCCTCAGGACATACTTCTCATCTTGTGTGAGATTATTGTATGCTGCTGCATCTTCTGGTTCTGCATAACCATTCTGGACTATGCCCCATACATCTTGACCTCTAAACAAAGCTTTCATAGTTAGAGACCAATATTCATAATTTTTACCAGAAAATATGGGAGTTTGCAAATTACCCGATGTGGAAGCCATATTTAATCACTTTTCCCTTTTGTAAATACAATTTCTATTTTCTGTAAACCTGTGCTCTGATACCAGATCAAGGGAAAAGGGCACTGCACAGTAAATAAGATTTAATTGCGCAGATGATGAATATTTTCTTTTTCTTTGATTTAGGACTGCACTATCCTAGCATATATTTTCTCTAATTTATTTTGCTGAACACTCCACTTCACAAATTAATTGCATGGATACTAACTGTGCAATCCCCCCTTTTACCGCATGGAGATTAACTGCACATTTTCACTTTCTACTACATAGAGATTAACTGCGCAATTCAACTTTCTACTGCGCAGTTGAATGTTTGCATAAATGCGCACTTCTCTAACTTTGCGGAACATGACTTTGTATGGACTGTGCACTTCATGCAAATTACTTGTCGCACACTCCTTTTACTTTACTAAGATTAACTGCGTGGTTAACTTAGTATACCTATCTAACTATGCATAACCCAAACTTAAACAAACTTTGTATAAATGAACTTCATGCTAAAACATAAGAACTGAAATATATGTAGAAGTTACTACGCATTAAAATAGGGCATTCACCACCGTGAAATACTTAGGAATCTTGATTTCTTTTACTGCGCATAAATGTAAACAACATTTACATAGATCAATATGAGATAGATGCGCAACATGCATAAACAAACATTCTTGAGAATGAATTCACAAAACTTAAATACTTATATATTACCACTGTAAAACAGAGTAACTTTGTCGCAATATAGAGAGATGAGATTTACTTCAAACTTTCACTTCTTACACAGAGTTTGGGCTCTTGAAATACTTCAAGGGTTTCACTTCTTCTCTTTTTCACTCCTCTCACTCTATCCCTTCATCTCTGACCTAATCTTCTATGAGTGATAAATACATTTATAGAGTTTCATATCAACCGACTCAAGATCGCTTCACTTGGAAGCTACAGGATTTCATTAAACACTGTAATAAATTCTATTTAAGAAGTTATGAGCTTGTGAAATACAAACGAGGCTACTTAAATACTAACATGACATGCGTCAGATTGGCTGCAAACTTACTAATATACTGACATCTCAGACTTTGCACACTGACACAAACTGACTGACAGAGTCGGCGTAGTTAGATACGCTATCAGCTCATTAATTATGATATTTCCAACATCAAAAACCCTCTATCTTATGACACAATAGTTTCATATCAAGGTTATATTAAATTCCATCCAAAACATGTGAGAGGAAATATTTGTTTTGCAGCCTCCAACATTTTATTAGAAAGAAAATCCACAATGGAAAAACAATCCCAAATTATCTTTCATCATGATTGTATGTGTGGTACAACTGCCCTATTTATGCACTGGAGGTTTGATTTTACAATTAGAAAATTTTGAAATGTGCATGTGCTGAGAAACTTGAGTGCCCAAATGCATAGAGATGAGGATTAACTTGTTACCATTGCTCTAAAACTGCTAAGGCTCTAGAATGAAAAGAATGGTCCCATACAATGCTAGAAGGTAGAACACTAACTCCCTCAACAACGAAACCTCCCCATGAATAAGGCTAATACACTCTCCATCAAATACACTGCATACATGGTCAAATGTGCCAAGGGATAACTCAAGTCCTTAGAAGCAAGAATGCTCCAATAGATCATCCACCAACATGAATTACCCGAAAGAGCTAGAGCGCTTCATACAAAAAATGAACTCTTGCATTAAATAGGTGTTGGAAGGGACTGAGCTCCAAGCCCAATCACCAAAAAAATAAAAATCAAGCATGATGATCTAGAGAGGTCTATATCTCTAACACAATTTGCCTAAAATTACTATCATATCATGAGTGAGTTAGGTTTTACTTAGAAAAATTATTATGGTGCCATTGATTTAATTGAGTGAAGGCATGGAATCCTTGTATTCCCCATCATTTCTTCCACAAACTCAAGCTAATCAAAACACAATATAAAAAAATGGAAAAGGCACCCCCAAGTCCTTCAAATCTCAATGTCCTGATAATGATTATCCCCTACATGAGGAATGGTGCCTCATATCATCTTGAAAAATACATAGCTCTCCTGAATGCTAATCAAATTAACCCTAACGAATTTACATGTTAAATTTGAACCCATTATCTGCACCTTTCCTTTCTCCCAAATTTGGTATAGAAAGTATGATATGAACACACTGCACTAGCTGATTTTAATGACAATTTACGTGTATCTCAAGAAAAGAAACCAACCAGTGCTCCACAATTTTAAATTGCTTCTAGTATGAACAACTAGTTATTTATATGAACATAATCAGAGTCCATAAAGATAAACACATGCACGTTCAACTATGCTTTGAAAGATGGTGATTTAATGCTCTGCATGCATTTCTACAAGCTCGCAATCAGATGAATTGTCACTTGCTATTGACTTGTTGCAATCTTCTCTGATTCCTTTGACTTGTTCCTTTTTTTTCCATCTTCATCATCACTTTCCAAAGCCTACAATTGTACAATGCTTCAGGATTAAAGAAGGAAATATGAGGCCACCAAACTTGATAAAGAGCAATTCCATATAAACCCTCAAATTAGGGATAATTCACTAAAAACAATCAACAGTACTTACAGTTCTATTTTCAACTTCAGAAAAATCCTCATCATAACCATCTTCATCTCACTCGTCTAAAAAATGTAACCGACATGATAATATATCATGATTGAGAGTCAAAGATACATTTCTACATAGCAGAAACCAGATCATACTATCAGCATAGTCGAAAGATGGTAACATAGATCCAATAACATAAGGTTCCTCCAAGAGAGATGACTAAAAGCATAGAAGAAGATAAATGATACATAGACCATATGCAGTATATAAACCAAAAATACTTATAAAATATCAATTCCATAAATGTAATTGGAAAACACAAAACATATCAACTAACACTCACTTGTAGTGAGGAATGACAATTGTGTGAAACAAATCTAGACCATGGAACAATTTTTTGAGAAACATTGAATCCCATCAGTAAAAGTATTTATGTTGCTACATGTCTAACTTCTTTCATAGTTACCAATTTATTGATGCATCATTAACTAAAGAAAATGGGTGAGAAGGTAATGCAAGTAGGATAAGAATTAAGTAAGACACTAACCACACCTTCCTAAATCATCTCCCAAGACTTTTAAATATATTGAAACTTAAATCCCACTACATCTATGCCAAAACTTAAAAAATATAGAACTTGAATGTGGCCTCGGAATAACATCTATGCAATTAGTGCTTTTCCAAATCAAGGAAAACATATGTTACCTACTACACCATATTATATTTTCTAATCATCAGTTCTATTTTGTAAATTCATTGTTAGAGTATTAGAATAACAACAAATTGCCCACTAAAGTAATTCATTCAGGGTATTCTTGGCATTTTCTTTTAGCAACATTTGAGCTTGGAATGCAGTACTTTAATAGATATTGGAATTAGTTGTTCATGTATATATACATTGATTGGGATGGTGATTGGTACGGTGATGGATATTATAAAGGAATGGATGTTTTGTCAAAAACTATATTGATTTCCCATGGTGTTCCTATCAAGCCTATGCTAACAATGTAAGCATATATTTTTGATTCTTAGGATTTAACATGGTGTTCCTATCAAGCCTATGCTAACAATGTAAGCATATATTTTTGATTCTTAGGATTTAATATGGTTTATTTTTTCAATCGAAAATATATTATTACATTAATTTCTTTTGGATACACATGGACATTTATACAATTGCATTTCCTAACTTCTACTTGTTTTATATTTTCCCAGAATAACAAATGGAGTTCCTGAGGTGTTAAAGCATTTTCGGGGGAAGACTTTCACATGTGAATACAAGTAAATATCAGTGGTTCCATTTTGCATACTAATTTTAATTTCTTTTGTCTTCATGGCTACAAATTTTGCATGCCTTATATTATGCAAATGTTTCTAAATATTGTTGTATACTTTGTTTCACTCTTCCTAAACATTAACATGCTTGGTGAAATACCCCATATGGTCACAATCAACTCCCTCGCATTGAAGTAAGCATGCTATGCCCCAAATACTCTAATAGCCACAACTATCAAATATATAGTGGAAATAAATACAGTTGATTCCAATAGATACTACACAATATACAACGGTTGAGAGCACATTCTATATTATATGGATAGTTTTACAACACTAATAAATTAGGAATTGGTGGAAACACCTCGCTAAGCCATAATCCTAAATGGAAGGAAACTTCTCCAATAAATAGGAATGATTATTTATAAAGTCTGAATCATGTGCTTGAGAGAAGGGAATACTTCGTATATATACACCTATATATCTATCATTGCTTATGTAGGTCATGTTTTGACCAATATTCTACTAAGTTTTTTGTTTGCCAGAATTTTTCTGACTTGCGGGAGTGGCCTTTGATATAAGAAATCATGACTCAGGGGCATCTAAGCCATCAAAATCACCCAGGGATTGCACCCATCCTGGTCCACACCAACCCTCAATTAGTTTTTTTTTGTGTGTCACCTGCCAACTACCTCACCCCTAAGGGAAATTGAACTCGGTTCGCCCTACTCATAAGACCCACATCTTAACCAAATAAACTAGCAAGACTTGATGTTATTTTTTTTTTAACCTATCTACTAATTAATAATATTTAATTATCCATAATAGTTGTTACATTAGGTCTAGAAGGGCATTACACTCCCTCTCACTTTACATTTTCTCAAAATTGTACTTAACTATTCTAGTGCTTAATTATCTATCCATTCATATTAAATCCTTGTTGATGTCTGATTTTGATACTCTATTTTCATATAATTTTCTTTAATTGATTCCAGGCATACACATAACTTTATTAAGTTGTCATGATCATTTATTTTAGTTATATAAAACTGTATTCATACCCATAACTTTATTAAGTTGTCATGATCATCTATTTTAATTGTATAAAACTTTATTCATGATTCCAGCAATATGTTTTATTATTTTTGTTTGTGACAAATATATATTAAGCTTAACCATATCAATTTTGAGATATTCACATGCATAATTCTATATTAAATTATTAATAATATAAAACCTTGAAGCAATTAGTTAAGAAAACACTTTTTATATAAAGTATTTATTTAATATATAAATTTATAGATATATTTTTTATAATTTCATATCAAATTATATTGCAAAAATTTGTTTAAAAAATATATTAGAAAAAATTATTAAAAAATTTATTTAAGTTTTAAACCGTATTTTCTTTTATTATTATTATTATTATTATTTTATTAAATATTTATTAATAAATTTAAATAATTATACAAAAATAATATAACTAATATAAAAAACATAAAAAAATTTATATATAAATATCCATATCATTATAAATTATTTATTATATATAAATACACATAATGAAAATTATGTAGTAGCTATGTCTAACATTTTCAATGAGACATAACAAGATTCAAATCAAACAAACCAGCATGGCCTCATTACAAGTACATACATGTTATCATTATATAAGTTTTTCCATTTACATCTATTCAAACTTTATTAATCAAAATAGATTAATGAATTTTGCTATGTACTTTCTACCCTCGAGGCTTTTTATCTTGCAATATTCTTTAATACTTCAAAGTTTATTATGTTTTCAAAATCATTGTGGTAGAGAATGCATATTTTATGATTAATTTTCTTAATCTAAAGACCATAGAGGAAGATTAGGGTGGATGGAAACATGTTTTCATCAATTAAATAAAACCTAATTTCATTATTTGTTTTTTAGTAAGAGTATTTTGTGTTTTTTGGGGGACTTATCACTTTTTTAGTAATTATTGATTAAAATATTTTTTGTTTTTTAAAGGATTTATCACTTTCTTCCTAGTTATTAATTGAAATTTCTATAATTAAAATACAAATTTTGTCAATTATGTATTTGTTTTAATAAACTAAGTTAATACGCTATCTTTTAAAAAAAAAACAATTTATGTTTCCAAACTTTTAAAATATGTTATGATTACAATATATCTAAACAATATTTTAGTTATTCCTCTTCAAATACCTTTTGAAAATAGTTATAACAACTTTATTTTTTGAAATAGAAAGTAAAAATTAAATTCCCAAAACCAAAATTCACTTCTCTAACTTTTTGTCATTTCAACTTTCTTGAACTTCCATAGAAAATGGATTGAATTGTCATCTAATTCAAGAATCACCTTTTCAATTTCTTGTATTTCTCAATATTTAAAGCAATAATTGAGTTGTTCAACTTATTCTATTTTTCTTCACAAAGATTCATAGTTTTGAGATCTTTCACCTTGCTACAAAGCATTTCTTATTATTCCTAAAGAGATATGATTTATGATAAATTTTCCGTTAAATACTTATAAAGCCATAAGTCTAAGGAATCAACACTTATTTGTAGATAACGAGCTCGATTTTACTTTAGTTCTATACTATGAAGCATCTTTCTTACATTAAAGCCTTACAGAGGCCTTATTGATGTGTATATATGTCTAAATGATGGTTATGGGAGATCATCCATTTTCAATTGACAAAAAAGATGTTTGAAAATTCAATTATTAATAATAACTTGGTCAAATTCTTAAAGTTTTCTATTACATTTCACAAAATATTCCTTTTAAAATTCATATTAAATTTAAATAACTTTTTAAAAAAATTACATTACAACATCAACATGTGTATTACTACCATTTATATTTTTCAAAACAAATACATTATCAACATGCAATTTACAAATTCAATGACATAAATATGCACCTTTACTACCATTAATCTTGTTATTATTATGATTACTCCGTATTGAGTAATAGCTACAAAGTAACTCAACAATAATTCTAACTCTCGTTGTTTCCGGTGAAGGACAAGGGTTTTTAGAGTGATAAAATATATTCCAACTCTATTATCAATTTAACCAATTCATTCCTACTTTTGTTGATCCAATTCCGAGTCATAAAAAAGAAATCATGAGAAGTTACCCTCCAAATGAAAAGGTAAACGAAACAAGGGTTTTTATGCGAACCCTTAAAGCCCGTGACCATGAGTATCAATAAGTTTTTGTCTTTGTTGGAATTAAAACGTAATTTTTGTCCTGGTTGGAATTCATATTTAATATTTGTCTCGATGCATACACGACAAGTTCCATACGTGGAAACTCATCCTCAAACCAAGAGTTAATTTGCATTTCATTTCTTGAGGCGATCCGCAAATAAAGACATTATGTAATTTTTTTTTATCGATAATATTATTAAGCTCGGAAAGCTACCTTTCTTGTATGAATATTGAAAATGTAATCACATCACCTTAAAAAAATAGAAAATAACATAATCATTTTAATATATATAATAATAAATAATAATTTATGATATATAAAATATTATATTGATTCATAAGTAACTATCCTAAGCAAGGCATATATTAGTGTACTCGCATAGATTAGGGTTTAGTGTAACCGTGCTGTTTATTAATCTTATTTCAAAAATCTAATTATTGATCCTAAGATTAATGGTTTTTTTTTTTTTACATCTACATTGATAATTTGATTTTTTTTAATAAGCTTCTTCAACCTACATTTTTTCATCTTACTTAGATTAATGTTTTTCGTTAGATTTAATAATAATAATAATTTATTCAATTTACTAGCTCTAAAATTAATAAATGAATCAATTCATTTTTGAATATGATCATGGTGAAAGGTGTCATGGTCCTATGCAATATTTGTATATTATATTTATTCTCTAACTGCGACAACAATAAATGATGACATTGAATTTCTTTTTTAGCAAAGGTTGATTGACAATGCGACATAGTGGCTTTTGTCTTTGAAAGTGTCTTTCTTCTCACAGTCATGAACGTTTACTTTAATCCTCAAACATTCTTGGAGCTTCAACTGCAACTCCTCCTACTAAATACCCTCATAACAATATTGAGGATATTGATTGGCACATACCTCCAAGCAAATCTTCCCAACCCCGACCATGCCATAACTATGGTTCAGGTGTAGTCTTGAGCATTTGAACCAATGCGACACAATAAATAATGACATTGAATTTCTTTTTTTAGCAAAGGCTCATTCACAATGCGACATAGTGGCTTTTCTCTTTGAAAGTGTCTTTCTTCTCACCGTCATGAACGTTTACTTTAATCCCCAAACATTCTTGGAGCTTCAACTGCAACTCCTCCTACTAAATACCCTCATAGCAATATTGAGGATATTGATTGGCACATACCTCCAAGCAAATCTTCCCAACCCCGACCATGCCAGAACTATGGTTCAGGTGTAGTCTTGAGCATTTGAACCAATGCGTTTTGTGCCAACAATGAGAATCATAATGATGGGAGTTCATCCTTGCCGTTATTACTCTTAGAAGACCAAATAACTTATCGTGTAACTTTCCATTGTGATGAACAAACCATGTAATTCCTCTGATATTGATCTATCTGCGTGCAAGGAGAAGGAAGAAGAAGATTTTTTTTTCATACATGATCGAAAAAATCAGCAAGTGGAAGGCGATGAAGGTAAGACAACCCATCTCATAAATAACTAAGCCATTCATTTCACTATAAATTAAGTTCATTTTCAAACGCGAGGGACAAGCGGTAAGTTTACAAGGGAGATATATTCATGATTATAATTTTAAAGGTGCAACACAGCATAGGAGAGGATATTAGTTTCATGAATATGGTGCTTTGGTACGTTACTAAATGATAATATGATTTTTACGTAGAGCAGGGGAACATTTTCACACTGTAAGTTTACAAGGGAGGACTGAGTCGGTGGAGGGACGACAGAGGAGAATATTCGATTCATGAATATAGTGCCACTGACAAGCGATCAAGGAGGAGAGAGACATCTCATTATAACTTTAAAGGTCCACCGTCCAAGTTCCAACACACCAGAGGTTCAACAATAATCGGTTCATGAATATGGTGCTTCTGGTAAGTGACTAAATGATAATTGATAATGACTTTGTCTAAATAGAATGACTACTAACCGTATAACCGGACAGAGGACATTTGATTCTCTAATATAATCAGTCCTCGACGGTTGTCAGTGGCATTAAAGTCAAGAATCAATATTCTGTGCTCTGTTATCACTCCACCTACTCACTCTTCTCTTACACACACAGTGGAGACTCACTCTTTCTTACACAGGGACCGTCTGGTTTCGTTAATAAATTTACCATTTATTATTTCTACGATGCGTTACCTTGCCCTGCTTTCATCACCATTCACTCACTGATTCGACACCGTCACACAAAACGCATTGTTTCAATATGTACAACACTCGGCCTTTGCGGAAGCTGAACCCATAGATTAGTTCATTTACAAAGTTAACACTAGTTTTCAATTTAGAGGTAGATTTTACGATTTTACTACCAATGATATTGATTGTTAAGTCTATGTTTTCAAACAAGTTATACTTTTAGTCTTTGAAAACTCCATTGTGCTAAAAGTAGCATTCGGTTTCTATTCAAGGGTTGATTTTAAGGTTTATTGTTAGATACAAAATCAATTTTTAAGGAAATGGTTGTATTTTTAACCTTGAAATGAGAAATAGTGCTGTTGGTAGCATCAATTTTCGATTTGAAGGTTGATTTTGGTGTTTTTGAAACAAAAAATGGATTTTTAAGGCTAGAGTTCTCGTTGTGAGTATAGAGTTCTCGTGAGTTTGTATAATGTGTTCAGCAAGAAGGATATATCTGCGTATTCATTGAGGTTATACATGTGGGGAATATGTCAACGATAGAATTAAAAATTTACAGATCTTACACCAAGACCAAGATGGGCCTTTGCCATTGAATGCATTTCAATCTTATATTTTGTCGGTTAGCCTACTACGAGGATTCATAACCAACTACCATTGATATGCTATGAGGCCCTTAAGGGTAAAGGATCTATGATACTACTTCATAGAAAAAGAAAAAGAAAAAAATCCTCATATAGAGAAAGAAGATAAACCAAAAGAAAAAATTGAGGAAAGAAGGCCTTATCGAGTTCACATTTTATATTCACGATTATTACATTTATACAATATTTACTTATAACTAGTTTACAAGAGAAAGGAAATTAAAAGAGGGTTAAAGTGTGATTAGGATTTTATGATTAGAGTGAAGTTACTAACACCTTCATGGTTCAATCCATCATAATTTTTCAAGGGAGTATATAGTATGCCATCGTCTCTCCTACTTAAAATAAATTTGAAATGCAATCATTTTTCACATGAAGTAAAATACATATGACACTTTTCTTTCGTGTGTGTGTGTGTGGACTCAACTACCAATCATAGTAATGGTTGGGAATCTTGAGAGACTTGGATAATTTGAACGTATGCTTAGGGATTCCTCAACAACAACATGTATTGGGAAATGGTTCAACTCATTGAGTTAATTTCCCACGTTTTGAATTTGAATGAAATGGGGTGGATTTTCATTCTATTTTCTTCATTCTTCTATTTTTCAAAGAAAAACATCGCAGGAAACCCAAGGGATGCTTCCCCACATTCATCGATGACATTTTTTGTAAACCCATTAAGATAGACTATTAAGCTTCATCTAGAAGGATTTAAAGTGATCCCTAATCTATTTGATCACATTGAGAACAATTCATTATAACTCAGGCTCTGCATCTAAACATCTGAATAGGGCTAATAGGGAGCAATTGTGAGCTACCTAGGAGGCATGGTTGTATAAGGCCACAATTACTCAAGCAATTCAGCAAGAGATTGAAGGGATAGAAAATGACCTGTGGGCATATTTGGAGGTAGGAAAACATCTGGATGAATTTGTTGCTTTAGTGAATTGGATATAAGACCCTTGCACTACCCTTTCTCAACTATCTCTATATGAGCGATCTCTGACTCCATTCGGGATGGACAAGGGTCTATTGGGGCGCATTCTATTGGAAAGAGAAGAGAAAAGAAAAGGTGACGAGTTTCCTAGTCAGTTCTGGAAGTTCCATCATGATGATACTCTCTTGATGCATAAAAAAATAGATTTCATAGCTCACCATCTGAGCATTCCCTTCCTTCAGAGGTAGAGTGCTGAAAGTGGTGTATCGGTTCCTACGTAGATTGTGGATTTCGGTGACATGTCTGCGACTCACAAGGTTCCTCGGTTGAATTCTCATCTTGTTTTTTAGTTATGGTTTAGTCATGAGTTTATGTAGATAGAATAGCATGTGTTAGCAATCTATTTGTGTCGGATTTGGCAATAAGTTTGTTTCTTTAAGGTTTTATTTGGTCCTTCATGTTTTGTATGGAGTTTGTGTATGCTCTAGGGAAGGGGCTATTTTGGTTTCTTAAAATTCTATAGGATATATGATATGGTTGGCCTTGGGGATCAATATGGAAGAATGGGACTCTGTCACGACAAAAGACAAATGTAACTTTTTGATTGAAAATTAATATATAGTTACTTAAAAAAAATTAGATTAAAATTAAATAATACTTTTTAATATATTATAGATATATATTAAACTTACTTTTTAATTTAAAAATTATACTGATTAAATAAAATATTTTTAAAATAATAATTTATTGTTATTTATATTATTATAATTTATTTATTTAATTATTGTTTATATAATAATAAGTATTTATATTGTTTTCTAAATAAGATGTAAAATTGTATTTGGATGTATAACATTAAGATTCAATGTTATCATGTCCTTGCAGAGTCTCAAAGTAAGATTGATTGGGATTCTGACAAGGGGCATGATTTGTAGAAATAGAAGAGCTTGTATATGTGAGGCATAAATCCTACAATGACTCAGAATATGCTCTAATTCTATTCATGGATACAAGCATAAAGACAAGGACATGTCCAACAGAGGCTTTGTAGTGAAGGTTGGAGGCAGAAATAAACAGAAAGATTGTGCATAATGAGCTATGGATCTTCAATCTTTATTGATAAAACAAAATATCAACTAAAATGTTGTTACAAGCAAAAACTGAAAGTGTATTTAAACACTTATTGAAAACCAAAGAATCTAACCTAGATTTTGCATGATCTTTATGGCTAAACTGAACTAAACTTCTAAATAGAACTAAAGCTAAAACTCAGAGCTAAAGGAGTAAGTACTATTTCTAACACCCCCCCTTAATTATGACTGCTAACTATTGCTTCTTTTACAATGCCTAAATTATCTTTATGAGTTTCAAAATTTTATTTTGTCATAGGATTTGTTAATATGCCATCCAAATGATCAATCAAATTACAATGCTCAACATGAACTTCACCATTGTTCATAAGTTCTCTTATGAAGTGATATTTGGTATCAATGTGCTTTCTGTTTTGGTGAAATACATGGTTCTTGGATAGAGCGATCGTTGAATTGTTGTCATAATAGATTGTTATTGGTACTTCATGTTTCTATTGAATACCTTCCAAAACTATGCATAACCAGACTGCTTGACATGTTGTTGATGTTGCTGCTACATACTCTACGTCTGCTAATGAAATAGTCACAATGGGATGCTTCTTGGATTCCCATGAAATCACCCCTGATCCAAGATGAAAACATGACCGGAAGTGCTCTTCCTGTCGTCCAAACTTGCAAAATCACTATCAGTGAAACCTGTCAAAACATCATACTCAGTGCTTGAGTAAAAAATTCCATAGCTTCAAGTCCCTGCAACATATTGTAAGATCCTTTTTCCAACTTGCTAATGCAAGTCTTTGGGAGACTCCATGAACCTAGAAATCAAGCCGACATCATACATAATACTTAGTCTTGTAGCTGTGAGATACATGAGACTTTATACAAGTCCCTTAAACAATGTTGGATCTACTTTGGGACTGTCATCTTCTTTGTTCAACTTTGTACTTGTTTCCACTAGTGTAGTTATTTATTTGTAATTAAGCATTCTGAATCACTTAAGCACTTCAATAGCATATTTACTTTGAGAGATAAATATACCTTTTTCTCACTATTCTACCTCTAAGCCAAGAAAGAAATTCATCAATCAAAGGTTTTTCATCTCGAACTCTTTCTTCATAGCTGCCTTGAACTCATCAACTGGCAGGTCACTTGTAAAAATCATATCATCAACATATAAACAAACTATCAAAATATTTCCATGTTGATTTAAATTTGTGTAAAGTGTTGGTTCGCTACTGCTTCTGCTAAAACCATTTCTGATTAGATAATAATCAATTATGTTGTACCAAGCATTTGAATCTTGCTTGAGGCCATATAGAGCTTTCTTCAACTTGTAGAATTTCTCTTCATGTTCTTTGATTTCATACCCTTTTGGATTCTCCACATGAATGTATTCTTCAATAATTCCATTCAAGAATGCTGACTTGACATCCATCTAATACACTTTTTATTTTTTTTGGGCTATTATTAGTAGGTCTACTCTCATTGTGTCCAATCTGGCCACTGGTGCAAACATTTCTCCAAAATCAATTCTTGGTTGTTGTGAGAAACATTTTGCTACTAACCTTTCCTTATACCTATCAACCTCACCTTTTTCATTGAGTTTGGTCTTATAGACCCACTTCACACCAATAGGTTTCTTATCTTTTGGAAGGTCAACTAGATCCCATTTACCATTTCTCTCAATGGAAACTATCTCTTCATCCATAGATTTTACCCAATGCTCTTCTTTTACTTCCTCTTCATAAAACAAAGGTTGACTAGCAATAGATGTAAAATTGTTATTTTCATCCAATTAATCATAAATATCTTCTAATATTCTATTATTTCTATTATTGTGATCGGATTCATTACCTGATTGCGAACTAGGAGTATATAAATCTACTGATCTTGATGCTTCACCTCGAATTGAGTTTCTAGGTGTCTTTGCTGGATTATTTGCTACTGGTGAAAATGCTACTAGACCTTGTTGTCCAATCAACTCTTTTTCTTCTTCTTCTTCTTCTGGTTGGGGTATTGCAACTCCCATAACCTTGTCTATGGTTCCATCCCGTGACTCTTCCTCCTTGAACAACACATCTCTACTGCTGATAACCCTTTTGGTAATAGGTTTATACAGTTTGTAGGATTTAGATTCTTCACCATATCCAAGAAAGATACATTTCTCTCTCCTGTCATCTAGATTTCTTCTTAGTTGTTTAGGAACATGAGCATAAGCAATGCATCCAATAATTATTAAATGAGAAACATTACAACTCATACATGTCCATGCTTCCTATGGTACTTTGTTCTTCACAATTTTGGTGGGATATCTACTCATCACATGAATAGCACAAGCCACTGTGTCTCCCCAAAATTCATGCCCGACAAGTTCCTTCCCTTTAGCATGCTCCTTTCCATATCCATGATGGTTCCGTTTTTGCCTTCTACAACACCATTATGCTGAGGTGTATATTTTGTAGTGAATTGCCTCTTGATTCCATGATATTTTGTAACATACCCCTTTTTGCTGAAAGACATTTTATGTTGGAAACATTATGTTAACTTTTATTGTAAAGTTTAATATTGGACAAGTGTCCAAGGATGACTGTAATTTGCACAATATTTTATTATTAAATAAATTAAATAGGAGACAAACACCTAAGGAGACTGTTGAAAGAGTGTTTACTGACCCATTAGGTGGAATGGAATCTGGGGTAGAAGGCAATGGACAAGTGGCAGCATCATGATGCAACTAACTAGCTGTTGGTATGGGACAACTCCCTTGAAATGTGGCCACAGTTCGCTGGAAGGTGGGACTGGAGCTTGAGGCTCATTTATTGAAAATTGACCACTAAATACCTAGGCAGTCTATATAAGAGCCATCGAATTATGAATTGAGGTTCATCACTTTTCCTGAAGAGGAAAATTACCTTGGGGTTTTGTTGTGCTTGCACCCAAGAGATTTGATGAGGGGATATGCTGAGTTTATGATCATGGTGTAAGTCTGCCTGTTATACTACTGAGTACAGAAGTTACATTGCTCAGAGAAGAAGTCATAATTTAAGTGCAGAAGTTATACTATTGAGTGCAGAAGTTATATTACTGAGTGCCTTCCTTCTACATAGATTCCATCTACTTAGTGGTTCAGTAAGCAAGCTCGGGGGTCCAAAGGAAGCACGTAGTTTTGGCTGCTTCTTCTGGAGAAGGTTGGGAGGAACAGGCCTCCTTGGGTGTTTTTCCACCCTATCTACTATTACAGGTTCTACTCATATTTTCTTTTATCTAAGTAGTTAAAATTATTTTTTGAAAGTATTGTTATGGAAATTCATTAAATCTAAACTGATAATATTGTTTTACAGAAGTAACTAATGAATTCTGGTTTAGCTGTGAATTGTAGAATGATGATTAAAGTAGATAAAATGATAGAAATAATACTCTTCTATATTTTTCCCCATGTTGTTTTCTGCATCGTACTCCAGTACAGAGGAGGAATATTAAGGTAGATAAATCGATAGGCATATTGCCAAATGAATGAGAAGATTAATGCTTTGTATTTCATTAGTGTTTCTTATCATTAATATTTTGTAATAAAGAATATATACTTAGCTTCAAGAATATATGCTTAGGTTCAAAATTTTTAACAATGTATAGCATCACAAGTACTATAATTATTCTTGCTTAAAAACATAAATAAATATCTTATTTCTATACGAAAACTAGGATTTCCCTTCGTCATTAAATTCCTCATAAAAGATAAATTCTATGTTTTTCTCTTATCGTTTCCTTTCATCAGTTAAGTGTTTAAGGTTCATTGTATCTTTCTTTCACCAGTTTTCATTTAAAAGAATAATAGTTGTAAAATAACCATTTTCCTAAGTACATAGTACTATTATCCAATGTTGCTAGTAAGTATATATATAATTAAGAAAAAAACAAAACTCTTTCCATTACAAACAAATGCATGTTTATTCAGCACTAATTTTCATCCACAGTATTCATTTCTTTTATGCTATTTTATTATTTAAACTATACTTAACCCCAATTACATTTAGCATAGGATTAGAAACCCTAGCTTGTTGTTTCATATATTTCTTTATTCATCGCAATTGTTAAACAAAGAACTAATATGTTATCCAAAATAGAGTTTCGTTTAAAAACTTAAACATCATGACAGGTTCGTAACCCTTCATTGATCAAACCCTAGAAGTATCAACATCTACCTTTCAAGTTAAGAGTTTAGTTAAGATTCAACACCATCATTTAACAATAGAACAAGAAAATAGTTACGATTTCTTTACATAGCTATAAGCAAGAACATTGACTCTCGGCTCTCAGCCATCACTTAAAATCAACAGACAAGAAAAACAAGTGACGCTATCAACATCATCAGTCGAGTCACAAAATATTTATCTTATACACTCCTTAAGAATAATTTAATGAGTATCTCAGCATTTACATGAGACAACAGTAGTATCACGTATCTATTGAAAACCATTAACTAAAACCCCATACATTTTTCTCTATTCAAAATTTTAGTTTTAGAGTTCGACAATTGTTACTAGATCAACAAAACGATAAACTTCATTCACACAAACTGGACCACTGCTATCAATCTCAAACACAAACACCATAATGTAGGAAACAGAGTTCTTTTATTTATCAACAATGGTAGAAGGGTAAAACCCTCTCCTCAATAATTTCTTTTACAAATTCAACATTGAAAAACAAACACCTCAGGCCTAATGTCGAATGGGTCGAGGGTTTCATCCTCCCCAAGCTGCCAAACAACTCACAAATATTTCGACGAAGATCACTCCTCAGAGCCCAAGACAACTATGAAGTCTCGGAAAGAACACATGAAGGTCCATTAGTCACCTAAACGAAGCAACATGGTAACCACCAAGGCTTACCATTCTTTTCACAGCTGCCAGTTATCGAAACCTAAGCATGAGTGTCGGTTGACGAAGGATCCTGCCATTTGAAACAAGTTGTCGTCAAAATGTGTTTTTGAAAGAAGTTATTATATGCGAAATATCAATAGCTGAAATTCTTAACACAATGGAAGAGACAAGGTTCGAACCCGAGAACATTACCTTTTAAATATCACCGGAGTAGAATGCCAAAACCACTGCCAAACTGTACCCATTACTCCATCACCGAATGCAACGAAGAATGGAAGAACATCTCTGAAAAACTATCACCTAACAAACAAGGAAAGCCGAGTATTGGAGCAACCACATGTAGAACTGCCACTCGCCCTGGAACCCTTGGCAACACCGAGCTATTACTGTAAAACTCATACAAGAGTATCGGTCCTTACAAACTATCAACAGGTTCCAGTTAAAACATCAACAGGTCACGGTTTCGAACCATGGAAACTCACCACAAGCACCTGCTATCGAAACCCTAAAGGCTCTCGGCCTGTCGGCCTCTCCTCAGAGCCACTACACCAAATGCTGAGGAACAATAACTTCGGAAAACATAGTGGTGGTTAGGGTTAGATCCCAAAGCCCAAGACCTTTCTTGATCAACGGTGGACACCACCCGAAGGGTATCACGTAATCCCAAGCAATCCACCATAGTAAAGACACCATCAATGACCCTTGCCACCAAGGAGGACAACTCGGATAAACTTTGAACCAAAGACACATACAGCTCATCACATTTTTGATTCATCACCATAACTTCACGTGCGTAGCACCAAGACGGTATCCACGGAGACAATCCAGTAAATCGGTGGTTGGAGTATTAAATGCAAAAGGAAACTAGAGTTCCTGCCAGCATTAATTCATTATGATGTTAATTCTTACCCATCCTTATAATGTATCGATTCTTTGGTAAAAATGCACAACTCTGTCGTGTTATAATACCTTGTGTTTTGGAAAAGTTGTAATAGTTTCGTTTGCTAGGAATTCATTATATTAAAGGGTCACGTGATGCACACACAATATGTAAATAATCATTGTTCATAGGGAAAGGCTTAATCCATTGTATATAGTTCCTAGGCTAAGAATTTAAATAAGAATTTGCATATAGTTCCTAGGTTAGAATTTAAATAAAATATTGCATATAATTCTTAGACTATAGAGCATACAAAGAATTGCATATAGATATTACCCATTATTTGCACTTAGCCATTACATATTGTTTATCCTTATAATTTGCATTAAATAGAAAACTCACGATAATAATATATGGAGGTAAAATATGATATATTGATCCTATCTATTGTTTGTACAAAGTAATAAAAAGGTTAGTATAGGGTTATGAATATTATCACTGACATACTTTTTGTTTTATAAGCTAGGCTAACTGAAGTTTCTCACCCTGTGGCATTTTCGACATTTTGTCTCTTAAACCATTAAGATATTGGCGATTACTAAAACTGGTTAGAAACTCTTCGGTCACATGTCGTAAACACTAAAATTTCTTACCTGTAATCTGCTAAAGGGACGATTCAAATGCTTTAGCACAAATGCTAAGTAAGCCTCGGGGTATTCTTAGGACCCCTTCATCATCAAACAGAAGATCAGTAGTTAGCACTTATAAACTTCATATCATCGGATCATCAACATAAGTTATATGAAAACATAGCTAAGTTAAGAATATCATTCAATAACATCGAAACATAGATATTAATTATCTTGTCGCAAACATTACAGTTTTAACCAGCACAACATTTAGTACATCAAGTCGACATTAAACAATTATTACATTTCCGCATAGTTAGATTATGCATTAAAAGCTATATTGAAAAATTTTAAATTTTTGCAAATTTTGGGATGTTACATGTGGTATCAGAGCGCGAGTTCAAACTCTAGGCCTGAAATAGGCTCACGTGCAGAAACATAAAATAAAAACCAGAAAGTTTATGTTACTAACTTTTATTTTAATTTTATTTTTGTACAAAATGATTTGCTATTAATTTGCAGGTATCGACATACCGGAGGAATCAACAGAGCATAGATCTCCTCATAATGAGCATAATAACAATGATAATTATGAAGGAATATATGTTGAATTAAATAACCAATCTTCAGAACTTCTTCGTATTGTAAAAGATTTAAAATATGAGATAAGAACTGTTAAGGAAGAAAATGAACGCATTATGAAGTCACTGGAAGAATTAAATCAGATTCTAATAGAGAAATACCATAATTAGGAAAGAGGAAGGAAATGAGAAGTAAAATATGATTCTGGTGCAATGTCTCACAAACATAAGAGTAAGAAAGTCAAGAATGGTAAAAATATTAGTTACTCTTCATCTGAATCTAATCAAAGTAATTATACTTTTGTTCATGATAACAGTGATATTGATAATTGTTCTAAGAAGAGGAAACATAAGCATCATGAACAAATTACTGGAGAGTTTAAAAAGATTAAACCACCAACCTTTAATGGCGAAAGTGAAAAGGGTGAGACAGCTGAAGCATGGCTATCTGGAATGAAGAAGTACTTTAATATCTACAATTACCCTTCTCACTTAAAGGCCAAGATGGCTATTTACAATCTGATCAAAAAGGCAGATATTTGGCGGCAGGATCTTAAAAGAATTAAGAGCATAAAGGAAAGAGACGTAACCTGGAATATGTTTAAAAAGTTATTTAAGAAAAAGTTCTTGTCAGAAAAGTACTATGAAGATAAGTCAAAATAGTTTTATGATTTAAAATTGGGTACTATGAACATGAAGGAGTTGTGCAGCAAGTTCCTTAGCTTGCTAAGGTATGTACCTTACATGGTTGAAGAGAAGTCTAAGCTACAAAGGTTTCTAAGTTGTCCACCTTTCAACATGAAAGACAGGATTGAGTATGATAACCCTTCCACTCTGGAAGAGGCTATGAGGAAAGCTAATTTCTGTTTTGATCAAAATAGAAAAAGAGAAGGAACAATTGGATGGAAGAGTAATAAGTCTAATCATTTCGAGCATAAAAAGAAAAGTTTTAATCATAATTCTGTAAGTTTTAAGAAAAAATTTAATAACAGAAATTTTTCAAGTAATAATAATTACAGGAGTAATGCACCACAAAATTTTACTGCTGCAAGGAATGTACCTAATAACTTTAACAACACCAAATATGTTGAACAGAGAACACCCTCGAAGTGTTTTGATTGCGCTGGACCACATAGGAAAGCTAATTGCCCACGCAACAAAAGGATAGTCAACAATATTCATAGCATACAAGCGGAGCCAACAGTTGGTGATGTAGAAAGAGAAGTGCCAAGGATAAATGCAGTGCTGGAAAATCGTCAAACAGACCATCAGACGTCCATGGTCGAAATCGAAGGTATGCTACAAAACCGATCTATTTCCATTTTAATAGATCCATACGCAAGTTGAGTTATGTTTCACTAGAATTAGTGAAAAGTTGTAAGTTAAAGGTAGAGAAATTCGATAATTCATGGCTAGTTCAGCTAGCAATAGGCACTAAAAGTAAGGTTACAGACTTTGTTAAAAATTGTGATGTATTTTTGAGTCAGCTGAAAACCCAAGTTAATCTGAATGTTTTACCCTTAGGGTCATATGACTTGTTGATTGGCATGGATTGGCTTGAACAACATAGAGTAGTACTTAATTGTTATGAGAAATCTTTTACTTGTCTGAATAATGAAGGTAAAACTGAAACAATAAAAGGAATTCATAGGAAGATTTCTCTAAGACAAATTTCTGCGTTACAAGTTAAGAGAGCTTCCAGAAAGGGCTGTAAAAGGTTTGCTGTTAATGTTATTAATGACGAATGTTCATCTAAAGAAGACAAGTTAAAACTAGAGGATATTCCCATCCTTAGGGACTTTTTTGACGTATTCCCAGAAGAAATTCCAGGATTACCTCCGAAAAGGGACCTTGATTTCACCATTGAGTTAGTACCAGGTGCAGTAGAAAACTCAAAGGCTCCCTATAGGATGAATATTCTGGAGTTAAATGAGTTAAAATCTAAGCTAAAGGAATTAACAGATAAAAATTATATAAGGCCTAGTGTGTCTCCTTGGGGAGCACTAGTAATTTTCATTAAAAAGAAAGATGGTACCATGCGACTGTGCATCGATTACCATCATCTTAATAAAATGACAATTAAGAATCGATATCCCTTGCCCCGCATAGATGATCTATTTGATCAAGTACGTGGAGGAGAGATATTCTCTAAAATTGATTTAAGGTCCGGATATCATCAAGTTAGAATAAAAGACGAAAACATATGCAAAATTGCTTCCAGAACGCGATATGGACACTATGAGTTCGTAGTTATGCCTTTGGGGCTAACCAACGCACTGGAAGTGTTCATTTGTTTAATGAACAATGTTCTGCGTAAGTATTTGGATAAGCTTGTAGTTGTGTTCATTGATGATATTATGATTTACTCAAAAACTAAAGAAGAGCATGACGAACATTTAAGAATAATTCTGCAAGTGTTAAAATAACATCAGCTTTATGGTAAGTTCATCAAATGTGAATTTTATAAAGATAAGATACAGTACTTAGGTAATATAATCTCTAAAGACGGAATTTCTATCGACCCTGATAAGATAAAAGCAATTAACAAGTGGCCTGTCCCTAAAGATGTAACTGACGTTCGGTCATTTATGGGGATAACAGGTTACTACCAAAAGTTTATTGAAGGGTTCTCACGAATTGCAAATCCCATTACTTCTTTGCAGAAGAAGGGGAATAAATTTGTATGGGATCAAAAGTGTAAAAAAAGCTTTAATAAGTTAAAAGAATTATTAACCACTGCACCAATTTTAAAAATTGTTGATCCCATTAAGGATTTCGTTGTATGCACTGATGCATGCAACGAAGGACTTGGAGGGGTCTTAACTCAAGAAGGTCATGCCATTGCTTTTGAGTCAAGGAAATTAAAAGTTCATGAAAAGAATTATGCAACTTACGATCTTGAGTTGGAGTCATGATACATGCATTGAAAATGTAGCGCCATCACTTGATTGGGAGAAAATTTATATTAATGACAGATAATAAGGGTTTAAAGTACTTATTGGATCAAACAAATCTAAACGCAAGGCAAGCTAGATGGCTAGCTTTCCTTAGCGAATATGATTTCGAAATTCAACACTTTAAGGGTAAAGAAAACAAAGTTGCTGATGCCTTGAGCAGAAATGCTAGATTAAGCTTTGTGGCAGCAATCAACACGTTTAAGATAGATTTGGAAAATCAAATTGAAGAAGGAATTAAACAAGATGAAAATTATCAAAAATTGCTTTTTAAAGTTGCTGAAAATTTAATAACAGATTACAACATTAATAAAAAGGGCTTAATGACTTATAAAAACATAATTGATGTACCAAATGTGTCAAAGGTTAATCTTTTAATTTTGGATGAAGTTCATAAGAGTCCTTATTCAGGACATCCAGGTTATTAGAAAATGATAACTATGTTAAAGAGGGATTATTTTTGGCCCAAGATGAAGAATGAAGTGGCTAAATACATAGCTATATGTTTTGAATGTCAGGCCATTAAGGCTAAACATCAACACCTAGCTAGACTATTGCAATCATTGCCAATTCCAGAATGGAAATGGGAGATTATAAGTATTGATTTTATTACAGGTTTTCCTAAAAACTAGAAACATAATGACTCCATAATGGTGGTTGTGGACAAGGTAAGTAAGGCTGCTCATTTTATTCCTGTTAAAACCAATTTTAAAGTTTCTAACATTGCAGATGTATTTATGAAGCAAATCTTTTGCTTGCACGGAATTTCAAAGGTAATTATTTCTGACCGGGACTCCAAGTTCACTGGAAATTTTTGGACAACACTATTTAAAGGTTTAAATACTAAACTAAATTTCAGCACTTCTTTCCACCCACAAACTGATGGTCAAACAGAAAGGGTAAACCAAATTTTAGAAGACATGCTAAGAATGTATGTCAAAGATCATCCATCTAAGTGGGAAGATTATTTACATTTAGTAGAATTTGCATACAATAATCATTATCAAACATCTGCTAAGTTTAGTCCATTTGAGATTTTGTATGGAAGAAAATGTTGTACTATTTCTTGGGATAACCCTATAGACAGATTAATGCTAGGACCAGATTTATTGAAAGGAATGGAGCTAACCGTGTAACAGGTTCAAGCTAACTTAAAAGTTGCCCAAGATCGGCAAACAAGTTATGCAGATTTGAAATGCACTGAAAGAGAATTTCAGGTTGGAGACCATGTTTTTATAAAGGTAAAACCCAAGAAAAGTTCTTTGAAGCTTGGGAGTTGCGCTAAACTAGCACCAAGGTACTGTGGACCATTCAAAGTCCTATGAAGGATTGGAGTTGTTGCATATCAGTTGGCTTTGCCATATGAATTAAAAATCGATAATGTCTTTCACATTTATGTTTTAAAGAAGTATGTGCACGATGCTACTCATGTGCTGAATTGGAATGACATACAGGTGGAACTCGAAGGAGATTTTCAGGTGGAACCGGACTGTATACTCGATAGAAGGGAAATTATGCTTCGCAATCGTACCATAGGGCAAGTAAAGGTGTAATGGAAGCACCTTATCCCTGATGAAGCTACCTGGGAAATGGAAAGTAAAATGCGGGCAACATATTCAGTTCTGTTCCAGCAGGGATCTGATGATGAATTAGCAACATCGAGGACGATGTTGAGCTTAAGTGGGGGTGTTTGTAACATACCCCTTTTTGCTCAAAAACATTTTATGTTGGAAACATTATGTTAACCTTTATTGTAAAGTTTAATATTGGACAAGTGTCCAAGGATGACTGTAATTTGCACAATATTTTATTATTAAATAAATTAAATAGGAGACAAACACCTAAGGAGACTGTTGAAAGAGTGTTTAATGACCCACTAGGTGGAATGGAATCTGGGGTAGAAGGAAATGGACAAGTGGCAGCATCATGATACAACTAACTAGTTGTTGGTATGGGACAACTCCCTTGAAATGTCGTCATAGTGCCCTGGAAGGTGGGACTAGAGCTTGAGGCTCATTTATTGAAAACTGACCACTAAAGACCTAGGCAATCTATATAAGAGCCATTGAATTATGAACTGATGTTCATCACTCTTCCTGTTATACTATTGAGTGCAAAAGTTACATTGCTGAGTGCAGAAGTCATAATTTGAGTGCAAAAATTATATTACTGAGTGCCTTGATTCTACACAGATTCCATCTACTTAGTGGTTTAGTGAGCAAGCTCGGGGGCCCAAAGGAAGCACGTAGTTTTGGCTGCTTCTTCTGGAGAAGGTTGGGAGGAATAGGCCTCCTTGGGTATTTGTCCACCCTATCTATTGTTACAGGTTCTACTCATCCTTTCTGTTATCTAAGTAGTTAAAATTATTTTCTGAAAGTATTGTTATAGAAATTCATTAGATCTAAACTATTAATATTGTTTTACAGAAGTAACTAATGAATTTTGGTTTACATGTGAATTGTAGAATGATGATTAAAGTAGATAAAATGATAGAAATAATACTCTTCTGTATTTTTCCCCATGCTATTTTCTGCATCGTACTCCAGTACAGAGGAGGAAAACTAAGGTAGATAAATCGATAGGCATATTGCCAAATGAATGAGAAGATTAATGCTTTGTATTTCATTAGTATTTCTTATTATTAATATTTTGTAATAAAGAATATATGCTTGGGTTCAGAAATTTTAACAGTGTATAGCATCACAAGTACTATAATTATTCTTGCTTAAAAACATAAATAAATATCTTATTTCTATACAAAAACTAGGATTTCCCTTCGTCATTAAATTCCTCATAAAAGATAAATTCTATGTTTTTCTCTTATCATTTCCTTTCATCAATTAAGTGTTTAAGGTTCAATGTATCTTTCATTCACCCGTTTTCATTTCAAAGAATAACAGCTGTAAAATAACTATTTTCCTAGGTACATCGTACTATTATCCAATGCTACTAGCAAGTATATCTATAATTAAAAACAAAAACAAAACTCTTTCCACTACAAACAAATGCATGTCTATTTAGCACTAATTTTCATCCATAGTATTCATTTCTTTTATGCTATTTTATTATTTAAACTATAGTTAACCCCATTTACATTTAGCATAGGATTAGAAACCCTAGCTTGTTGTTTCATCAATTTCTTTATTCATCTCAACTGTTAAACAAAGAACTAATATTTTATCCAAAACAGAGTTTCCTTTAAAAACTTAAACATCATGACAGGTTCGTAACCCTTCATTGATCAAACCCTAGAAGTATCAACATCTACCTTTTAGGTTAAGAGTATAGTTAAGATTCAACACCATCATTTAACAAAAGAACAAGAAAATAGTTACGATTTATTTACATAGCTATAAGCAAAAACTTTGACTCTCGGCTCTCAGCGATCACTTAAAATCGATAGACAAGAACAATAAGTGAAGCTTTCAACATCATGAGTCGAGTCATAAAATATTTATCTTATACACTCCTTAAGACTAATTTAATGAGTATCTCGGCATTTACATGAGACAAAAGTAGTATCACGTATCTATTGAAAACCATTAACTAAAACCCCATACATTTTTCTCTATTCAGAATTTTACTTTCAGAGTTCCACAATTGTTACTAGATCAACAAAACGATAAACTTCATTCACACAAACTAGAGCACCGCTATCAATATCAAACACAAACACCATAATGTAGGAAACACAAATCTTTTATTTATCAAAGACGGTAGAAGGGTAAAACCCTCTCTTCAGTAATTTCTTTTACAGATTCTACATTGAAAAAAAAACACCTTAGGCCTAATGCCGAATGGGTCGAGGGTTTCATCCTCCCCAAGCTGCCAAACAGCTCACAAATATTTCAACGAAGATCACTCCTAAGAGCCCAAGAAAACTATGAATTATCGGCAAGAACACATGAAGGTCCATTAGTCACCTAACCGAAGCAGTAGGGTAACCACCGAGGCTTACCATTCTTTTCGCAACTGCCAGTTATGGAAACCTAAGCATGAGTGCCGGTTGATGAAGGAACTTGCCATTTGAAAAAAGTTGTGGTCAAAATGAGTTTTTGAAAGAAGTTATTATATGCGAAATATCAATAACTGAAATTCTTAACAGAATGGAAGAGACAAGGTTCGAACCTGAGAACATTACCTTTTAAATATCACCAGAGTAGAATGCCAAAACCACTGCCAAACTTTACCCATTACTCCATCACTGAATGCAATGAAGAATGGAAGAACAACTCTGAAAAACTATCACCTAACAAACGAGGAAATCCGAGTATTGGAGCAACGAGACGTAGAACTGTCACTCACCCTGGAACCCTTGGAAACACCGAGCTGTTACTGTAAAACTCTCACAAGAGTATCGGTCCTTACAAACTATCAATAGGTCATGGTTTCGAACTGTGGAAACTCACCACAAACACCTACTATCGAAACCCTGAAGGCTCTTGGCCTGTCGGCCTCTCCTTAGAGCCACTACATCGAATGTCGAGGAATAATAACTTTGAAGAACATAGTGGTGGTTAGGGTTAGATCCCAAAGTCCAAGACCTTGCTTGATCAACAGTGGAGATCACCTGAAGGGTATCACGTAATCGCAAGCAATCCACCATAGTAAAGACACCATTAATGACCCTTGCCACCAAGGAGGACAGCTCGGATAAACTTCGAACCAAATACACATATAGCCCGTCACATTTTTTATTCATCACCATAACTTCACGTGCCTAGCACAAAGACGGTGTCCATGGAGACAATCCATTAAATCGATTGTTGGAGTATTAAATGCAAAAGGAAACCCGAGTGCCTGCCAGCACGAATTCATTATGATGTTAATTCTTACCTATCCTTATAATGTATCGATTCTTTGGTAAAAATGCACAACTCTGTCGTGTTATAATATCTTGTGTTATGGCAAAGTTGTAATAGTTTCGTTTGCTAGGAATTCATTATGTTAAAGGGTCACGCGATGCACACACAATATGTAAATTATCATTGTTCATAGGGCAAGGATTACGCCATTGTATATAGTTCCTAGGCTAAGAATTTAAATAAGAATTTGCATATAGTTCCTAGTTTAGGATTTAAATAAAATATTGCGTATAATTCTTAGACTATAGAGCATACAAAGAATTGCATATAGATATTACCCATTATTCGCACTTAGCCATTACATATTGTTTATCCTTATAATTTGCATTAAATAGAAAACTCACGATAATAATATATGGAGGTAAAATATGATCTATTGATCCTATCTATTGTTTGTACAAAGTAATAAAAAGGTTAGTATAGGGTTATGAATATTATCACTGACATACTTTTTGTTTTATAAGCTAGGCTAACTGAAGTTTCTCACCTGGTGGCATTTTCGACATTTTGTCTCTTAAACCATTAAGACTTTGGAGATTACTGAAACTTGTTAGAAAATCTTCGGTCACACGTCGTAAACACTAAAAGCTCTTACTTGTAGTCTGTGAAAGGGACGATTCAAATGCTTTAGCACGAATGATAACTAAGCCTCGAGGTATCCTTAGGACCCCTTCATCATCAAACAGAAGATCAGTAGTTAGCACTTATAAACTTCATATCATCGGATCATCAACATAAGTTATATGAAAACACAGCTAAGTTAAGAAGATCGTTCAATAGCATCGAAACTTAGATATTAATTATCTTGTCGCAAATATTACACTTTTAACCAGCACAGCATTTAGTACAGCAAGTCGACATTAAACAATTATTACATTTCTGCACAGTTAGATTATGCATTAAATGCTATATTGAAAAATTTTAAATTTTTGTAAATTTTGGGATGTTACATATTTGCAGTAATCATAAAATTCCTTTGAGTCATACTCTCCCCCTCCATATGATATCAATACTTTGAGTTGATGACCACTCTATTTTTCAACCAGAACCTTAAATTACTTGAACTTGCCAAAATTTTCAGACTTCTGACGAAGGAAATACACACATGTTTTTCTACTGAAATCATCAATGAATGTAAGAAAATAATAGCTTCCACTAATTGAAAGAGTCTGCATTGGGCCACACAGATCAGTATGAATAAGTTCTAGAGGTGCATGTTCACTTCAAGACATACCTTTAGGAAACCTATCCCCGTGTTTCTTTGTAATGATGCAACACTCACAATTGTTTGCTAGCTCCTTCATAGGGGGTAATCCTTTTACCATCTCTTTCTGCTGCAACAACTTGAGACCACCAAAGTGAAGATGCCCATATCTAAAATGCCATTGCCAATAATCATCCATGCATGTGTCTTTTTGAGTAAAAGATCTTACCTTGCTGCTGCAACTCATGACTAGTGATGCATCCTGTTCCTAGCCACTTGTACTTTGATGATCACTTGTCTATTCAGGGTTTTGTCATAGATTTCACAGTCTAATCCATCGAAGACAAGTCTGCATTTCTTTCCAGTAAGTTTCCCAATTCTAAGCAGATTATGCTTCAATCCTAGAGCATAATATATAGCTGTGATTGTGTTTTGTTGGACTTGTTTGGTTAGAATGTTTACCATTCTTTTTCCAAGAAGTGGAACTACCTCATTTGTGTCGACTTTGACCTTTCTCTTCACTTATTCATCTAGGTTTGCAATTAGACCTCTATCACCTATCATATGGTTACTGTATCCACTACCTAAAATCCAAATAACCTTTGGGATGTCGTGTGTAGCATGACATGTAAGAAATAAAATTCTTCTTTGTTCTCAGAGGTATTAGTCACATTAGCATTATGTTTTTACTGATCATCCTTTTTCCTTTTACATTCAATAGAATAATTGCCAAATTTATTACAATAATAACACTTAACACTAGATTTATCTGACCTCTTTTTGTCGTCATTCCCGCTTTCATGGTTACGATCATGATTTTGATCTTCCTTTCCATTGCTTCGGCCACTTCTGCCTCTTCCTCTTGATCCTTCTCTTCCTTTGCCTCTTCCTCATCCTTTTGAGAATGAGACTTGTGATTTGAAAGCATTCTCCAGAGAGGACTCTTTATTCCTATTGATTCTGGATTCATATGATAGCAACGATACAGTCAACTCATTTATAGAGAAAGTGCTCATATCCTTTGCTTCTTCAATTGCTGCAACTTTTAGATCAAATTTCCTAGGTAGGGATCTCAAAACCCTTTCAACCACCCTTTGATATTCAATCTTTTCACCATAGGTATTCATCTAATTAACCATCCCCATGACTTGCGTCATGAAAGAATCCACTGTGTCTTATTCTCTCATCTTCAAATCTTCAAAATCTCTTCTTAGATTTTGGAGTTTAGAAGTTTGTGCCTTACTAGCACCCTGATAACTAGTCGACAAGGTTTCCCATGCTTCTTTGGCATGCAATGAAGCTGGAATATTTGGAAATACGTTGTTATCCAAAGCATTCATTTTGTGATGCAGTGCCTTCGCATCCTTCTTCCTCTGAATCCTCAGGATATCCTTTTCTCCATTTTATAGGGCTTGATAAGCTGCATCATTTGATCGTTTGGAATAGCCATGCACGACATATTCCCACACATATTCCGATCTGAGATAAACCTCCATCCTCGTGGACTAGACATCATAGTCCTTTTTCCCCGTAAGAGGAGAAATCTGAGACGGATTGTTGGTGCTAGAAGCCATAGACGCTGCAAAGTCTTTCAGTGGTTTTTTTTTCTCAAAAAAAAAATCTCCTTGATTTTCAATAAATTCTCTTTTAAAAAAAATTCCTCTTCACCTTTTTACAAAAAATATTAAAAAAAAATCTCTTCCTCTTTTTTAAATTCCACCCTTTTTCACAACCTTATATAAAAACTTAAAAGAAATTCTAAATGATATATAAAATCTTTATCTTAATCCTTACGTGAAGTAACTCATAAAGAACAGTAAGCATGAATTCAAAAAACCTATGAAAAAAAGGCTCTCATGGATATTTTTAAGACAAAGGATTTTCACTCCTCTCGAATGGGCTTCCACAAGAAAATACCAAATATTATTGCAGGCTTCTAAAGGTTGAAGTGCAAAAATATTTTGAATTTTTTGCATTGTGTGATATATTAAGTGCACGAAAATTTGCAAGAATTTTTTTTCGCAAGTTTGCCTGAAATTATCGCTCCTTCATACAGGAGAGGGGAGCGGAAATTTTTTACAATTTGTTTTGCAAATTTATTTGAAGTTACGGCTTCTTTTTCAATCTCAAGATCTTATTTTTTGCTCTGATTGATCTCTTCCAATTTTCTGATACCAATCTGAAGGTTGGAGGAAGAAATAAACAAAAAGATTATGCAGAATGAGCTGAGCTACGTCTCTTCAATCTTTATTGATAAAATAGAAGATCAACTAAAATATTGTTACAGGCAAAATCTGAAAGTGTATTTAAACACTTATTGAAAACCAAAAAATCTAACATAGCTTTTGCATGAGCTTTATGCCTAAACTGATTGAACTTCTAAATAGAACTAAAGCTAAAGCTAAACGAGTAATTACTATTTCTAACATGCAGTACGAGGACATGATCATTAATTCATAGAATGCCATCCCAAGTTAGCTATATTCAAAATTGAATGATATCAACCACGAGATATAGATATACATAAATATGACATTAAGCGACAATAACAAAAAATAATTACGTTGTTTCTTAATTTGTTTGGGTCTTTAGTATTAAGTGACTGCATTAGTATGCTTATTATAACTCTGGTTCACAATAACATGCAGTCAAGCCTCGTATTAATTAATCTCGGTCGTAATTTTTATGGCTAAAATCTCAGTGGGAGATATGAATGCGATATAAAAGTCATTTGTCAATGGCTTAATGCAAAAACATGAGGCAATTTGCTTTATTGTAAGGAGATTAAACTTGAATATATCCATCTATCCTTAATGACCTGTGAAGTGTTAACTTCTATTTGATCACAATCATTGTTTTTAATTTTAAATTAATAAATTTAAAAATAAACTAATATTTATGATAATGTTGAATATGAGATTCCCTTCACTTATACATTGTTTTCAAGTGAATATTCTTTATATATTCCCATACTACAAACATATTTTATTCAAAGAAATAATATCATGAAATACATATGGAAACATGTTAGATATTCAATAATGTTTTCTCTCCTCTTCTCTATTCCACATTAGATGGGTAAGGCATAACTGTAAAAACCAACTTAACTTTTGAGCTTAGGATCCATTTCCTTTTAAGATGTTGCAAAATTAATGTTCTCTTTATTTCTCTTTTATTATAGCAATTAATATTATAAAAAGTTAAAATCCTTATATTTTAATATAAATTTATATATAATAATTTATCTATTAATATGTATATCTAATTTCTCTAATTAATATATCAATAAATTATAATGTAAATTTCTTTATGTTCAATACAAGTTTAATAACCTCTTTTGCATCATACATTATATAATTTAATATACAATTTAATATTATCTTTTTTGTTATGTTAAAGTTCATGTACTATGAGTTAATTCTAAATTTTTATGAAACTTATTAAATCACAGAAAATATATTATAAAAAATATAAATTGTAATTTTCAATTAACAATGTAACAAATTATGATATAAACTTTTAGCAATTTATTATAATTTGCATTGATCTATTTGTATTTATTATAAATTTTATTGATCTATTTATATTGTTTGCAACATATATTGACATACAATATTATATTGTTTTTTTCATTATATTGAATTTATTTATAATTTTAGTTAGATTTTTTATGCAAACTTATACTATTAGCTGTGCTTAAAAATTATATCATAAAGAAAACAAATTATAATTTAAGATAATATAATTATGTATTCTATAAATTAATTTCAAAATCTAATTTTAAATAATATTATGATATTATAATGGAAAACACATTGTATTAATTTTATTAACGTAAATATTGAAATTTTCATACCCAAAAATAAAATAGTAATGCTCCATGGCACTTTATAGATAGAGGTGGATGTTTGTAGAGATGGTAGCTTTGGTGTATATGGCACTTGGATTAGTAATCATCAATTGCTCTAATATATTATTTAATAATAATAAATTTAGGTTGAGAACTTTATAAATAGAGGTAGATGTGTGTAGAGGTTGTAACTTTGATATATATTGTACTTCGATTAATAATATTTAATTGTTATAATCTATTATTTAATAATAATAAATTTAGGTTGAGATTAAAAGTTATAAATTTAATTTAGTAACCATTTTAATCTAAATATAAACGGTTAATTTGAAAGATATAGTTTAAATAGTTTTTTTAAGATTTGAAAAACAACCTTAACAAATAAGGTTTGTGTATCTATTTAGAAGGCACATAGAAATCACCCTTGTGGCTTTCCGTTCTTGTTAAAATGTATATGATATGAATATAATTCTACTATATTCTACTCTCTCCACTGTGAACTAAAGAGATTTCCTTTAATAAGTTATAATAAATTTTATTACATCAAATGATTAAATAATAATAAATAAATATGTTTTTATGTGCGTTTTTATTTAAATATTAAAAAAAAAATTATAATAAATTTTATAAATAAATTCATTTTTATGTTAGAATCAAGACAATATCTCAATCCTTAAAAGTCGAGAAAATAACACATGTAAAAATATATTTCAAAGCATATGATATTTTGAAAGTTAAGGCATTATACAAGTAAAAAAATACATAAAATGAAGAAACACAATTCCAAACTAATATCAAAAAGTCAAATGCTCAGTGAATCATGGAAGCATTCATATCATTCCCTCTTCATCATAACAAAACAGACATAAGAACATATGCTCGTTTGAGGATGTAGGAGTTGCAACTTGTGAGGCTCCTATAGATAAAATGTAAATCGAGGCTCCTAAATATTTCAATAAATGGTTGTATTAAGCTGCATTCAAATCCATCTTCTAATCCCCAAAACAAGAACTCTTGTGTGACCAATGTTTCTCTTCTACGTCTTCGCCTCCACAACAACTAATACTAAGAATGATGAAACAATCGAATGGTGTTTCTCATTAGAAATACACCTCAATAATCTTCCCAACCCCGACCATGCCATAACTAATCCATGGGGTTCAGCTGCAGCAAATTTATTACACATATTGAAGCAATGCATATTGTGCATGTTACCGTGTCGTGGACACTATCTCGTTCAACAATGGGAACCGGAATGATAGAATGATGCGTTAATCCTTGCCGTCGGTGTTGCTGTTGGAGGAGCAAATAAGTTGTTATGTAACTTTCTCTTGGGATTTCATAAGAAGAAGAAAACGTTGAGCATATATACTCTATCTTCTGAGAGATACTCAAGAGTTTTCGCCTCACCTGCCCGGCGGAAGAAGAAGACGAAATATTTTTTTCTCGCTTCTCAGTCATCCAGTTACTGTGTGGCATTATGATAAAATGGGAGAGAAATCGCTGAGTGAATGGTGCTGAAGGCAAGACAACCTATCCCGTAAATAAATGAGACTAGGCGGTCCCCGTGTAAGGAAGAGTGTCTCCACTTGTCAAGGCAGAGTGAGTCAGTGCAGGCCCGAGGGAGAATAGAGCAGAAAATATTCGATTAACGACTATAGTGCCAATGACAAGCGATCAAGAAGGATAAAGGAGACCAGGCGGTCCACGCGTAAGGAAGAGTGAGTCTCCAGTGTGTAAGGGAAGAGTGAATCGGTGGAGGGAGAAGAGAGCTGAAAATATTCGATTCATGCCTCTAATGCAACTCACAAGCGTTAGAGATTCCATTCATGCTTGTAATGCCACTTACAAGCTATAGAGAAGGATAGATGATTCATGACTATAATGGCATTGACAAACGGTACTTTAACTTACAGAAAAAACCTATAGTAAACGATATTCGATTCATGAATATAATACTTGGTGATAAGTTAGTAAATGTTAATGATACTATTTAAAGTTAATCAATTCAGTTGGGTAGAAATTTTGTGGATTGGAATCTACACTTAAGGTCCCCCCTAGGTTTTTAGGCATGGAAGGACCTAGAAGCATGTTTTCCCTTCTTATTCAAACAATACATAGAATAGGTGGCATGGCATACAAAAGTGTCGGTCACAACTTTGTGCGAGACATCACGGGAAGCGAGCCTATTATAGCAATCACTTGGTCTTTCGCATCCCTTCATCGGTTGCTTCTTCCTTTGCTCGGTAAATATTTATTGTTCTTTTTGGACGTATCCTATATGAAGGTGGGATAAGTTTGGTTGGGGTTTCCAAGGGTGCAATGGTTTTGGAAATACAGGGTAATCAAGCACCCTATGGTTTCAATGGTTTGAGCTCAATGTATCTCTTTAGGGAAGAGCAAACTAGTAAGAATTCTTGTTCTAGTCTAATTGTGTTTGAGTAGTGGGGTTGTGAATAATTTTCTATTGCCTCTGGTTATTTGGTGTTTCTTGTAGTTGGTCGCTTAGGCTTGTTTTTCATGGTTTATCTTGAATACATGAAGGAAGGTTCTTTGGGTGGGAAGGGAAACAATTTTGACTTTGTCGTTTTGTGTTTTATGGGACGGAGGGGCACTTGAATTGGTGTTTGCTTGGTGGGCATGGTATTCAAGAGATTTGGGAGATTAAAAAAACTGATGCAGCATTTGAATTCTAAGTTGGATAATTTGAAGGGGTCAGTTGACGGAATTAATTCCCATATAGCTTAGTAGAATACAAGGTAGGATGATCTTAGAATACATTGAAGATTCAACGGGAATTAAAATCACATAGTTGGTAAGTGAGTACAAGTGAACTTCAATATAATATTGATTGATTGATTGGGATTCTGCCAAGGGACATGATTTGTAGAAATAGAAGAGCTTGTATATGTCAAGCATAAATCCTGCAACAACTCAGAATATGCTCTAATTCTATTCATGGATACAAGCATAAAGAGAAGGACAAGTCCAATAAAGGCTCTCGAGTGAAGATTGGAGGAAAAAATAAACAAAAATATTATGCATAATGAGCTACAAATCTTCAATCTTTATTGATAAAACAAAAGATCAACTAAAATGTTGTTACAAGCAAAAACTGAAAGTGTATTTAAACAATTAAATTGAAAACCAAAAAAACTAGCCTAGCTTTTGCATGAGCTTTATGCCTAAGCTGAACTGAAATTTTAAATACAACTAAAGCTAAAGCTAAAAGCTAAAGGAGTAATTACTATTTCTAACACCCCCCCTTAATTACGACTATTGACTATTGCAGCTTTTACAATGCCTAAATTATCTCTATGAGTTTCAAAAATTTCTTTTGATAATGACTTTGTGAATATGTCAGCCAATTGATCAATCGAATTACAATGCTGAACATTAGCTTCACCATTGTTCACAGGTTCTCTTATGAAGTGATAATTGGTATCAATGTGCTTGCTCTTCTAGTGAAATACATGGTTCTTGGATAGAGAGATCATTGAATTGTTGTCACAATAGGTTGTTGTTAGTCCTTCTTGTTTTTGTTGAAGAACTTCCAAAACTATGCGTAGCCAAACTACTTGACATGATGTTGATATTGTTGCTCCATACTCTGCTTCTTCTGATGAAATAGTCACAATGGAATGCTTATTGGATGCCCATGAAATCACACCTGATCTAAGATGAAAAACATGACTGAAAGTGCTCTTCGTGTCGCCCAAACTTCCTGCAAAATCATTGTCAGTGAAACCTGTCAAAACATGATCTCGGTGCTTGAGTGTAAAATTCCATAGCTTGAAGTCCCTAAAACATATCGTAAGATCCTTTTCCCAACATGCCAATGCAAGTATTTGGGAGACTCCATGAACCTGTAAATCAAATTGACAACATACATAATATTTGGTCTCGTAGTTGTGAGATACATCATACTTCCTACAAGTCTCTTAAACAGTGTTGAATCTACTTTGGGACTGTCATCTTCTTTGCTCAACTTTGTACCTATTTCCACTGGTGTAGGTGTCAGTTTGCAATTAATCATTCTGAATCACTTAAGCACTTCATTAACATATTTACTTTGAGAGATAAATACACATTTTTCTCACTTTTCTACCTCTAATCCAATAAAGAACTTCAATAATCCAAGGTCTTTCATCTCGAACTCTTTCTCAATAGCTTCCTTGAACTCATCAAATGACAGGTCACCTGTAAAAATCATATCATCAACATATAAACAAACTATCAAAATCTGTCCATGTTGAGTTACCTTTGTGTAAAGTGTTGGTTCGGTGCTGCTTCTGCTAAAACCATTTCTGACCAGATAAGAATCAATTTTGTTGTACCAAGCTCTTGGAGCTTGCTTGAGCCCATATAGATATTTCTTCAACTTGTAAACTTTATATTCATGTTATTTGATTTCATACCCTTGTGGCTGCTCCACATAAATTTATTCTTCAAGAATGCCGACTTGACATCCATCTGATACATTTTCCATTTTTCTAGGCTGTTATTGCTAGGACTTCTCTCTCTATGTCCAATATGGCCATTGGTGCAATTTTTTTTCCAAAATCAACTCCTAGTTGTTGCGAGAAACCTTTTGCTACTAACCTTGCCTTGTACCTATCAACCTCACCCTTTTCATTGAGTTTAGTCTTATAGACCCACTTCACACCAATAGGTTTCTTTTCTTTTGGAAGGTCAAGTAGATCCCATGTACCATTTCTCTCAATTGAATCTATATCTTCGTCCATATATTTTTCTCGATTCTCTTCTGTTACCGCCTCATCATAAAACATAGGTTGACTAGCAATAGAAGCAAAGAAAAAAATTTCATCCAATTGACCATAAATATATTCTAATCTTCTAGTCTTTCTATTACTGTGATTGGATTCATTACCTGATTGTAGACTAGGAGTATACTGATCTGCTGATCTTGATGCTTCACCTCGAACTGAGTTTCTAGGTGTTTTTGTTGGATTATTTTCTACTGGTGAAGATGCTACTAGACCCTACTATCCAATCAACTCTTCTTCTTCTGGTAGGGGTATTGCAACTCCCACAACCTTGTCTATGGTTCCATCCCATGACTCTTCCTCCTTGAACAACACATCTCTACTGATGATAATCTATTTGGTAATGGGGTAATACATTTTGTAGGCTTTAGATTCTTCATCGTATCCAAGAAAGATACATTTCTCACTACTGTCATATAGATTTCTTCTTAGTTGTTTAGGAACATGAGCATAAGAAATGCATCCAAATATTCTTAAATGAGAAACATTACAACTCATATTGCATGTCCATGCTTCCTCTGGTACTATGTTCTTCACAATTTTGGTCGGATATCTGTTCATCACATGAATAACACAAGCCATTGCATGTCCCCAAAATTCATGGGACAAGTTCCTTCCCTTCAGCATGCTCCTTTCCATATCCATTATGGTTCTGTTTTTGCGTTCTACAGCACCTTTCTGTTGAGGTGCATATTTTGTAGTGAATTGCCTCTTCATTCCATGATATTTGTAGTAATCGTGAAATTCCTTTGAGTCATACGCTTCCCCTCCAACAAATCTCAATCCTTTGAGTTGATGACCACTCTGTTTTTCAACAAGAGCCTTAAATTCCTTGAACTTTCCAAAAGATTCAAATTTCTGATGAAAAAAAATACAACCATGTTTTTCTACTGAAATCATTAATGAATGTAAGAAAATAGTACCTTCCACCAATTGATTGAGTCTGCATTGGACCACACAGATCAGTATGAATAATTTCTAGAGATGCATGTTCCCTTCGAGACATACCTTTAGGAAAGTTATCCCTGTGCTACTTTGCATTGATGAAACACTCACAATTGTTTGTTGGCTCCTTCATAGGGGGTAATCCTTTAGCCATCTCTTTATGCTCCAACAAATTGATACCACCAAAGTGAAGATGTACATATCTAAAATGCCATAACCCATAATCATCCATGCATGTGGATTTTTGAGCAAAAGAGCTTACCTTGCTGCTACAACTCATGACTAGTGGATACATCCTATTCCTAGTCAGTTGTACTTTCATGATCAATTGTCTATTCGGGGGCTTGTCATAGATTTTACTGTCCGATCCATCAAAGACAAGTATGCATTTCTTTTTAGTAAGTTTCCCAATGCTAAGTATTATTCTGTAATCCTGGAGCATAATATACATCTTTGATTTTCTTATGTTGGCCTTATTTGGTCAGAATGTTAACCACTCCTTTTCAAAGAACCAGAACTACCTCATATGTATTGAATTTGACCTCTGTCTTCACTGATTCATCTAGGTTTCAATTAGAATTATATCACCCATCATATGGTTACTGTAACCACTCTCTAAAATCCAAAGACCCTTTGGGATTTCATGTGCAGTATGACATGTAAGAAATAACATTCTTCTTTTTTCTCATACGTATTAGTCAAATTGGCATTATGTTTTTCTTGATTAGCCTTTTTCTTTTTACATTCATTAGCACAATGGCCAAATTTATTGTAATAATAACACTTAACATTAGATTTATCTGACCTCTTTTTGTCACAGTTCCTGCTTTCATGGTTATGATCATGATTTTGATCTTCCTTGCCAATGCTTCGGCCACCTCTGCCTCTTCCTCTTGATCCTCATCTGCCTCTTCCTCTTCCTCATCCTTTTGAGAATGAGACTTGTGCTTTGAAATCATTCTCCATACATGACTCTTCATTCCTGTTGATTCTGGATTCATATGATAAGAAGGTTCCAATTAACTCATCTATAGAGAGAGTGCTAAGATCCTTTGATTATTCAATTGCTGCAACTTTCACATCAAATTTCCTAGGTAGGGATCTCAGAACCCTTTCGACCACTCTTTGATCTTCAATCTTTTCACCATAGGTATTCAAATGATTAACAATCCCCATGAATTGGGTCATGAAAGAATCCAATGTGTCTGATTCTTTCATCTTCAAATCTTCAAAATCACTACTTAGGGTTTGGAGTTTAGTAGTATGTGCCTTACCAACACCCTGATAACTAGTCGCCAAGGTTCCCCATGCTGCTTTGGCGTGCAATGAAATTGAAATATTTGGAAATACGCTCTTATCCGAAGCATTTGTAATGCGATGCAAATCCTTCGCATCCTTCTTCCTATGAATCCTCGGGATATCATTTTCTCCATTTGATAGGGTTTGATAAGATGCATCATCTACTGGTTCGGAATAGCCATGCACAACATATTCCCACACATCTTCCGATCTGAGATAAACCCCTATCCTCGTGGCCCAGACATCATAGTCATTTTTCCCCGTAAGAGGAGAAATCTGAGACGGATTGTTGCTGCTAGAAGCCATATACACTGCAGAGTCTTTCAATAGATTTTATTTCAAAAAAATAAATCTCCCTGATTTTCAATAAATTCTCTTTTAAAAAATTCCCGCTTTGCCTTCTTACAAAAGTTTTTATAAAACATAACTTTAAAAAACAAGTCTTCCTCTTTTTCAAATTCAACCCTTTTTCACAACCTTTTATAAACAATTAAAAATAACTTTTATATGATATATAAAATCTTTATCTTAATCCTTACGCGAAGTAACTCATAAAGAGCATTAAGCATGAATTAAAAAAACCTATGAAAATAGCAACTCATGAAAAAAAGGCTCTCATGGATATTTTTAAGACAATGGTTTTTCACGCCTCTTGAATGGGAATCCACGCGAAAATACAAAAGATTATCGCGGGTCTTCTAAAGGTTGAACCACGAAAATACTGAGAAATTTTTGCGTTGTGTGATATATTAAGGACGGGAAAATTTTCAAGAAATTTTTGTTTCGCAAGTTTTCCCGAAATTATTGCTCCTTCATGTAGGAAAGGGGCGCCATTTTTTTTGCAAATTTATTTGAAGTTACGGTTTCTCTTTCACTCTTAAGATTTTATTTCTTACTCGGATCAATCTTTCCAATGCTTTGATATCAATATGAAGGTTGGAGGCAGAAATAAACACAAAGATTATGCAAAATAAGTTATGGCTCTTCAATTGTTATTGATAAAATAGAAAATCAACTAAAATGTGGTTACAAGCAAAAACTAAAAGTGTATTTAAACACTTATTGAAAACCAAAAAATCTAATCTAGCTTCTGCATGAGCTTTATGCCTAAAGTGAAGTGAACTTCTAAATAAAAAAGCTAGAGCTAAAAGCTAAACGAGTAACTACTATTTCTAACATGCAGCAGGAGGACATGATCATTAAGTCAGTGAAGGCATAAATATGAAATTAAGCGACAATAACAAAAAATAATTACCTTGTTGCGTAATTTTTTTGGGTCTTTAGTATTAAGTGGCCGCATTAATATGCTTATTATAAGTCTTCTGGGTCACATTAACATGCTGTCAAGCCTCATATTAATTAATCTCAGTCGTAATTTTTATGGCTAAAATCTCAGTGGGAGATATGAATGCAATATAAAATTCATTTGTCAATGGCTTGATGCAAAAACATGAGGCAATTTGCTTTATCGTAAGGAGATTAAACTTGAATATATGCATCTATCCTTTATGACCCGTGAAGTGTTAACTTCTATTTAAGCTCAATCATCGTTTTTTTAATTTTAAACCAATAAATTTGAAAATAAACTAATAGTTATGATAATGTTGAATATGAGATTCCCTTCACTTATACAATTGTTTGAGGTGAACATTCTCCATACTACGAACATGTTTTATTAAAAGTAATAATATCATGAAATACATATTGAAGCATGTTGAGATTCAATAATGTTTTTTCTCCTTTCTTCTATTCTACATGGGATGGGTAAATCATAAATGTAAAACCCAACTTTGAGATGGGTAAAGCATAAATGTAAAAACCAACTTAACTTCTGAGCTTAGGATATTTTTTTTAAGATATTACAAAATGAATATTTTCTTTATTTCTCTTTTACTATAACATTTAATATTATAAAAAATTAAAATCCTTATTTCTCAATGTAAATTTTTATACATAATAATTTATCTATTATATCTATTAATATGTATAACTAAGCTTTCCAATTAACATCTCAAAAATTATAATATAAGTTTTTTTTCAATTTATTACAAATTTAATAATCTCTTTTGCATTAAATATTAGATAATTAATATACAATTTAATATTATGGTTTTTACTATGATGAAGTTCATTTAGTATGAGTTAATTTTATTTTTTTTATAAAACTTATTAAATCACAATGTTTAGAAAATATATTATAAAAAAGATCAATGCTAATTTTCAATTAGCAATGCAACAAATTATAACAAATTATGATATAAACTTTTAGCAATTTATTATAAATTGCATTGATCTGTTTGTAATGTTTACAATGTATATTGATATACAATATTATAAATTTTTTCATTATATTGAATTTATTTATAATTTTAGCTAGAAGTTTTATGCAAAGTTATACTTTTCGCCTGGCCGTGCTTAAAAATTATATCATAAACAAAAAAATTATAATTTAAGATAATATAATTATGTAATGTAAGTTAATTTCAAAATCCAATTTTAAATAATAATAATATATAAATATTATAATATTATAATGGAAAAAGCATTGTATTAATTTTATTAATGTAAATATTTAAATTTTCACAACCCAAAATAAAATAGTAATGCTCCATGGCACTTTATAGATATAGGTGGATGTTTGTAGAGGTGGTAGCTTCGGTGTATATGGCTTTGGATTAATAATCATCAATTATTATAATATATTATTTAATAATAATAAATTTACGTTAAAGACTTTAGAGATAGAGGTAGATGTTTTGTAAAGGTTGTAACTTTGGTGTATATGATATTTGAATTATCTATTTACAAGGTACATAGAAATCACAACCTTGTAGCTTATGGTTCTTGTTAAAATGTATATGATACGAATATAATTCTACTATATTCTATTCTATCTAGTATCAATTAAATCCACTATCAAGCGATATCCTTTAATAAATTATAAGAAATTTTATTACATTAAAAAATAAAATAATAATCAATATATATATATTTTTATGTGTTTTTATTTAAATATTAATAAAAAATTATAATATATTGTATTTCATTAAAAATAAAATAATAAGAAATTATAAGAAATTTTATTACATTAAAAAATAAAATAATAATCAATATATATATATATATATTTATGTGTTTTTATTTAAATATTAATAAAAAATTATAATATATTGTATTTCATTAAAAATAAAATAATAATAAATAAATTTATTTTTGTTTTTAATAAAACAATAATAAATAAATTCATTTTTGTGTTAGAATCAAGACAAGATCTCAATTCTTAAAGGTCCAGAACTAACACATGTAAAAATATATTTCAAAGCATATGATATTTTTAAAGTCAAGGCATTATACAACTAAAAAAGAATACCTATCTCTTTGAAATGAAGAAACACAAATCGAAACTAAATATATCAAAAGGTAAAATGCTCGGTGAATTATGGAAGCATTCATATCATTGCCTCTCCATCATAACAAAACACAAATAAGAATATTTGCTTCTCTTAGTGTTGCTAAACATTTCAAGAAATGGTTGTGTTCAGTTACATTGGTCAAATCCACCTTCAAATCCCGAAAACCAGAACCCTCGAACAACCAATGATGAGAATGATGAAACAATCGAATGGTGTTTTCCATGGGAAATACACCTAACTAATCCATGCGGTTCAATAGTAGCAAATTTATTACACTTTGCCCTGCAAAGCCCCATTGCAACATATTGAAGCAATGCATTTTGTGCATTTTGTGCATGTTACCGTGTCGTGAACACCATCTCGTTCAACAATGAGAACCTGAATGATAGAATGACTCGTTAATCCTTGCCGTCGGTGTTGCTGTTGGAGGAGCAAATAAGTTGTTATTTAACTTTCTCTTGGAATTTCATAAGAAGAAGAAAACGTTGAGCATATATACTCTATCTTCTGAGAGCTACTTAAGAGTTTTCGTCTGACCTGCCCGGCGGAAGAAGAAAACGAAATATTTTGTTTCTGGCTTCTCATTCATTCAGTTACTCGGTGGCATTATCATAAAATGGGAGAGAAAATCGGTGAGTGAATGGTGCTGAAGGCAAGGCAACCTATCCCGTAAATAACAAATTAATGGTAAGTTTATGAAGGAGACTAGGCGGTCCCCGTGTAAGGAAGAGTGAGTCGGTGCAGGCCCGAGGGAGAAGAGAGCAGAAAATATTCGATTAACGACTATAGTGCCAATGACAAGCGATCCACGTGTAAGGAAGAGTGAGTCTCGAGTGTGTAAGGGAAGAGTGAATCGGTGGACGGAGAAAACAGCTGAAAATATTCGTATCATGCCTGTCATGCAACTCACAAGCCTTAGAGATTCGATTCATGCTTGTAATGCCACTCACAAGGTATAACGACATCATTATAACTTTAAAAGTACAACATAGCACGCTGTCTGCTTGTTGTAAGTGCTTAGCGTGACTTACTGAAAGGTAGAAGAGAAGGATAGATGATTCATGACTATAATGGCATTGACAAACGGTACTTTAACTTACAGAAAAAACCTATAGTAAACGATATTCGATTCATGAATATAATGCTTGGTGATAAGTCAGTAAATGTTAATGATTTTATTTATGCATTGACAAACGGTACTTTAAGTTACAGAAAAAACCTATAGTAAACGATATTCGATTAATGAATATAATGCTTGGTGATAAGTCAGTATGTGTTAATGATATTATTTAAAGTTATTCCACAATTTTGATGAGATAGAAGGTTAGGCAAGTTTGTATTGTAACAAAAATTTCGAAACTAAGATTTTTTGAGCGGGTAAGGAAGAAAATATAAGAGAAAGTCCTTTTCATCCTCGATACTTATAGTCTCACGAATATGAAAAATCCTTTCATCCCATAGAGTTTTAGGAAAGGTTGAATGATATGTTTCACTATGCATCCCATTAGAGTTCATTCTTATTTTAGCTATGTGGATCTTCTTCTTTACACTTGTTAAAATAGAGAAATACTTTTGATCTTTTTTGTTAGAGTTAATGACCTCCTTATAGTATCTTAATTTTATTTTATCCTCTGAATTTTCATTGCAGCATAGGCTCTCTTTAAAATTTGAAGTACTAATATTTTTCATATTATCTATATTGTGCAAATTGACATTTTTATAAATCCCCCAATGCTTTAGCCAAGACATGGGAACTTTATGCCAAACCCACTTGAGCCTCATGTGGTTTTAATTGGAATTTAAAGCAATTACAGGAATTCTACATTAGATACCTAGTCATAACTATGCTCTTAATGGGGGAAAGACACACTTCAACGAGGAGAATATGATAAGGTTATATTGCTTTTAATTTTAAGATTGTAAGTTATAAAATGATTTTTGATTTGCGCAATCCTTCTCCATGATTCTCTAGAGATGTTGCAAACCCAAACTCTAAACTGATACCAAAGAATGAGAGTGATGAGAATCTCAAAGAGCAATATATTTGTATCCCACATCACAAAGTTTGTTGGCTTACAATTGTTTTCAGGATTATAATAAGATTTCCACCCTCGATCCTTAAAACTTTTCTAATTAATCTTGTGATGGATATCAATCCCAAGGTATTTGTAGGAAGTCACTTCCCTTAAATTTTGTTTTTCATACATAAAATTAACATAAGTGGCATTATTGGATTTTACTATCGTAACTTTGGGTTTTGTCAGTATTAACAACCATGCCCATAATAGGGAAAGAATCCTTAAGGATTTTTAATTGCTTAGGGACACCTCCCATTAGAACAATATCATTTGCATAAAGTAGGAGGATAATAAAAATTCCCACTAACGTCGTGCTAGTGAAACACACCTCAAATAAACAATTATCATATACTTACAATGAAATATTGTTACATTTATATTTAATCAAACATTATTATGTTATATAATTTGATCAATTAATATTATTTTTTTAATATAATGAGTTTAAAGAATAATATCAAAATCTGGAGTTTTTTTTGTAAAGAAAACCAAGCCATCGAAATTCCTATCATGATAGATTACATCATGCATCCACAACAATGTATGAGATCTGATTTTCTTTATCCACCTGTTTTTTCTTCGGTTTTTATGATGTGGAAGCTACGAAATCATATTTTGTTGGCATTTGATTTTTCTCGTGAACACTGAACATGATGACTTGATTTTCATTCGGAAAAGTTTCAAGTTTAACATAACTTTATGTATGGATATTTTCATCATAAATTGTTAGTTTTAAACTTAAATTTTCTTTATCATATTAATAGTATGGATTTTTATCATTTATTTCAACTTGACATTTTCTTATTTTAATTATCAAAATGTTGTGAGAGGATTAAAAAATATTTAGAAAGATTTCACCCACAATTGTGTCATCTCTTTCACCGATATATGTGTCAATGCCTTCCTCTTCACATCTCTTGGTGAATCAACTTACTGACATAATTGATTTAATGCACTCTTAAAACTGACCCTTGGGTGAAGATAACCTCATTTTTGGTGGCTCTGAGTCATTTTTTATCCCGATTCTAGCCAAAACCATTTCATCTCTTCCTCTTACCCTACAAATTCTCCCCAATAGCTCATGTCCTCCTCCTACTTTATTTCCTCTCTCCTATCCCTACAAACACCATAAACTAATGCTCATCGAAACAACAAGTTCAACTATGCAAGCATCGACAACATTGCTTTTCCCTCCCCCTCTCTCCTTCACAAATCACTTCCCCAAATTATATGTTTCTTCCTACTCCATCTTCATCCACTACAAGTAAAAGGCCCTGTAGTGGAGGTTATAGCCGAAGCCGATTGAAAAAGAGGCCGAAAATCCGTTTCTAGTGGAGGTGAGCGGTCAGATGTTTTAGCACATATTTTTTAATCGGTGCATTTACATAAAAACGCATCGGTATACTGAATCGCACCGGTGCGGATACATATTATACATGGAAAATTTTAGGGGCTAATCTTATCCCACAGGCTATATTTATGGGTTTTAAATTTTTAATGGGCTATTTTTTTATTAAACACCCATTAGATATTATTAGCCCATTTTTTATTTATTTATTTTTAATGGATAAAAGGTTAGCCCCACAGAATATAAAAAGGGGAGGAAAGATTAAACAAATTCCCCCCTATAAATATTAATTTAAACCTTTGTTCACCCATGAAAATCGCTAGGGAGCTCACACTGGCCCCCAATTTCTAGAAATGTCAGTTTCTAGGGGCTCTTTTGCCTTCTATCGATAATGGAAATCAAATTCGAAGTAACATTTATCCCAATGTTATGGGTTGAATCTCATTTTACAAGTTGCTTAATGTCCACATGAGCAGGGCAGTTGATATTTACTATTAGGTATTATAGTGACCCATTTTCATCTAGGAGAAATCCAAATCTCATCACGTGAGATCCAAATTTTCCCCAAGAAACATGGGGATTGTGAACCTTGTGATCGGTGGTGCGGTAATAACGTTTTAATGGGTGTTTAGAAAATAATGCTAGGGAGTTGGGACTTCATTCATTGCCTCATATTTGGGTGTGTTAGGGTCCATGACGTTGCTGATAACCAGTGACATTTTGCTTCTACTTGTGTTTTTGTTCTCCTTCATGGGACAGAACATGGGTGGAGCAACCTGGAATCACACTATTTTTGCTAGTTCTTTTGATTTGGGCGTTGTCGAGTATTTTGACATGTTTCTTGTTTGTTTATTGAATTATATGGTTCTCAAAGGATTTTTGTAGGGTTGATATTGTATTTTGTGGTTTGTTAGCCTATTATTGCGACATGAATGTTTCTCTTTTAGTAATGGTTAATACATTAAGTATGGACTTATAGATCTAGGAAAATGGGTATGTAAAGCATCTAAAAGGTATGAAACCACTAACTCTATTTTTTTGGTTTCAACGTAGAAAGTTGTACATGATGCTATGTTAATATTGATGATATTATGCATTATTTGACTAGATCTTCCTAAATTGAGTATGCAGGGACGTCTTGGGATGAATTAAGGTACATAAGAAAAGCTCTTAGTTTCTTGGTAAGATTCTTCCACAGTTGTGATTCATTAAAAAGATACCTATATGCATTGGTATTTCTCTCTTACAATCATCTTTGGTAAGGTGTGTGCGTAAATGAGGTATTGGTGGGCCTTTGTAATATCCTGGAGAGCTAAATGAGGATCGAGGTGTTGGTGTGCTTTCATATTAACATTGATTCTATTTGTCGTGGCGATAAAAAAAATAATTGTTGTTTTCTAAGAATATTCCTAGAGTATGGTGATTTTCTATGTACTACGATAGTTAGAGTGAGGTACCAAACTACCACCAAAAGAGGGGTTTTTATGTGATCATTTATTAATATTTATCTCCTATTCAGTATTTTGTGTATATGTTTCCCATTACTATATATGGTTTTTTTACTTTATCAAAAAATTCACCAAGACTTCACAAGATTTTATAATTTAGTAAAAGATTCGCCAAGACTTTACAAGGTTTTATAATTTAGTGAAAGATTCGCCAAGATTTTATAAGGTTTTATAATTCAGTAAAATATTTGCAAATATTTTACAAGATTATATAATTCAATGAGAGATTCGCCAAAAAATTATATATACATAATATAACAGTGATAAAATAGCCCTCATATTTTCCTATATATAATGGGGATTAGCCCATTTATTATACATAGAAATTTGGAAGGGTTCTTAAAATTTTCCCTAATATTATACCGCACCGCAATAGAGAAAAATATAAGTCAAAGAAAATTTAATTTAAAAAATCATATTATTTTAATCATTGTTAATCGGTGAGTTTATATAGAAAACTCTCACTGGGACGTGATACTATAAGCGTCTGGCATTTAATACATACAAACGCCCCATTTTTTAAATTTATATTTTTAATAATAAATCTAATACCAATGCGCACATTAACCTTAAACACACCGGTGCACATTTAATGAATAAATGCATTGAATTCTACTACAAAGAATTTCTTTCCAAAATTTGTTTAAATTGCATTTACAAACCATGCTTGATGGTGCTAGTGTAATATATGCACCGGTGTGGATACATATTATACCACACCGCAACAGAGAAAAATATAAGATGAGGAAAATTAAATTTAAAAAATCATATGATTTTAATCACAGTTAATCGATGTGTTTATATAGAATTTCCTGACCGGGATGTGATACTATGAATGACCCGGTACGTTTAATACATATAAATGTACCATTTTATAATTTATATTTTTAATAATAAATCTTATACCGGTGTGCACATAAAACTTAAACGCACCGGTACTTGTTTAATGAATAAACACACCACATTCTACTACAAATAATTTCCTTCCAAAATTAGTTTAAATTGCATTTATAGACCATGATTGGCGATGCGTCCATGTAATATGTGCACAAAACACAAACAAAATGGTTTCTATCGTTACAAAAATTCAACGAAAATCCCTTATTAAAAAAAAAACCCTACTTTCCATTGCATTAACTTAACCTTTGGCACTAGTGCGCTTTACCTAAAAACACACCAGAACAGGGTTTAATAAAAAAAGAACCGCGAGGTAAAATTCATTTTACCACTTTACAATGCGTTTTCTCCCAATTGCACTAGTGCGAAACTTTACCCACTTAGATGCCCTCACATCCGTGGTCCACATGGACACATTCTTCATCTTTGTTGGCTACTGTTGCTAATTTGAATTTTGACAAATGGTGGTCAAAATTTTAATTTTTCCATACATCGCCAAGATGCCTCTCCGAATGACCATTCAACAAGTAAGTTGTTTCTTACCTCATAATTTGATTTTTTATCAGATTAATTTTTTAAATTAAGCTTTAATTTTCTGTATTTAAAAAAAAAAAAAATATGCACGTGGTGCGTTCAGGCTATTTGGCTCACACCGGTATGGGTTCCACCCTATAAAATATAACAGGATGAAGCAGCAATGGTGCGAACTTAACGGATGGAACGCATTGGTTCCCGAAAAAAAATATAATAAAAACATTCAATTTATTAATGGTGCATTCTATGATTTAGAGCACTCGTTTTCCAGTGCCCTCCAAATCATCAAATGCACCATGAAACATAAATAATAAAAAACAACTAAATTTTGTAGTGCGCTAAGGGACATGTCACCACTTCATTACCGGTGCCCTTACATGTCCATGGCGCACCGATAAGATACGCACGACAACATAGAACATAAAATGAATGTAAAAATCGTGATTGGTGCGTTGTAAATTTTAAAGCACCGGTTCGCCAGTCGCCAGTGCGCTTTAATATAACAAACACATCGATAAACATTGCATAATCAATGGAGAAATAAATGATATGGTGCCGCTAGGGAATTTTAGAGCACCATAGGCAGTGCACTTACGTTCAATTAGTGCACCATCACGTTTTTAAATTGTACTAACCATTTTTAATAAATGGTGCGGTTGGTTGAAGTAAATGCACCATTTACATTGCGCTTACTTTAACTGAATGCACTATAAATGAATTATTTAACGTTTTTACAAAATTATATTTCTGGTGCACCCATTCCACGTCAGTACACTAGTGTCGGTGCTCTAATTTGGAATGGACTCACCAGAATTACATTTTCAAAAAAATTTAACGCTGTGTTCTATGAATGGGATGCATCGGTGCACTAATATGATTGTAGTGCACCGTTAATTAAATTTTATTGATTGTACTGGTGTGTTGTATTTTTGACACACCGTTTAGATTAATTTTAAATAAATAAATAAAGATTCATTGCAGTAGGATCATTATAACACACTGTAAGTAGTGCAATTGTAACATTAAAGCACCATGTATGGTGCACTTGTATTATTCCAGCGCACTGGTTGTAACAATTCTTTTTTCATAATTTTTTTTATTGATGTTAGGAAATATTATTTTAATTGTAGGAAATATGTGAAGCAGAGAAATGAGCGACGACATCTTGCTCAATAGGAGCGTGCTACTATTGACCAATATACCGTGGTCAAACGTTGGGAGACTAGGGAGAGGGAGAGAGATTTGAACCCTCACCCCATTACAGGTCAGACTACAGAACTCTTGAGGATTATTGGCCTCCTCAAGTTCTATTAGGATACTACATTCCTTAAGGGAAACTTTACATTATTATGTTAGCTCATCTAGCATTGGGATCATCAGAGGTAGGCCTTTTGTGTTGGTGGCGATCAATGGTTCTAGCCCACTGAGGAGGATATTTATTTCATCACTGGACTATCTAGGAGAGGGGAGGATTTACCCCATCTCCCCGATGCCCCATATGGTACTGCAGGAGAGAGTCAACTAGCTTATTATATGAGATATATCAGTGATGTGGTCATCCATTCGGATATTTTTTCAAGTGAGCGGTGGGCAACTTCAGATCTCTGCTTTTGGTCGAAAGGAGGTTATATTCTTCTCTCTTTTGAATATGGCGTTGGTGCACTACACTACTATGGGAAGTGCATTAGTTTCCCCCTATTGTATTATGATGAATCTTTATTGCATAGAACTAGATGCATTAGGTGGTCTTCCATTTTTTGCGGTACTTTTGTTATGATTTGTATAGATGTTGTGTGGCCATTAATGAGAGGTCTAGCTTCCCTTTCAGCTTAGATATTTTTTGTTTATTTTTTGAGATGTTTCTGGCCACTAGGAAATTATTTGAGAGCTTACCTACTATGCTAATGACTAAGGTGCATATGTACATGTGGGGGGAGATAATATCCAAGAGGGGGCAACGTGAGTTCCCAACTAGGATCACCAAAAATTTGCTAGAGATGTTAGCCAGTAAGGACGACCATGCACTTGACATGGTGCCCTATCCATATGCATGCTTGGATTGGAGAGTGTGCCTAGAGATATTCTTCACACTGGATGAGCCACTTGATGAGAGAGGTAATATTAATGCTATGTTTAAATTACTATAGTAGCATTTTATTCTCTATATACTTAATGCAAATGAAATATGTTATAAATATGTTTATTTTTTAATGAAATTGTTTAATTATTATTCTGTACTATATATTTTGCAGATATTGGCATCTTTGATGTAGAGGTCAGGTCGCCTCCTCCCACTCATGATGTTCGAGATATGGAGGAGCAGGATCAATCCAGCCCAAATTTCGTGGGTAGACATATTGGTCATCGTCCACGTAGGCCCCAAGATAGGTATATTCAGGATGTGGCAGATAGGTTGGCCAGATTGTTGGAAGATGTAGGTGTTCAACCTATGCAGTCGCATGACATTCGTGATGACCCCAAGCTTGTAGATATATGGATCATTCTTCCTCGTCATATGAGGTTGTTGATGCACCATATTGTTAGTGCGAACTTTCAGTTGGCTTCCCATCAGAATCCTCCACCACCTCCTCCACCTCCAACCCCTCCTCCATTAGCTTCAACATCTACTACTCCATCTCCTCCTCCATTAGCTTCATCCACATCTCATCCACCTACTCCTCCTCCACCTTTGACATCTCATCGACCTCCTCCTCAACCATGTCCTCCTACTCCACCTCCATTATCATCTAGTCCTATACTCCTAGTAGACCTCCCTCTCGATCCTACATCATCATCTGATCCTCTACTGTTTCTCGATTGACCCTTCGATCCTACTCATCGGAACGACCATCCACTAGTTCCTACTTCAAACGTGGTTTCTATTTTAAAGGCGCTCAACAAGCGTCATACACTTCGTCTTGATGGACATATTTCTCTTTCTATCATATATTGTTTTCCTTCTAGTATTATAGGTACTCGTGCGTTTCCCTCTACTGGAAGAGGTGTTGATATTGCCTCTGGCTCTATCACTAGAGGTGATGATGCATCTAGCTCTGGTCGGAGAGATATTGATGATGCCTTTGTTGGTGGAGGTGGAGCAGATATGTCATAGCAGTTTTTGAACCAGAGACATTCAATATTTGACATATTGTATCATGACTATATTTTCCATTTATCATGTTTATGTTGATTTCGATGTTTACGTTGATGTCAATTTTTATGTTGATGTTTATTTATTTATGTGGTGAAAATGATGATCATGGAATGTTAATTAATTATGCTTACGGGAATTATTAGTTATGTGACTTGTTAGATGATGTTTAAATCTGTTAGTTGTATATGTTAGATGAATATGTGACATAATTAATGTTTATGATGGTACGTTCATGTATGCTTATTTTCGGTTTTATGTTAATGATGGTATGATGGAATATATGATGGTGTTTATTTTTATGTTTGTTAGATGCTGACAATGATTATGATAATGGTATGTTTATGTGAATGTCATGAAAATGATGATGATGCATTTAAGTTTTTGTTAAAATTTATGGTTATGTTTATGTTAGTATGGTGATGATAATGTTTATGATGGCATGAACATGATGTTTAAGTTTGTTAGGTGTTGAAAGTGATGATGACTGTATATTTATGTACTAAAAGAAATTTGTACTATTGAAAATAATGTGGGTCTTTAAATCACTAAGTATTAATTTAGTCAACAAAAACATCACAATTTGGATTGTAAATTATGGATGAAGTTTTGGAAACTCTATGATTTATGCATTATTTTTGTATAATAAGGAAACTAACTCTCCATCGTATAATGTTGTGTATGAATTAATTATATGTTCGAATGATAAACATAAATGAATCTTGTTTAATTATAAGAGTAATTTCCAAACATCATAACAAAAAGTAAGTATTACCACATTGTAATATTATTATAATGTGTGAATATGAACATCACATAAAAAAATGTAAATATGAACATGATCAATATGACCTATCAATGATGTATCATTCAACATTTTATTTTTTCTAGCAATAACTCACTTTACAATGACAAATATCAAAGCTCTATTAGGAAAAAAGATAAATAATTAATTAAAAGAACAACATTTTCTCTCAATAAAACTTAATTAATGCAATTATAATTCATAAAAAAAAATCAAGAAATACAAACATTCAAATGTTGATCATGGAGAAATTAGACACCACCATAAATTTTCTTGTAAATTTCATTGTTATCAAGCCCTTAAATATTAAAGGCATTGTAGTGCACCGTAACATTTTTTGTAAATTACATTCTTATCAAGGCCATTAATTTCGTCATTGTTATCAATGCCATAAATTAATTGAACTTAATCGAATCATATAAGAAAAAAACATTACATTAATCTACCAGGAATTTCATAAATTAACGGAATTATAATTCTTATCATTGTTTATAACAAAAAAATCATAAAATACAATCATTGTTGCAATATTAATATAGAAATTAGAAGGCACCTTCAAGTCTGGAATAATATGTTAGCCTTTACTTTCACAAAAATAAAATTGAATCATGTAAGTTGTTTTCATGGTGTATTTATATGTATACATCCACCATCAAAAGATGACAAATTAACAATTAAACCATACAATCAAATATAACAGTAACAAAATGATATCTCAATCTATAAATGAAAAAATAAAACATGGATATATCACTCTATGTTGCCATGACCCTCATTATTTTCCTCGATTGGCATGATAGCACTGTTGTTCTCAGAAACATGTTTAGTTCTAGGGCCATGTATTAATATGAACCACCAATATCTATCCAACACATATGGGTGAAAGAACACTTGCTTGTAGTGTTTTGGGAAAACATAAGGATCCTTACTTTCATCCCACATCTTTTTAGAGTTGATACATATCAACCCACTATCAGGATATTCGTTTACATTATTCCTATAGAATGTGTCCCACCACCTGCACCTAAAAATAACACATTGGAAAGATGATAATTACACTTGAATGATATCTTGTATCTTTCTGCAACTGTTGTCCCGTGTAGACTTTGACCGGTCAGGTTCAAAGAGAGGTGTGGAATTTTCCAATTTAATGCTTTCGAAGAAGGATTTAGTGATACGAGTGTCATCCCCTAGATCGCTGTCCTGGAATGTATGAAAGAACATTGCATCCATGGAACTCCTTTGTCATAATAACTCATCCATACCAACCTCTACCTCATTGCCTCCATTGCCAACATGTCAAGAACTACTAATATTGTAGGCATTCGTAATTGGTGAGGATGAATGCAATGCAAGTTGAATAGGTGCTTGATTCAACCATGCTTGGTATTCTTCCTATCCAAGTTGTGCTCTTCTTTCAACCTTCTCTCGATTTGACATTGTACTGGGGTGCAATGGAAGATGGTAGGAAGGCCTCTCATCATCAGAATCCTTATTTCAAAAATATTGAACATTACATCGATGATGTTAGTAAGCACAATGCAGTTGGTTTGATGTATCATTATAGAAAATAATTATTACATAATCACGAGAATCATTTCCAATAGAAAATGTTAAGCTACAAAGAATTTATAAAGCAAAATTTTTGTTTAAGCGATAAATTAACATCACTTACACGTTAAATATACAAATTTAAAATTGAGCAACACATTTTCAAATTGAATTTATAAATTTAAGTAACAATTTATAAAACATAATTTCAAACTGAGTATACATTAACATGAATCCCATTGAAAATTACCAATTAATGTTTTTTTGTATTACACCCCAAGGGAACGTCTAAAGGTAATCCTAATGCAAGGCGTCTCTTATGAGATATTGGTGGTGTATGAAAGTTGTAGTTTATTAACAACTCGACGCAGGAGACAAAGTAAGTATTGCATGCATAAAAACAAATATGGAGGCTTTCCTTTTCAGAAATAACTCCTTGTCATTGAAGTGTTCCTCAAATGAACAATTTGAAGAAAATAAAGAGCACCTAGAACTATTTATAAACCCTTAAATGTTCCCATGAGTGCATGGACTACCAAATATATATAACAAGTTCTTTCTGTTAAATTTTGTAGAAACACAATCATTCATCCACATACTATACATGGAAATACTGTACTTGTATTTAATAATATTCAAGTAATCATACCAACAATAGATAAATTGCAAAATGGCATAAGTGCTATTGACTGTTTGGGAGGAATGAGTATATGTGAAAGGATAAACAACCCAAGATTTGTAGCATCTATATTACACTTCGAAATCATAAAACAATTACCACAAAAGGAGAATTCGGTTCCAACATTAGGCACATGTAGAGAAGACGACCAAGCACCATAAAAAGTGCGTTTGTAAGAATTTTGATATTTTATTTGAAAATTAATAGGAAGGGAGAAATCATCACTATCCTCCAACAATTGGATGGACCTCGGTGTGTACTTGGACAATTTTGCAGTCAACTCATGCAACTTTTCGTATCTTCTATTGGAGATGGGTTGGGTGGCATTCATATCATACATTTCATCACTAGAAATTTCAGTTGACTAAACATAAGCAAAGGGGTTTGTCAATTTAGGATGGGACATAGTTGTTTTAGATTTCAAGTTTGTCAAAAATGAGCATAGGGAAGTGTTCCTACGTGTCTTTTCTATATCACCTATGGGATTTTTTACAACAATAGGGGGTATTAAACAATGAACATTTGGTAATCTATCATTGGTGTAATGGGTGAGTGTGACACGACGAGGGTTATCCTTCAACCCTTGAAATTTTGAACAACCACAAACTACTGGGGTATCATAAAATAGTTCCAGATCACGCTGAATTACCATCAATGAACCATGATGGTGGGTTGAAGATGTCATGTTACAATTAGCGAGGTAAAATGACTCTCCATTTTCATCGAGAAACTGCTTGTAGTATCTTCCTCCTTATAAGAGATTACAATGTTTTGAAATTGGTGGAACTTATTGTGCATTTGAAATCGATCCTAAATCAACATCCTGCAATAAAGAATAAATCGATATTCAGTTTCACATGTATAAGTAACATAAATTCAAATAATTAGTCAAAATATATATATAACTTGAACTTACTAGGGATGGAATGGGAGAACTTGTCGAAATTTGAACAAGATGGTATGATTTGGAATATGAAGAATTGGCCATTTGATTCTACAAATCTTATGCCTACATTTCAGCCAAATCAGAAATCAATGTACATCTCTACGGACTTAAAATATTTTCAAGAACTATATCACAATCTATCTTCCAATATATTTTGGAAACCATTTTGTAAGAATAAGGCAAGTTTAATCAACATATATATACTATGAAATATTGTGATTAGTGTTGATAAATACTAAAATAAAATTTGGGAAGAATAAATAATATTATGCGGGCACATAGAAAAGGATTTTCAAATTAATTGGTATGTTTATTCATCTATAAATGCACTGGTGCACTCACCAATACTAAATGCACCTGAGCGCATATATAAAAAACACACCATTAAAGAAACATCCGCAAAAACCCCCTTAGTGGAAAATATCCACTACATTTGGTAATAGATAATTCGACATGCATTTTTTACAACATATTTCATACCGGTGTGTTTACCACACACACAACTGCCTCAGTGCGTGATAATAATACATGCACCGCTTCAGGATATATAAAGAACTTTTGTTTAGTCAGTGCGTGTAACTTATTACGCATCAATGCGTAACAATTACAAGCACACCAAAGTACCGAAAATCAAAATTTTAAAAATTCGGACAAGCAATTTTTTCCCTAAACTAAAAAAAGGGCAAAAAATTTAAGTTTGAAAAGTAAATTTTAATAGTGTTCAAAAACAAAAAACTAAACATTAATTCATTCTTTTGCCGAAATTTTCAGGGGAGACTTTTGGAAGAGAGAGTTACGTGGAAGGAGTTTGCAGCAACCGGAGAGATTTCTCAAAGTCAAAATTTGTTATGTATGGTGAATCAAACAAAACCCTGCATACTAGAAATTTCAAGCATGTAAATATTGGTGTTGATATTATTTTCTAATTTAGAGTTTATCTAAATTTAGAAAGAAAAAAAGCTTAATAGTTACCTTCAATGTTGCAACCCTTATTTTCTCCCTGCTTCTTTTTGTTTTATGCGGCTGCAAAATTTCTACATTAGGTTTTACACCCCTCTATTGTTATACAGAATTATGATTTCACCTTTTAGGGATTTTGGATTTGTTTAGCTTATGATGATATATAGAAAGCGTAGGGTGAGATTCGACCACATTTTTGGTCAAATCCGAAACGTTGTCGGCCTTAGTAAGTTCCTTTTATTTATTTTTATTTTAAAAAAAAGTGCATGTGTCGATTTCGGTGCATTTGTATTAAAGGAATGCACCACTGCATTATGGAATCATAGAGCACCAGATATATCATGTGGCACGTAATTTTTTAAAAACGCAAAATTCATTTTTCGTCTATTGTTTCTTTGTTAGTAGTGCATCAGGTGTATTTCAACGCACCTATGCATTATTATTGCTAACACATTGGTACATTTTATATATTAAAGTGCACCGATAACATATTTACTTATTTATTAATTTATTTTCATATTTTGAAGATATTTAATTTATTGTATAATATAGTGATTGCTTCTGTATTTAACGAGTCCATGTTGTTTCTTGATAGAAAATGCATGGTATAAGTTCAATGAAAAACAACTTTAGTCAACATGATGGGAGCACATCCAAAATTACGAAGAAGGAAAGTGCTTTTAATTAATTTATGTATCTAAATTAATTTGTTTGAATTATTTGTAAAATTAACTAATATGTATTGGTTAATGTATGACATGCAAAGACAAAAAATGAGGAAGATGGATAGTATTATTACCAAACTAAATCCAGAAGAGTGTAAAATGTTGATGGAAAAGTTGGAGAGGGATGAACCAATTGAATAAAAAATAAGCCAATATGATTTATTTCTTCAAATTTGAGTAATAATGTACTTAAGAATATATATTCACTAATATGATTCAAATAATCTAATTCACATATGTTGAATGTTATGTAGAGACTGACAACAACAGAATTCAATGTCATCATTAACAAAAGAAAAATTATGGAAGATACAAGTGATGATCAACTGATCCTTAGCCCAATAGGAGTGGTTCTAGAAGTTAATAGAAGGGGCTAAGAATTTTATAATACTATGAGGGATATAATGGAAAGAACATACAAACATACTTTTCCCTTATAATACATAAACCAATCAAATTATTCGAAGAATCATATCATATGTAAACTACACGAGGTGTTCCCATAGAAATGATCAATGAGATATGTCATACTTGCAATAGCAAAAACATACAAAAACAAAAAAGAATCATTCAAAAATTAATATTCCTAAAGTACATGTTTATGTAGAATATGTTTCTATAACTACTATGCAAAGTGTCATTTATTCAATAATTTTAATTTTTCTATATTTATTTTTCATATCAACCGCAAGATAGTTTAATGTCATTTTTCATTTTCAGGAATATTATGAAAATCCCAAAAGATGAATGAGGTGATATGCAAAATGTGCTAGTGGGGATGTCCAAAAAATTGTACAAGGAGATGGTCAAGGAAATGGACATAATTGCATCGCAAGAGGATCCATATCAACAACAACATGCTTCAAATGTATGAAACCATTAATGTTTAGTATTATGTTATACATCTCATTAATTAATTCCACGATAAATATTAATTTTCAATTGTTTTGTTGCAGAAAAGAAAACAAAATGGAACCGATTCAACACACAAGATAGGATGACAAGGAAGAAAGGGGTTGATAGAAATGTTTGTGAGTATTTGTGATTTTCTTATAAGAAATTAAGATTTCGTAGTGGTTGTGATTTGTATATCTAATATTTTTTTGTTTTAACTGCCAATCCTTGGATGTCTTCAAATAGTTGTTAACATATAAAGAGGAACCATCAGAAGAATTGATTGACATTGTGTTAAGAAAGGGATGTGAGCATATGCTGGCATATCAAAAATTAATTGTGGATTTTGTAAGCCTGTAATATGTTGTTTCACTTCTCTCATTTTATAATTAATAAAACAAAAAAATTATTTTGTATTAAATTTATGATTTTTGACGGGGCATAACACTTGTAGGAAACAAAGTATGGAGTGGAGACAACATAAGAGTTGTTGAAATATGGCATGCGATTTGGTTTTGAAAGAATGTGTATCATTCATGACTCAATTATTACAATGTAAGTATGCTTCTTTTCAATTTACATTCATGTATACTATCTATTTTATTTTTCATTATTCCTGGTGGCAATGTAGATACACTGAGTACACTTTATTTTATGTTTTCATATGGAAGCTAAAGAAGAGGAAAACAATCAATCCAATCAACAAAACATTCAACCAAATAACCCAAGTGATTCAAGTTTCTCAAGCACCAATAATAGTTCAAGCGAAGATTCATGATCTGTATTTCATTTTGATGTTACTGCAAGTTGGTGTAGCTTGTTATATATTTTGAAATAATTATCTATGAAAATAAGACATTTTATAGAATAACGTACATGACATAGTGTTTGAATTGAAAAACAATGGGTTATGGATAAGTGTAACAATAATCACATGCATGTTATGATTTTGATTATTGTTGTCTCTATGTTGTATTTTGTATGACAAAGGCACTCTTATTGTTATATAATAAAATAAAATAAAAATGTATTCTATTGCAATCTTTAATGTTATTGTCAAATGGTACATATGAAATAGTACATTAGTAACTAAATGTATGGATAATTTAATATTACAATAAATTCTTGCATATATGATATAAGAAACTAATCCAAGCAAACAAAATAATTAAAATTGAAATGAATAGTACTGTAAACAAATATTTCAATTACAGATGAATAATGGAGTTAAAAAAATATAAAATATAATATAATATTTGGTTTAAATATCAGTAGCCATTGTTCAAAGAATAATAAGTGGTGCGTTTAATAATCTATGTCGCACCAGTTCGACTACCCATCATAAATGAGCACTAGTGCACCTACATGATCAATAAGTACTAGTGTGTTTATAAGATCAATTAGCAATAGTGCATTTGTAAATCAAACATATTCATTTTTTTAAAGGTACGTTTGTGTTTAAGTGTGACAATGTGTTTTAGTTGTTCAAAAGCACTCGAGCAATTTGAAAGTTCTTCGGCACCAATGTATTTTACTATTAAATGCACCAGTGCTCTCTAACAAATGGACAACACCAGAAAATTTTAAAATATAAACCAAACGAACAGTGCATAAGATGTAACATATCACAGTGGTGCAATTATATTGTGTATAAGCATCAATGGGTATAAGATATACATATGCACCGATGTGGGGATGAAATTTGATTCTTGGTGGTGCTTTTTTTGTTTGAGTGCATCTGTGCAGGTATTTTAAATGTGCAACATCAGTGCGTCGTATTGGGAAACTCACTAGTGTGTGTAAATTCAATGAAGCACACCGATGTAAATAAACCTCCGCTAAAACATCTAGCCATTGAGTTTCTTTAGTTATAAAGTATATCCATATTGACCTCCATAAAACATCTTCTAGCATTGGCAGAGGTCGTAGCGGAGGTTTGCTTGACAATTTTTTCCAATCTTGTAACACTAAAACCCCCTGCTATGGCCTCCACTAAAAGGCCTTTTCCCTGTAGTGATCCAAGTCTCTCCATGACCTATTTTCATCTTCCATGGTGGTTAATCTATCCTCTTTCAATTTAGACTCATCCTCCTTCCATCTTCTACAAAAAGGTTTTAATTATGACATTGTTCCTCACTGTATTCCTATTGAAAACATTCTCTTCTATGTTGAGTTTATTACCAACCAACTCCGCTCCCACGAAGCAGAAGAAATATGATAGGAATGCACTAGAATTCTCAAATCATCAAAAGTTCCCAAACCTAAGCTCTCTAAAGATGAATTTATTTTTCTTTGAAAGCTTAATGCAAACAAAGGAATTGTCATCCTCAAGTATGGAAAAGGTAATTCCACTATATTCATGCACACTTGTGATTATGAAGCAAAATCAATAGATCTTCTTTCTACTCCTTCCTTTATACCACCACCCAAAAATCCCCTCGACAAAATCTCTACTTTTATATCTAATGTGATTAAATCCTCTTCTTTATACGTTTTAATCAAGAAACACATCCTTGGAGTCACAACCCCCAACCTACCCAAATCTATGGCCAACCAAAAATCCACAAGCATGACAAACTATTAGGCCCATTGTTAGTTCTATTAGGGTCCATACCCACACCTTTTCAAGATTACTAATAGATAAACTTCAACCTTTTATTGATCAAACCTTCTCCTTGATTAAATACTCCACCAATTTTATCTATAAAATTCACGAATTTTGATCTTGAAGAATAGGAACTAATGGTTATATTTGACATATCTTATCTCTTCACTAAAATCCTTGTCCCTGAAAGCATTGATATCATCTCCAAATTGGTGGATGTTGAAACCTTAAATATGATTGAGATATACCTTACCACTTGTAATGTCCCCTCCCTAAGGGATGCATGGCCATCCTTCTGTCTTATCAATCCCTATACACTCGAGCAAAAATTTAATAAGTATAGGGATTAATTTTGAATATATTATTTGTCAAGCTTAATTAAATTTGGAACTTAGGAAAGTGTGCATTGTACTAATTGTAAATATTTTATTATTATTTAATTTTATAATGAATGGAAATGATTAGGTAGAAAAGAGGGTGCATATGAGGTATGTGGACCCATTGAGCTGTCATCCACAATGGATACTAGAAGAAAAACAGGAAAAATCCATAAATATACTCAAAAGATGGAAGGAAGCATAAAAGCAGGAAGAAACTTAGAAAAGTAGAAAGCATGATAAAAGTAGGAAAAGTCATAAAAGTAGAAGAAAGCAAAAAATCAGGAAAATAATGGAAAAGTAGGAAAGCAAAGAAAATACAAGAAAAAAAAATATGTTTCCAAAAGCAGAAAAGCATACTAAAGTAGAAAGGCAACAAAGAAAGGAAAAAGAAGGCAAGATTTGCATGCACAAAATTAGTTAATGAGGGTGCATTGGTTTAGGAGGATGGACCACATTCAATGTATCTAGATACCAACTCATCTTATAAAATAAGGAGTTGTGCCCCAATGCAGATCTTTTGGTCATCTTTATAATTGTCTTGAGAGCTTTGCATCTTAGAGGCTTGGGAGATGCACCCCTAGCCACCCTTATGTGATGTTCCCCATTGCCAACCTTGTTCCAATTATCTTCTCAATGATATTGCAGTCATTATATTTTCATTGTAGATATGATCTGGCCCATATCTTTAAGGATTTGAGTTTCAAGATATTGTGAAGACATAGATGCATCAATGTTGGTGATTGTGAAGTGATTTGGTTAGAAGAAGAGGGAAATGTGAGAAATTTCACCCCTGTGAGTTGTAGCACTTGTTCATGTTCCTTAAATAATATGCATTATGACCATTTCCTACCCATGGCTTGATCCAGTGGCGACAACCCTCCGTTTCATTCTCGGATTCAATATTCTTGCTTCTATATTGTAAAATCTTAAAGGTTGAGAACTCTCTATAAGTTTGGTTCCAATATACAATCATTTGCCGCTATAAAAATATGATATAAGTTTGATGTTGTTCATGTACATGTATTTGATACAATATATCAACTATATTTTAGGAGGCTTTTGGTCCCCAAAATCATTTACTAGATGAGGTGAGGAAATTTTCATCTACTTTCTCCTTGGAGTACCATTTAGCCTTACCTAGTTCAGTTGTCCTTTCAACCCCACCTACTAGAGTTCATACTATCCCCACTTAGTAGTCTTGGAATTCTTCTACAACACTGTGTATTTTGCTAACTCTACCTAACCCTCTGGTGCTAATTCCTCTATATAAGGTAATACCTCCTTAGGTTCCTAAACCAACACGGAAGGTTCAAATAGTTTCAGGTCCACATTGACTATAGAGTAAATACACATGTATGGTGGGAGACTGAGTCTATAGGAATTTTATCCAACCTTCTCCAATACCTCAAAGAGGCCATAGCTCATAGCCTTGATCTTTTTACCATGACCCTATAGTCCTTCCTTGTTTAGGTGTAACCATCACTAGTAAAAAAAGTGAGATAAATGACTACATGACTAAAAAAAATAGCCACAAGTGTTTTTAAGTTAAAAACTACTAAATTTGAGCAATGCAACTAAAAATGACTAAATTAAATGATTATTTTAGTAATCGGATACAAATATGTCTAAATAATAAGTCAAATAACTAAAAATGACTAATATATTTTTAATACATAATATATTTTTAATATATAAATATATTATATTAAAATAGAATAATAATGACAAATTTGAAAAACTCAAATTCACATAGAGGGAAATAAAAATTGGGGAAAAGAAATTGTGAAAGAAAGAAAGAGAGATTCTATGATCTGTGAATCAAGAGACACCCACTATGAGGCTTCTTCTGTCATGGATTTGAGGTTTCTTCTCTGGCAGGTGAAAGAAAGAGCGAGTCTCTGATCCACGAATCGCCAGACACCCACTCTAAGGCTTCTTCTCTCATTGATCTGAGGTTTCTTCTCTGGCAGGTGAACATACAGATTGGGATAGACATTCGTAAGCATCAGATCTGTGAGTGAGCATCCTCAATCCTTCACTATTGAATTAATGTGGGTAATAAACTTTCCATTCTGTTAAGATTCCAGCGAGTAGTGAGTGGTGGGATTGATAAGCTCCCACATTATTGTTTTCTTCTTAGGGATCAAAACCAAACCATTTTCTTTTCTTACCCTAGTTTATTCTTCATTCCCATTTGGGCTTTGAGATCGATCCGATCGAGGCACAGTGAAGATCGAGGGTTTGGAGGCACAGTAAATGATTTTTATTGGTGAAATCGACAATGCTATGTGTTCAGTCATAGATTTATTTTAGAGGTATTGAATTGTATGTAAATTTTTACCATGTTCGCATTTGCAATTTCATATGGATTCATCTTTACATCCAAATATATGTAGATATTAAGCAATAGTATCCCTGCATATGAAGGTTTTTGAGCACTGTGGACTTTGGAACTAGAGCATCGTTTTCAGTTACCAAGATGGTTAATGGAAGGCATATAGCACAATAGGAGAACTGTAATGGTAAGTAATTTGCATATCTATCACACGACAAAATAGCCCTTTGTTTTATATTACCAAATATATAACAACATTTAATGGGCCTCCTCACTAACAGTGTATATGTGTAAGTCATCGATGATACCCTAATCCTATGAATATCCAACTTAATCTCCATAAAGTCACTACTTGCCTTCGCTGCAATTTATCTTTCTCTAAGGGAATCCTCCATGGATATGGCCACAAATTCTTTTCTCATCCGAAACTTAGTTGAGGTTCATGAGAAGAGATTTTTCCTTCCCTTGTCTGCCCGGGGTCTTGCAGATGAGCATTGAGAACATAATCCTCAACCTCCTTAGCCACCCTCTTGCTCTTTCATCCAAGGGGCGTTATTTTCAAAACAACTTTATTAGAAAACCTAGATGGAAACAAGCCACATTTCAATCTTCTTTCTGAGACATGATGAACTTGGAGATCCTAAACGAACTACGGTGCAAAATATATAGAATCAAATTTAAAATGAAAACATAACTATATATTTGTAATATTTTCAAACTGTGTGCTAGAAACAATTCTCTTGGAACATGCCATCAAAATGTCTAATTCAAGAAAAATATATCTAGATTTTATATATGAAAAACGATATTCAAGCCAAAAAAACACACAACATAGGACAAAACATGACTTGAAAATCCACATGTGCAGTTTGCGAAGGAAAGACATCCATCCCTGACCACCACGATTTTGCAACCTCACAACACTCTAGTGACTCTTTCAACAATTAACCTTAAGCATATTTATTTAACATCTCCTGTCGGTTTTTTACTTTTTAGGTAGACCTGCAATATATAACCACAAATGAGCACATAATATTTCTGGAGCAAATTCAAAAGGGAAACCACGGATTCTTTACCAAGTGCGGGTTGCAAAGGAGTGTCTTCCTACTCAAGTTGCACAAATATGGCATCAAGCGACCCAATCGCTAGAAAAAGAGCATGGAAAATGCAGTTGCATTGTCATGCTAAAGAAAACTCACGTCTGTTAGAGCAAATTGTAAGAACAAGTGTCACACCTTTTGTATTCGGATTATTTGAGGTTCTACATGAGGAGAACATGATGCACTGTTTAGTTTGTGAAATCGAGCCACTTTCAATCATGCCTCGATGTTAAAACTTCTACTTGGAAATTGAGCAGCAATCATGCTTTCCATTAGAAACTAACTCCTTATATAATCTCTTTGAAACCAAGTCCTTACCAAAATGTCACCTTTCTGATAAATTGATTGCTATGTCACACAAGTATGTCTAAAACCTTATGAAGAAATATTTGAATGACTAAAAATTTGGTGTGGAAAGGGCACAAGCTCAAATCCAAAAGCTATTATGTACATTTCAGAAATTGGAAGGATCCGTAGGCCCTGTATGCTTGGGTTTGCTGATAGTTGGGTATGTAAATATAAAAAGTTCTAAACAAGGGAGAGTTGCATAACTAGCCAGATCCTACCTTAGATTTTAAAGTAAGTTTTATTGTAATGCTTTCAGTCTGCTGGCATGTCCAATTGCTCCATGGACATGCTTCACAACATCCTGGCCCGAAACAAGGAACTCTCATTCATCCATGAGAAGTATGAATGCTTGGGTGTATTAGCAAGAACTCAACTCTAGGGGTTTTCCATATACATCTTATAAGCAATTTTGATTATGAGTTTTTGATAGTAATATAGGCTTAAATGGGTACCATTACAAGCCTATATAGGTACATGAAAACTGGTGTCAAGCATGGGTACCACAACTCTTAACATAATGGACTGTGCATATCATTTATCTAACAGAGCCGAAATCAACCATTAACACCCATGAAGAACAATCTTTTTCCTCTCCACAACATCATGTGATCCAGCTAATTCCATGATCGAATGAGTAGGAACATTGATTTGAAATGCCATGTGATCAAAGGGGCGCTAGAGGTATCAATTACACCACTGCATTCAACAATGGTCATGTCAACTATGTAGAGCGTCCTTAAGTGATCATAAAACAGGTTATGACAATTAAGTAGTCACCAGAGTGCTGCAGCACTGTAATCAGCTACCCATGCTAGCAAAAACCAATCAGTGGCGGTCAACTCCAGTAGAATTATGAACAGAGGAGGAAATACCATTAAATACATTCCTAGGGTTGTTAGAAAACTGTGGTTTTTGAGTCCAGTTGGAAGATTCGTTGTGAGTCTTTCATGAAATGGAGCATCCTTCTAACTGTGTTACATATACATCTCTCTTGCATGAGAATAGTAAGAACTTATTATTTGTAGAAATCATTCTTCAGGAGATGATTGATTGCTTGACAGATAGGTCACTTTCTGAGATGTATCATTTCCAGTGATTTAGTTCCACACTCTAACTGTGGATAGATTCTATCTCGGTGGTCAATTCATCCCAGGATGAAATATTTGTTCTCTACAACAATTCAATTTCCCACATAATAGTGAATTCAAAAAAAATTACAACTGCATGTTGTGATCTCCACAATAGTTACAATTGCAGGCAATGCGGCTTTAACTTATCTCCTCTCTACAGTTGACACACCTTGGTGTTGATATTCATTCATGAGCAACATAATACACTAATTAGATCTCAAGCACGAACTCAAAACTCACTGCATGGGAAAGATGTCAAGCTACTCTAAACTTACACTCCATAATAAGATCTAAATCAATATAGTTTGTAAACAAACCCAAGGGATTTATGCACGGATTCTGAGTTCAAACCAAGCTAGGGTACTACCACACATATCCAAACACTATGATGTGGAAAATAGAGCCGCACATTGTTGAGATGAAAGCCATGGGTGTGTAGCTTTGAGTCTGGATGGGAAAATCTGATGCATGTTATATACAAATAATCGATTTGCTTGGGTACCTTCTACAAAGGAATTTTTTTGACCAAATATAAGTTAAGGAAGACACGTGCAGCAAAGGGTGCAATGGTCCAAGGAGTTATGTTTGGTACAATCCACCTAAAAGAAGATAGATCTAAATAATGAAGAGCCACCAATAGCCTATTCTACTAAAATGTTCATGTTTCAATGAACGGAAATACACATTGGCAAATACATCCTAATATGCAACAAAGCAACGTAGGATCATATAGAGGAGCATTATGTAGGTCGTTGTGGGCATGTATTGGTGCAAACCGTTGTGGTATTGAATAGAGCACATTCATGTAGTAAGAAACCCAAACCCCAAGTAGAATAAGAAAAATTGAACCCAAATTCTAATGGGATCCAAATATGGAATTGCTCTGGAAAAATGCTCGAATACCAATGATGTGGGAAATATCACTCAAATATGGAATTGGTCTGGAAAAATGCTCGAATACCAATGATGTGGGAAATATCACTCAGAGTAGAGTTCAACACAAAATAATGAATGAATTTTTCTCTGAATATTCAGTATGAAACATATGCTTATAGAGCTTTACATCAAGAGAGTTACTTCAACAAACTTGGAGATGAATGCTCAACAAACTCTTACAAAATATCAACTAAATACAATAATAGAGAGAGCTAGAAATAGGATCTCACCTGATTCATGAGAATCGGAAACCTATAACTGTCCATGTACTATCTCGTATCTATATTGTTATAATCCTATTAATAGCAATATCAGTCCATATATATTGTTGAGTCTTGAAGGAATTGGCTATCTAGAAGATTGAGGACATCTGGGAATGCCATTAGATAGTCCAATAATTGTGTTCCGTATCTTAGTATGGTTAAAGAACATGAAGGGATATTCTATGCATGGCTATTTGAATCTAGAGGCTTCTCACCTGAAGTAGACAACAAGACCATCAGGTATGTCTTCAGTGAAGGGTTTTCAACTTTTGAAGTAAAGAAAAGGGGAAAGAAAACCAAAATAAGATCTGACATAGAAAAAGCTCATATTTGAAACAATAAAAACTACTACGAAAAGTTGTATATAAGATATCCCTAAATTTAGGAAATGTTGCATTTGTTCTTGGAGATCAATACATGTAGCTCAACTTGCAGAATTCTAGGACTTGGAAAAATCCTCTAATATATGGAGGAAAAAATAGAGACAAACAAAGAATAGAATCAGAAGACCTGGGAACCCTCTAATGCCATCAAAGGGAAGAATGCTAGACGGTCTATTTATATAATGAATTTTAATATTAGTACAGAATTTCCATGGTCAAATGATCAACCTGAATTGGACAATATAGGCATTAGACTTCAAGTTGGCACACCCTCATGATATTAATCCATGGTGCTTGTGAAAAATACATTTCAGACAACAGTTGGGACACTTTAAGAATCGATTCAAGTTTTATACGCTAGTGTCTAGGTTGCAATATTTTTGCACTTAACAGTGCAAGATTTTGAGTGTAATGTTTTGCTTTAGCCACATTTGAAAATGGTTCACAGTTTTGCTGCACAATCAGACACAATGCAAATAGGCTTGTGTGTTCTACAGTGAAACTGATATAGTATTAGACACAATGCAAATAGGCTTGTGTGTTCTTACCTATCTGATATAGTACAAATATTGGTTTCTTATCCATCATTTCTTTATCTTTTCATGGTTTAACGTTATGGCATTTGAACCTGGAAACTATAATTTTGATTTCAATATTGCTTTTATTTCTTTTGTTTAAAGATATTGTTGAAGGACATGGACTACTAGCAAATGAAGGAGACATTGTGGAGCTAAATTATGTATGCCGACGCTCAAATGGATACTTTGTTTACAGGTCTATTTTTTCTTTTGTAGTATTTGATTTTGAGTTGTATTGTAAGAGATATTGCTTGTAATCTTCTTGGATTTCTATAATGCTCGCAGTTGATATCCTTTGCATAAAATTTGAAATATATTCTATCTCCATGAATTGATAAATTGAAGTTATTTGATTTCAGTGGATTTGTTTCACCTATACATACATCACACTGGATCAACTCATTGGAGAGATCAAGACAGTCACTATTTCTCATAGTGGCAAACAAGTCCGATGTATGATTATTATTATTTGTGCCATATTCCTGACAATTTAAGCCTTAAATATGTCTTTCAAAGTTACAAAAGTTGAATGAGCTATAGATTATTTTGAAGAATGTGGAGGATGTATAATATCTTATACTTGTTACTAACCTATGGTCACTCAATTGAAAGAATCCAAGAAGTGACTGGGCTCTAGAAAAGGATTTACTTATTTTGTGTGATGTGTGACTTTTACTTGGAGCTTTTCTTTTTTATATTATTATATTATGAGTATTACAATAAGCACACAAAAAATCTACTCAATATGGAAAAGAAAAGAAATTCTATCAATTGCCGATGAGACCAAATGGCACATGGGACCAAGATGCTTACAACCTTCCATATAGATTTTTATTTCTAGGGATTTTCTAAATCGTCTAACCAAGTCAGTCTATTATTCCCAGTTTGTATCCCCTTGGGTTCAGCGCACTAGCATAGGACAATGGGTTTATTAAGGATTCCATCCATGAATTTGGGTTTCCTTGCAAATTTTTCCTTGGAGAAAAATTAGTCTGCACATAGCTAACTTGTTTTGTCCTCCCATAGATCCTCTTAATGTGTCCGTCTCCTTGTTTCACACCTCAATCTATGATCTTGTGAGATCGGGTTTCCATCTATGCTATTCGCTTCTTTTCTCACCAATATATGTTGAACTTTTAGGTACTCTTGACCCCTAATATTTAATGATGTGTTCAAATATCCCACATGGTATAGTAAAATTCTCTTGGCATGCTTCCTCCATTTTCCTTTCCAATAACATTCGTGTAAGTGTCTTTAGCTCTTTCACATCTATTGGACAATTTTTATTCATTATACCTTGTTCCCCATGTCTTACATTGTTGGTTCCATGTGTTTTTTCTTTTTAGTTCTTCTTGGATAATTTTTGGTAGTGTCTAGTTTCCATCCATGGCTGCCACCCTTTGCTTATATATACTGAGTCTTTTAAGTGCTTCGATCTCTATGGGATAAACTGCATGTTTCACCTAGTAAAATTTCATAGGGATTGCTCGTGTTCATCCTTAAGAGTCAGGGTGCGTGATATTAAATTATTTTGCACCCTTTGTAGCCGATTCCACTAAGCCTTGGTTGTGACCCCATACCTCACAACCGTATCCATATAGGAGAATATTTGTGAACGAAAATAGGGGACATGCCATTTCCCAATCCCATACCTTTTTTTTTGAGTTGATTGATATTGAATCTTGAATTACTATCCTTGAACTTTGGGGATTTTTGTTATATGTGTACATGAGCTATCAATGATATGTAGAAAGCTTCACTTAATATTTTAGCATTTATGTATTAATGCATATATCTAAAATTATGTTACCTCACTTTTTAAGATTCTTCGTTCATGATTGCTTCCAATTACAATGCAGTTTGTAAACCAAAAGTTTCCAATGTTGTGATTTCAATCATGGTTCTTCTAACACTACTATTCATCCCACTCATCTTGGGGTCCCAAGAAGAGAAGTTATTCCCGGGTATAGTAGGGTGGAAACTAGTTGGCACCATAAGAGTTGGCATGGCATGGAGATGCGAGATGGAGCACAACTAGAGATGAGGTAATGCATACAAATCAGGTATAATTTGGCTATGTTTTATTCTAAATTATTATTTGATTTTTATTAAAATATGTTTATATGTATGATTTGGATAATATTAACCTAACTGTTAGTATGATATTTGAAGTGGAAATTGGTTCCAAGTGTTGTTAGCAAAGATAAAAGAAGGGCTAAAATTCTGGTTGAAAATATGTCGGTACTTTTCTTGGGCAGAAATAAAATATTGTAAATTTATTATTTGGTTAATTTGAGTTTCTTGTTGATTTTAATTCTAATATGAATTTTGAATCTAGTTTATGAATTAACGTGGTAGGAAAATGGTGTGGAATTGAGGTTATTAGAAGAGGAAAATATAGGTTTTAGTGGTTTTATCTAACCCAGAATGAAGCTAACCCTTGAATGTAGGTAGCTTGGGAATTATGCTAAGTTTTTGAAGAATATGGATTTGTTATGCCAGTAAATCGAATGTTGGGAAAGTTCAAGGTAATGATGGAAAGCATATAAACATGTCGTATTGCATCCCTTTAAGCAAGGAGAAAGAGTTTCCATTGGCCATGGTCTTGAACCTTATGTGGATTTCCTCCTGAAAGGATTGTTACTTGTTTGTTCTTTGGAAATCTAAATTTTGATTATCTTTTTATTTGATCAAGTCTATGATTGTGCCACATTTAGTGCCTCGTGGAAAAAAAAAATTCAAAATAAAAAGCAATTTATATATTTAACGAAACTTTTTTTTCTAGTGTGAACTTTGATTCTTCTATTTAAGGGTGCTAGCTCAATGGAATAGCACTTTCCTTACAAGAAGGAGGTTTGTGGTTCAATTCCTCAGTACCCTATCTACAGAAATCAATGAATAATTTAATGACCAATTAACAACAATCAATGACTAAATAAATGACCAGATAATAACAATCAACGACTAAATAAATGATCAAATAACTGCACTTAATGACTAATTAAATGACCAAATAACAACAATTAATGACTAAAACAATGACTAAATATACAACCAAACTAACCAATCAAAACAAGTAATAAATGACTAAATGTTTTTAGTCACATATTTAGTCGCGTTATAAGTGACTGGAAATAAATTACTATTAGTCACATGACTAAATTTAGTCATTTATATGCAATTTTTAGTATTTTTTTTAGTCATTTATCTCACTTCTTCTACTAGTGCATACTCTGTCTCCCATTGAATGATTTTTCAACCCTGTGTTGGTCATGTCTGGCCTTGTACTTTTCTTCTGTTTTATTCAATGCTTGCTATTCTTGAAAATGGGTCGACCTAATATTGTCAATGAACTTTTTAGATCTTATTGTGTCACTTGTGGTGTCTTCCCTCACTCCCACTTGTTGTCCATATACAACATCTAGAGGTGATCAAGGCTCTAGATATCAAAAACAAGTTTCAAAAGGAAACTTACCAATGGATGTGTGGACTGATGTTTTATAAGAGCATTGAACATAGATCAAGTTTTTATCCATTCTTCATATGCTTCTAATTGTAACCCTTCAAAATATGCAACAAATTCCTATTGACTACTTATGTTTTCCCATTTGTAAATGGATGGAATGTTGTAGATGTATTCAAATTCATCTTCATTTTCTCCCAAATTGTAGTCTAGAAGAAATTGAGAAATATAGTATCGCTTTATTTGATGATTTTCTTGGATATCCCAAAGTGCACCAAGAACTATTCAAAGAACATGTTTGTTGCTTTGTGTCCTCTAATAATATTTTTACAAGGAATAAGAATGCATGTCTTGTTGAATATGTCAACTACCACAAATAGATAGTCATGTCCCTTCCTAATGGTTGGTAATAATCCCATAAATTCCATGGAGATACTCTCCCATGGTCTCATAGGAATAAGTAATGGATGGTACAGAACTTGCTTCCTATTATTGGACTTGTTTGTACAACAAAGTATGCATCCTCTAATAAACCATGCTACATCTTCTTTCATTTTAGGCCAATAAACATACATCTGTAAGTTTGCAACTGTCTTCCCTACACCAAAATTCCTTGTAACTTTGGAGGTGTGTGCCTCTCTAATAAGTTGTAATATATTTCCTTTAAGAACACAAAGATTGTCCATATTAGAGAGTAACCCATACTTGAGATGATATTCATCCTTTCTATTTCCTTCTTCTACATGGAATTGGAATTATGGTTGCTAAAATTCCTCCTTGAAGTCCTCATCATTTGTGTATTCTTCTTTGTATGCATCATGTGTAAATTTTTCCATCTGCATAAGAGTTACCAAAGCTATAATCTTGGTTGTAGGTGGCCTGAGAGCATGTCTACTAGCTTGTTTGTGTTTCCCTTCTTATATTTCATGATTAGATCTAACTATTGTAAAAATCCCATCCACTTATAATATATGGTCCGTTAATCTACCTTACTCCATGCTTGCAAATAATACAGTGGCTAGTGATCAATGTGAATGATGGTCTATGTTCCCACTAGATTGTGCTTCCACTTAATAACAACTTGAAAACAGGCATAGAGTTCCTTATCATAGGTAGAGTAATTTAGGACTCCCCCATGAAACATTTGATAATCATAGCATAGTGGCCTTTATCCTTGCATCAAAAATGCTTCCATGGCATACCCAATTGCATCTATCTCCAATTCGAAATGATTTTGCAAGTTGGGAATTATGAGAACATGTTATTGAATGATATTTCGCTTGATCTCTTCAAAATATTTCTGATGGTTCATTCTCCACTAGAACCCCTTGCTGGTGGTTTTCATGGCATGGAGAGGTGCAGCCATACCTAGTAAGGAAGCTATGAACTTCTAAAGGTATGATGCTTCCTCGTAGACAAATCCTAAATTCAGTGTTTTTTTTTGGATTTGGCCATTTAGTGATGGCCTCCATCTTTGAAATATCAATCTTTAGTTCCCCTCTACCAATCACACACCCCCAATATACCAATGACTTATAGGAGAACTCACATTTCTTCAAATTATCCATTATTTTGTGCTTTTTTAGAGTCTCTAAAACCTTACTGAGATGTTATATATGCTCTTTTGAGGTAGAACTATAAACCACTGGTTCATCTAGATATACTATAACAAACTAATCTAAGAAAGGTTGTAATACATCATTCATCAAACACATAAATGTAGTCGGTGCATTGCATAAACTTAAAGGAATTACTAACCATTTAGATAGACTTATCCTAATCTTGAAGGAGGACTTCCAGGTGTCTTCTTCCTTTTCTCACACTTGGTGGTATCCCAATTTGATATCCAACTTGGTGAAATACTTAGCATGCTACAATCGGTCCAATAGATCATCAATCCTAAGAAGAGGCTATCAATTATTGAGTGTGGTGTTGTTCATTTTTTTTAGTCAATGCACATCCTCCAAATCCCATCATTCTTGGCTGTTATGATGATAGGTGACCCACAAGGTGAGGTTCTTGTTCATATCATGCCCTACTCCAACAATTGTGTCTTCACTTCAGTTGCTCCTATGACAGACTATCTATATAGTCCAATCTTTGTCAATGGATAATCTTCCAAATATAGTTGTATCTCATGCTCCACCTCCCTCTTAGGGGGTATCCCCTTAATATCCTAGAACACTTATTTGTATGCCTGCAAAAGGTTCTCCAACTTGTGTTTCTTCTCTTTGGTACATCCCTCCAGGGATGCCTTCACTTTTACCAATTTACCTTCTTATTGATTTTGTTTTATGAAAAGAAATACCAAATTCCTACATGAACTTATCATCTTTTTTTCTTGGTGGGCACTTACTAGAGAGAGATTTGATTTACCTTTGTGTGTATTGATGATGAAGGATTTCCCATCCTTAATAAAGTGGTGTTGGTTGGATCTCCTTATGAATATCGCATCCCCCATATACATGTAGGGGATTCCAAACACTACACTACAAACATACATGAGTACTACATCTACCTCCACTTCATTAATATACTCTACACTTTTGGAAAACTTGATCTTGTAGTATTGTTTCATGACTCTAAGTTATGCATCCTTATTTACCCATCCCAATGGGTGGATTGGGATTGTCATGTACTTCCAATACAAGCTTATGTACTGGATCTAGTGCTATGAGATTTTCTTATGAACCAGAATCAAACAGATCATCAATCTTGGTCTTCTTGTCCTAGATATTGATGTGGAAGAGCTTTGTAATCTTTTTTCTTCCTTAGGGTTAATGCTACTCATATTCGCTTCCTTATACACTGTGGTACATATAATGTTCTCATCCACATCCAAGTTTCTTTCTAACCCTTGCTTGACTCCATGGCTAGAAGGTTCTTCTTCTTGGTATCCTTCTTGTGTTTCTTGTGGTTTAGATTAGGATATAACTTTCACCACTTGTCTTCAGTGTGGCCAGCAATGTTACAGTGGTTTTTTGAATGCTTGCACTAATGTGATGTGGCTATAGTATTTTTCTCCTTTCCTTCCATTTCTTCTTCCCCTCCTTAGTAGCATCTTGGATCTCTTATTTTTTGAACTACTTGTTTGTCCTTTCTTCTAACCTACGTTTTCTATGTAATTTTGTTGTACACAAGCGTCATCAATTGAATTCGGATTGAAGAGAATCACCTTCGTCTATATGTGACTATTTAAATCCCCTAGATACATGATGATTACATCTGGGTTCTTGGGTGAGATACCCAACATGATAGCCACCTTCCTAAACTTGGTGGTTTATTCTTACACACTATGCCCCTACCTTTCCTGAATTAAGGACAACAAATCCACTGTCCCTCTACATATTTGATATGGTATAAATGAGACTTGATGAGGGTTTTACAGTCCTCATAGTTTTTCATGGAATGACATTCGTGGATATATGGACGAAAATTCCCCGTCATGGCAATAGCAACGCTTCATAGTGGCCACGTGTCAACTACACAACAGTTCTAAGATCTATGGAAAATGAATCCTGCCACGAAGTTTCATCTCTATATCGACGTAATGCTCTTAAAAGTTCCTAGAACCTGCGTGGAAAATTTTTTTAAGTTCCATTAATCATTGTCGCAATATCCACGTAGCGTTTCACAATCTTTCATGGCAGGTTCAACACATGCGTGGGAAATTTTTTATAGTTCCACGAATCATTGTTGCAGTATCCACACAACGTTTCACAATATTTTGTGGTAGGTTTGGAACCTACGTGGAAACATTTGTATAGTTCCACGAATCAGCATCGCAGTATCCACGCATCATTTCACAATCTTTCATGGCAGGTTCAACACCTACGTGGAAACATGTTTATAGTTCCACGAATCATCGTTGCAATATCCACAAATCGTTTCACACTCTTTCGTGGCAGGTTCAGCACCTACGTGGAACTAATTTATATAGCCTACACTAATGTTCGTCGATATAGAGACGATACCTGGAAATGTTTAAAAAAATAAATAAATTTGAATGCACGTAAAATCATGAGGTATCATCCTACACCTCAGTCCAGTCTTCACTGGTTGTTGCATTTGACTTAGTTTCCTGTATCATTAATCAGGAAGTCTACAAACCTAAGAGTAGAATTAAGGAATTCATTGAAGTTTTTTTTGTGGGCACAATAATTTGGGAATGCATTTGAGAACTGTTCACAAACAGTGAAGAATTAGAATATGGATATACCAAAGTATGGCAAAAGGCTACTTGAGTTCAAGCTTGCTCAAGGACAATCTACAGGCAAAGCAGTTGTAGGCATATACATGAAGCTTATGAACATGTCCATAATTGCTTCAAAGGGTGAAGACTCATCTATTTGTGAGCTGCATAATTGTCTCATTATGTTCACCATATTTTAAAGTTATTGCGAAAAAGAGGCTCACCCTCAACAACAAAAAATCCATACATGGACTTGCAAGTTGTTTTGGCATCTACTGAAGCACCTGTAGAATCTACTAATGGCATATCAACAACTATGCAACTCCAACTAATCTTGCAAAGGTGATATTTTAAGAAATAAGTGCAAATACTATCTTCAAAATATCTGTTATTGTTGACTCTACTACTTATGTAGATGACACGAGTAAAACATTGCTTTATTCTAGTAAGCATACTATGAATGAATCCATCCTACCACAATTCAGTCCAATGCCAAGTAGAATCCATCCGCTGGGTAATGGTCCAGTGGCAAATTTGACCTAAATTCAAAAAAAGTGTAGCACAACATGACATAGGATGGAAATTTGTCCATGGAGAAGGAAGAATAACACACTATAAATTGTTTTCACATTTCTGGAATTGTTTCATGCATTTTCTTATTGCATGCATGGATCTGGGATGCATAGTTGTTTGATGTTGTACCTTTTGGGGCTATGTTTATTTTGGTATTTTTATTGTTTGAGCATTTTTGTGCCCTTGGTTTTTTTTGGCATATACTTTTGCAACAAGAACATTGAATTGAAGATACAGTGAAAAGAAACACAATTCCTAGGAAAATTCCAGAATAGTCTTGTTACACTGGTGGACTATTGCAGTTTGGTGTTGTTTCCATTGTGTATTACTCAAGTTGTAGACAAACAACAATTCTATGGCCACAAACCCAAGGTCATATTCCAATCACTATAGAGCTATTCCTAAACTAGGAGGACAATGGGGACATTACCGAATAAGACCAAGAGGAATTGGCACAAGGATATATGGATGGCATTAATTAAATTATTATGTTATTTCATATTAATAGTATGGTAGTGTAACACCTCATACTGTATGAGGTTTCACATTGGGGTTTTCAACTAGTACCTTGGAGCATCTTGATGGAATTGGGTATTAGTTAAGATTATTGAACATTGAGAGGAATGTAATTGGATCCATGGATTGTTCTTGTAGCAACTTTTCCCTGTAGCATATCAAATGTAGAAAAAGGCCTACATCTTGGTTCGATCTACTTAAAGAAGCAACACAGTGAAGTAGATCCACATTAATATGTCTAGAAGACACTAGTACAAAATTTGAGCATCTCTACAATCATAATGAGCTATAATTGGGAGGAAATCTATAGTATGGTCTCTCTGACAGCTAAAAATACACTATAAAACACTACCTTCTGTAACATGTAATTTTTTGGCATAAATGAGCAGTTGGAGCATACCTGGAGGGATGTATCCGACTGAGCCAAAACTTGCTAAAATCTTGCGCTTCACCTTTAGCAATGCTGCAACGAAATGGCCAATCCAATACAGAAACATTACTAGTGTGAAGGAATTCTAAGAGGTTTCCTTTATGAGCATATTCATAGAAACGGTAAGCACAATTTGTGTCTAGAAAATGTGCCAATGGTGTCAGGATTTAGGGATGCCATAACCTCCCTTGCTTCTTCAATTCTGCACCAAACGTTCGGTAGTTTCCTGATTTGAAACTTTTGTCATTCTAGTTGAGCTTCTTCACAGAATAACTAATGCCAGAAGGCATGACAGCTTTGTAATAGGTACTAAACTTGTTATTTAGGAAGACATTTACAGGATCTAGAGTGGCTTCCACACCCTTTTCAAAGTCAATCCTTAGCCTATAGATACTATTTGGATGAATAAAATGTCCTTCAATCTTAAGGGCTAGTTGCAATTCTGGAATTTAATGATCGTCACACTTAAATTGTTTGCATGTGAACTTGTCCTATCAATTTATTTTTGGAAAGATCCAAAATTTCTAGCATATACAATCTGGCAAGAGCACTATGAATTGCCCCTTCTAGAGAATTGCGCTTGAGATAACAACAACCTTTTGATTCTTCGTAGAAGCAATATTTATATCATCACTCAAGCATCCTAGGAGCTCAAGCATTATTCTTCTAGCTCATATTTCACATCCTTGTGTCCTTTGAATAATCATAAGGCTTAAGCAACATTTTGCAATGTATGATAAATTCAAAACTGCCATATCAACAGATTATAATGAGTTACACTGACAAGCAAACTAAAACGATAAACTAATATTCAGTAACATGTAATAAAATAAACATATATATCATATAACAAAAAGAGAGATATAGTTGAAGATACTAACCTGGGTGTGAAAGCATTCTTGAAAATATACTCGTAAGTGTTACTTTCAGAAAAGACTGTTTGCGCCTTGAAGAGGCCAGTCTTCTCTAGGAACCAACTGACCCTACAAGAGGGTGTGTACAAACTAGAGTGAGAGAAATGAATGGTGTTGATTAGGTCAATGACAGTCAAGCACAGTACATAACTCAACAGAAATAAAGTCACAAAAATTATAAACTTCAACCAAGTCTTAGCAGAAGAGAAGTGATTATCAGCACACCACAACTAATCACAGGTGATCAAAGTCAAGTACTCTATAAGACAAAAAATTCAACAAGGTGGTATAAAAATAATGAAGGAGGGTAAATGACCGCATTAACCACAATCCAAAGACAAGGTACCACAAGTCCAATAATAAATCAATAAAGGTGGGGAAGGTACAACAAGCATTTAATACCTCAATCAGTAACAGGTAACAAAATAAATATATTGATCATATAACAATAAGAGAGGTATACTTGAAGATCTCCACGCCAACATTAAACCAAAAATCAGATCTGAAGTCTGGGTACAAATATAAACAATGGTCATAAAATAAGAAAATTTAAACAATGGTCATAACATAGGTGTGGGTAGTAGAAGACCCATGACCCTTAGAACAAAGGGTATGCTCCAAATGTGGCCAAACAACCATAGTACTCTATAAGAGCAAAACTTCAACAAGGTGTTTTTAAAAAAGTTACTAAAGGAGGGTAAATGACCCGATTAAACACAAGTGAGAGATAAGGTATACCACAAGACCAATCATAGCTCAATCAAGTTGGGGAAGGTACAACCAGTCATATCCCTCTCAAATGTATAACCGTTCTATATAACCTGAAAGTTCATCATCACAGTATAAGGAAGGGTGGTGGGATGCCAAATAAAAATATCCCTCATTTCTCTCTATGCAATCCTAATAGAATCACATAATAGATAAGTACCTTGTACTATAGAAAATAAAATCCACCGGTGTTAACATAATTTTGATCTCTATGAACTTCAACACTCCACTGTGGTCGTTGTGCTGAAGTTGGTCCTCGAGATGTAATGGGCAGTAATCTGATAACATAATTTTCCTCTCTTTGAGTAACAGTTGATAAAATAAACTTATTGATCATATAACAATAAGAGAGGTATAGTTGAAGATCTCCACATCAACATTTAACCAAAAATCAGATCTGAAGTGTGGTACTATTTCTGAATAGTGCTAAAGCAACAATAAAATATTTTACAACATAATTTTGATCTCTATCAACTTCAACACTCCTCTGTGGTGCTTGTGCTGAAGTTGGTCCTCCAGATGTAATGGGCAGTAATCTTATAACATAATTTTCATCTCTTTTAGTAACAGTTGATAAAATAAACAAATTGATCATATAACAATAAGAGAGGTATAGTTGAATATCTCCACATCAACATTTAATCAAAAATCAGATTTGAAGTGTGGTACTATTTCTTAATAGTGCTACAAAACCAGTAAAATATTTTACAACATAAATTTGATCTCTATAAACTTCAGCACTCCTCTGTGGTCCCTGTGATGAAGTTGGTCCTCGAGATGTAATGGGCAGTAAGCAAATTATTAATAGTGATGATCATCAAAGTCATGATGAACATATCTAATATATCTAATATAAAGAGAATCAATTTTTCATACTAATATATCTACATGCAGCACATATAGGAGTGATGATGTGTGAGAAAGCAAAAAATTTGAATATTAAAATACAAAATAATTATAACCAAGCATACAATGACTTGTGATGACATTTAAATTTAAAATTCAAATTCTAAAAAAATAAAAGATATAAATGGGAAAATTCCTAAGAGCATCACATAAAAGATAAGTATCTTGTAACTATACCAAATAAAAGTTATCTATGTTACATACTAACAATGTTTCATACTAACAATGTTTCATACTAACAACATCAATATCCATCAAAATACAAGTCATGAATTTAAGTTGCATCTACTTTTTCGTTGATTTTTGTTTTTTTGCATTGAAAAAACTTGCGAGTATGGTATCACAATCATCAATTCGCCCAGTATTTACTGCGATATCTCCTATTATTGTTTGTGTTTCCATGCCCTCATTTATGCCACTTCTTGTACATCACTGGGAAGGGCGTGGAGGCAGTTTTGAAGGGGTGTGAACTGCAACAACGGAAATTAGCATATATATATGGTGTTAAATTGTTATTGAAATAAATATTTCATTATTTTGATTAAAATTACAATATTTCTCTTTACCAGTCTCTGTAGATGTGACAACTAAGGTGTTAATTGGAGGTCTAGTTGCTTCCTGTTGCAGTTCATGTTCCTGAGCTGCATGGTCTTCCATTGAAAGAAGAAAATTTATAAGTATACGTCAGGAAATATATATATCTAATCACAGTAGAGATTTCTATTTCCAAAGCATACATACTAGAATGGACACTATGCTCCACACTATCATGGGACATGTTCACCCCAACATCAACTTGTACTTGCTGAGTACAGCTAGATTCACTGCTGCGGTTGCATTGTTGCTTAAAAACAAACATAAATTTTTAGTTATGGGTGATATAATCAATATTACTGAATAGACTTTAATAGTATACTACAATTGGTGATATACCTGCATTTGCGTCATTGGGAGATTCGAGTCTTCCCAGAGCTTTTCCGATGTTCAACCACACTTTTAAAACAAAACTTGAAACCAAGCTTAAGGTCTTCCTCGGTGGCAGCAGCTTGGAACGTATTTCCCTACAATGCATGGTAGCACATTTTAAAATTTCCAGTATCAAAATCAGATATTGTTTGGTACTATTAAATAAATATTCCCAACAATTAATCATTTAATACTTACGATTCTTTCTCTTAGTTTTCTATAGCCACCCTAGCCCAATTTATGTTGCCCGTGCTTTCCCATTCTAGCCTTGGTTGCTTTGGAGGTGTTAGGTAGCCTATATATGAAAATTTTGAAAAACCTTAGATATCAAAAATCTTACTTAAAACAAAAAAGAAAAAAATAATTGAGCTTGTTTCAATAAAAAGATGATATATGTTGTACCTTGCTTTACCAGGCCGTGGTTGTCTTCCTTATTTTTTTAGCAAGTTCTCCCTTGCATCATCTATGAGTGCCTTCCAGTCTTTCTCCTGAACCATGGGAGGGCGCTCATGCTTGAGTTCAGCTTGCAATATTTCCCTATATTGGGCCCTAGTATATTTCAAATTCTCACCGGCTAACTTTGCAACAACTTTCCTATTGAAAGTATTTCCGAACAAGTTGACCATGTGGTCCATCAATTCATCTCTCTTATTGCTATCTTGGCTATTCCACCGTGTGAGAATGGTGGGGCCAAACATCTCCAAGGATTTGTCATTCAAATGCCTGTAGAAGACATTGTTTCCTGCAAAAACATGTCATCCATTCATTTATAATAATTTCAATGTTTGTCTATTTCAATTTCATCATTAAAATCAATAAATTAATTAATAAATACCTGCAATCTTCTGAACCTTGATAGGAACAAAAGAGTCATCCACCAGAAAGGTGAGATCTAGTGATCCTGTGCTTTTAACTCGTGCTGCTCCATGCTCGTCTATAGTACGTTCATCTCCAGAGTCATGTGGAGTCCTAGGATCTGTATCATCATGCTCTGGCATGGCATCATGCTATGGCATGGCATCATGCCCCATCTCATTAGTACTCGCATCATCAATGGATTTGAGGCCACCCGCAGGAGTGGCAAAAAGCCTCATTGTTACATTGCTTCTTTTTTGTTGCATTGGACCGTCACTGCTACCTATACCTATCTCGACAGGTTATGATCTAGTCACGGGTTTTAAAAATTCCTACAAACAATAAACTTTACTTTATCAGATCACTTGGAAAAATAAAAAACATAATATCAAATATGAAATCATGTCATAGCTTAACTAAATTTGTGAAGATGCCACTTACCCCTTAAGATTGTATTTCATCTTCCAGCTGTTGAATCCTTTCCCTGTTCTCTTGTGTCAAGGGCCTTTTGTGAGCCAAGGAAAGCATTCCTATGTTTGAATTTTTCAAGGTTGTTCTAAAAGTGTGCAGTGGGTCAGTGGAATAGAAAATGTCTTCCTCAAACCCCTCATCACCCAGATTGGGTGCACATGACTAAATTCGTCAAACAATAAATTAAATTAAGCAATATAATTTTAACATCATTCGAATATTGATATTGTAATGAAAATTAGGTTAATATTATGCACTAACACTTACCTGACGCAGTGTTATGGCCGATGAGTGTCCACGATCAACCGACACTGTGGAAGCAGCAGGTGCCTTTCCATGGTCTGGAATGAACCAGTAGTCCATCATAATGTCTGGAAAAATGAACCAGTAATCCATCATAAGCTCAGAATAATGTGAATGTTGGTAGTTGACATTGAATGCTAACATACTAAATCAAAATAGTTATTGTACGTAACACTTACCTGACAGGCCAGAGAGTGTGACCTTCCACAGTCTCCCTCGACCACGGAAGCAATAGGTGCCTTTCCAATGGCATCGTCCTGACATAATAAAACAATAAATAAACGTTTACCTCATACTAAATAATTGTAACATAAACAAAAATGAGATATTGCATTACTATTTATTTTTACCTCGGAAGTAGAAGATACATGTTATGCTGCATGTCAATGTGCAGACTCCTGCCATAGTTTAATGAGCATGCTATTATATGGAAATATTAACAATAAGCACGGAAAAAGCAAATGCTAACAGTGAAAATCGGAACATCTTATTATTGGAGTCATATTTATTTTCTATATTTAACATTTACCTGACGAGGCGTAGATTCTGACCTTCCATAGTCACCCTAGACCATGGAAGCAACATGTGACTTTCCACTACCTCCACCCTAAACAAATGTCAGTAGTCAATAATTACATCATAAACAAAAATGAGATATTCATAGAAGTGTAATCACCATGTAATCACATGGAAATATTCATAATAAGCATGAATAAAGCGAATGACAATAGTGGAAATCGAATGTTAACAGAAAAAACAAAACAAAACATTTAGTTAGTGTAGTCATGTTTATTTACTACATTTAGCATTTACCTGATGATGCATAGTTTATGACGGTCCACGGTTCCCCTGGACCGCGGAAGCCACATCTATTCTATTTTAGTTGTAATCGATCAACAACTCTTCACCTGGAAGTATTATTTTTATTGCACATATAAATATACGATGATGTTCACATGCCTCGAATTCGCAATTTGGTTGCTTATTTCACTAGTACAAAATGAGAGATAAGTGATCGAGCGACCAAAAAAATTGGTCACCACATCTTTTTCAAGGGATAAATGACCAAAATTGAGAAATTTTAAGTGAACTAACTAAAAATCACCATGATAAATGACCAATTTGGTCACGGGATAGGAACAAAACTAAAAATGACCAAGTTAAATGACCAATTTGGTCACAAGATAAGAACTAAACTAAAAATGACCACATAACAATTGGTCATTTTTAGTTGTGTCATTCCAGCAATGGAAAATTAAAATTTTGATGATGAATTTGTACAATTTACTAAATTTTAACACAGTGGATGGATTCAGAGACCCCCTAAAATCCATCCGCAGTGTTAAAATTTAGTAAATTGTAACATTAATAGTACACAACTTGGATTACTTTTCAATACATGTCTTCTAAGGGATCATTTATTTGAGGCCATCCTGATTTCTATTGTGTTAGATGATAGGAGAATCATTGAGATGCTCGTATAGGGGTTTCTCTACTAATTAGTGCTTTGGGTGTGGTCAGTTGATATCTAGATAATACATCATGTCTTGCATATAGTTTATCAAGTGATAGATGAGTTCTTCTACACATGGTTGAGTCGAGTCTCAGTCGATATTTGTCGTATTTCCCTTTTGGAATTATCATGTCCTAAAGTTAGTGTCACTCCGTTCAGCTTTTTGTACTGGTTGTGTTCGTATTTTGTTTGAACAAAAACATCATCGTTGGACCATCTCGGCAGTATGTTAAAGTTTCGACAAGTTCATGTATTTTGTGTCATGTTAGCTAAAAATTATCAATTTCATAACCTCCAATATTATTAATTCTCCATGATATGCATTAAACATTCACCATGGTTCTCTTTGCACTTGAGTTCAAAAATATTTAAAGTCCCCTTGGGTCCCTCCCTTACAAGAAATAGCCAATAAACTCCATTTTGAAGAAAAGATAATTCCTCCCTTTTTGTAAAAATCCCTTTGTTCCCATCTCCTTGAATAATAATAATAATAATAAATCTGTAGTATGGTCTCTCTGACAGCTAAAAATACACTATAAAACACTACGTTCTGTAACATGTAATGTTTTGGCATAAATGAGCAACTGGAGCATACCTGGAGGACGTATCCGACTAAGCCAAACCTTGCCAAAACCTTGCGCTACACCTTTAGCAATGCTGCAATGAAATCCCCAATCCAATACAGAAACATTATTAGTGTGAAGGAAGTCTGAGAGGTTTCGTTTATGAGCATATTCATAGAAAAGGTAAGCACAATTTGTGTCTAGAACATGTGCCAAAGGTGTCAGGATTTAGGGATGTCGTAGCCTCCCTTGCTTCTTCAATTCTGCACCAAATGTTCGGTAGTTTCCCAATTTGAAACTTTTGTCCTTCTAGTTGAGCTTCTTTATAGAATAACTAATGCCAGAAGGCATGACATCTTTGTAATAGGTACTAAACTTGTTATTTAGGAAGACATTTAAAGGATCTAGAGTGGATCAATCCTTAGCCTATGGATACTATTTGGATGAATAAAATGTCCTTCAATCTTACGGGCTAGTTGCAATTCTTGAATTTGATGATCGTCACACTTAAATTATTTGCATGCCATAATGAACAATGCAACATTCAACAGTGTAAGACTCATCATATTTGACAAAGAACCTGGAACTTGTCCTATCAATTTATTGTTGGAAAGATCCAAAATTTCTAGCATATACAATCTGGAAAGAGCACTATGAATTGCCCCTTCTAGAGAATTGCGCTTGAGATAACAACAACCTATTGATTCTTCCTAGAAGTAATATTTATATCATCACTCAAGCATCCTAGGAGCTCAAGCATTCTTCTTCAAGCTCATATTTCACATCCTTGTGTCCTTTGAATAATCATAAGGCTTAAGCAACATTTTGCAATGTATGATAAATTCAAAACTGCCATATCAACGGATTAAAATGAGTTACACTCGAAAGCAAACTAAACGATAAACTAATATTCAGTAACATGTCATAAAATAAACATATATATCATATAACAAAAAAAGAGATATAGTTGAAGATACCAACCTGGGTGTGAAACCATTCTTGAAAATATACTCAGAGGTGTTACTTTCAGAAAAGACTGTGTGTGCCTCAAAGAGTCCAATCTTCTCTACGAACTAGCTGACCCTACAAGAGGGTGTGTACAAACTAGAGAGAGAGAAATGACTGGTGTTGATTAGGTCAATGACAGTCAAGAATAGTACATAACTGAAAAGAAATAAAGTCACAAAAATTATAAACTTCAACCAAGTCTCAGCAGAAGAGAGGCGATTATCAGCACACTACAACTGATCACAGGTGATGAAAGTCAAGTACTCTATAAGACCCAAAATTCAACAAGGTGGTATAAAAAAAATGGACGGTAAATGACCACATTAACCACAAGTCAAAGACAAGGTACCACAAGTCCAATAATAACTCAATCAAGGTGGGGAAGGTACAACAAGTATTTAATAACTCAATCAGTAATAGGTAATAAAATAAACATATTGATCATATAACAATAAGAGAGGTATACTTGAATATCTCCACGTCAAGATTAAACCAAAAATAAGATCTGAAGTCTGGGTACAAATATAAACAATGGTCATAAAATAAGAAAATATAAACAATGGTCATAACATAGGTGTGGGTAGTAGAAGACCCATGACCCTTAGAACCAAGGGTATGCTCCAAATGTGGCCAAACAACCATAGTACTCTATAAGAGGAAAACTTCAACAAGGTGTTTTTAAAAAAGTTACTCAAGGAGGGTAAATGACCCCATTAAACACAAGTGAAATATAAGGTATACCACAAGACCAATCATAGCTCAATCAAGTTGGGGAAGGTTCAACCAGTCATATCTCTCTCAAATGTATAACTGTTCTATATAACCTAAAAGTTCATCATCACAGTATAAGGAAGGGTTGTGCGATGCCAAATAAAAATATCCCTCATTTCTCTCTATGCAATCCTAATAGAATCAAATAACAGATAAGTACCTTGTACTATAGAAAATAAAATCCATCTGTGTTAACATAATTTTGATCTCTATCAACATCAGCACTCCTCTGTGGTCCTTGTACTGAAGTTGGTCCTCAAGATGTAATGGGTAGTAATCTTATAACATAATTTTCATCTCTTTGAGTAACAGTTGATAAAATAAACGTATTGATCATATAACAATAAGAGAGGTATAGTTGAAGATCTCCACATCAACATTTAACCAAAAATCAGATCTGAAGTGTGGTACTATTTCTGAATAGTGCTAAAGAAACAATAAAATATTTTACAACATAATTTTGATCTCTATCAACTTCAGTACTCCTCTGTGGTCCCTGTGCTAAAGTTGGTCCTCGAGATGTAATGGGCAGTAATCTTATAACATAATTTTCATCTCTTTCAGTAACAGTTGATAAAATAAACAAATTGATCATATAACAATAAGAGAGGTATAGTTGAAGATCTCCACGTCAACATTTAACCAAAAATCAGATCTGAAGTGTGGTACTATTTCTCAATAGTGCTAAAGCAACAGTAAAATATTTTACAACATAAATTTGATCTCTATCAACTTCAACACTCCTCTGTGGTCCCTGTGATGAAGTTTGTCCTCGAGATGTAATGGGCAGTAATCAAATTATAAATAGTGATGATCATCAAAGTCATGATGAACATATCTAATATATCTAATATAAAGAGAATCATCTTTTCAGACTAATATATCTACATGCACCACATACAGGAGGGATGATGTGTGAGAAAACACAAAATTTGAATATTAAAATACAAAAGAATGATAAACAAGCATACAATGACTTGTGATGACATTTAAATTTAAAATTCTAATTCTAAGAAAATAAAAGATATAAATGGGAAAATTCTTAAGAGCATCACATAAAAGATAAGTACCTCATAACTATACCAAATAAAAGTTATTTATGTTACATACTAACAATGTTTCATACTAACAACATCGATATCTATCAAAATACAAGTCATGAATTTAAGTTGCATCTACTTTTTCGTTGATTTCTGCTTTTTTGCATTGAAAAAACTTTTGAGTATGGTATCACAATCATCAATTGGCCCAGTATTTACTGCAATATCTCCTATTATTGTTTGTGTTTCCATGCTCTCATTTATGCCACTTCTTATACGTCACTGGGTAGGGCATGGAGGTAGTTCTGAAGGGGTGTGAACTGCAACAATGGAAATGAGCATATATATATGGTGTTGAATTATTATAGAAATAAATATTTCATTATTTTGATTAAAATTACAATATTTCTCTATACCAGTCTATGTAGATGTGACAACTGGGGTGTTAATTGGAGGTCTAGTTGCTTCCTCTTGCAGTTCATGCTCTTGAGCTGCATGGTCTTCCATTGAAAGAAGAAAATTTATAAGTATACGTTAGGAAATATATATATCTAATCATAGTAGAGATTTCTATTTCCAAAGCATACATACCAGAATGGACACTATGCTCCACACTATCATGGAACATGTTCACCCCAACATCAACTTGTACTTGCTGAGTACCACTAGATTCACTGCTGCGGTTGTATTGTTGCTTAAAAACAAACATAAATTTTTAGTTATGGGTGATATAATCAGAATTACCGAATAGAATTTAATAGTATACTACAATTGGTGATATACCTGCATTTGCGTCATTGGGAGATTGGAGTCTTCCCCAAGCTTTTCCAATGTTCAACCACACTTTTAAAACAAAACTTGAAACCAAGCTTAAGGTCTTCCTCGGTGGCAGCAGCTTGGAACATATTTCCCTGCAATGCATGGTAACACATTTTAAAATTTCCAGTATCAAAATTAGATATTTGTTCGGTACTATTAAATAAATATTCCCAACAATTAATCATTTAATACTTACGATTCTTTTTCTTAGTTTTCTATAGCCACCCTGGCCCAGTCTATGTTTCCCGTGCTTTTCCATTCTAGCCTTGGTTGCTTTGGAGGTGTCATGTATCCTATATATGAACATTTTGAAAAACCTTAGATATAAAAATCTTACTTAAAACAAAAAAGAAAAAAATAATTGAGCTTGTTTCAATAAAAAGATGATATATGATGTACCTTGCTTTACCAGGCTATGGTTGTCTTCCTTGTTTTTTTAGCAAGTTCTCCTTTGCATCATCTATGAGTGCCTTCCACTCTTTCTCCGGAACCATGGGAGGGCGCTCATGCTTGAGGTCAGCTTGCAATCTTTCCCTATATTGGGCCCTGGTATATTTCAAATTCTCACCAGCTAACTTTGAAACAACTTTCATGTTGAAAGTATTGTCGAACAAGTTGACCATGTGGTCCATCAATTCATCTCTCTTATTGCTATCTTGGCTATTCCACCGTGTGAACATGGTGGGGCCAAACATCTCCAAGGATTTTCAATTCAAATGCCTGTAGAAGATAATGTTTCCTGATAAAACATGTTATCCATTCATTTATAATAATTTCAACGTATGTCTATTTCAATTTCATGATTAAAATCAATAAATTAATTAATAAATACCTGCAATCTTCTTAACTTTGATAGGAACACAAGAGTCATCCACGAGAAAGGTGATATCTAGTGATCCTGTCCTTTTAACTCGTGCTTCTCCAGGAAAAGTTTCATGGTCGTCTACAGTATGTTCATCTCCAGAGTCATGTGGAGTCCTAGGTTCCGTCTCATCATGCTCTAGCATGGCATCATGATCTAGCATGGCATCATGATCCGACATGGCATCATGATCCGGCATGGCATCATGGCTCGTCTCATCAATGCCCGTGTCATCAATGGATTCGAGGCCAACCGTAGGAGTGGTAAAAAGTCTCATTGTTACATTGCTTCTTTTTAGTTGCATTGGACTGTCACTGCTACCTATACCTATCTCGGCAGGTTATGATCTCGTCACGGGTTTTAAAAATTCCTACAAACAATAAACTTTACTTTATCAGATCACTTGGAAAAATAAAAAACATAATATCAAATATGAAATCATGTCATAGCTTAACTAAATTTGTGAAGATACCACTTACCCCATAAGCTTGTATTTCATCTTGCACCTGTTGAATCCTTTCCCTATTCTCTTGTGTCAAGGGCCTTTTGCGAGCCAAGGCAAGCATTTCTATGTTTGACCTTTTCAAGGCTATTCTAAAAGTGTGCAGTGGGTCCGTGGAATAGAAAATGTCTTCCTCAAACCCCTCATCACCCAGATTGGGTGCATGTGACTAAATTCATCAAACAATAAATTAAATTAAGCAATATAATTTTAACATCATTCGAATATTGATATTGTAATGAAAATTAAGTTAATATTATGCACTAACACTTACCTGACGTGGTGTTATGGTCGATGAGTGCCACAATGAACCGACACCGTGGAATCAGCAGGTGCCTTTCCACAGTCCTGAATGAACCAGTAGTCCATCATAATATCGGAAAAATGAACCAGTAATCCATCATAAGCTCAGAATAATGTGAATGTCCGTAGTGGACATTGAATGTTAACATACTAAATCGAAACATTTAGTTATTGTACGTAACACTTACCTGATGGGCCACAGAGTGTGACCTTCCATGGTCTCCCTTGACCATGGAAGCAGCAGGTGCCTTTCCAATGGCGCCACCCTGACATAATAAATCAATAAATAAATGTTTACCTCATACTAAATAATTGTAACATAAACAAAAATGAGATATTGCATTAATATTTCTTTTTACCTCGGAAGTAGAAGATACATGTTCTGCTGAATGTCAATGTGCAGACTCCTGCCACAGTTTTATGAGCATGCTATCATATGGAAATATTAACAATAAGCACGGAAAAAGAAAATGCTAACAGTGAAAATCGGAACATCTTTTTATTGTAGTCATATTTATTTGCTATATTTAACATTTACCTGACGAGGCATAGATTATGACCTTCCATAGTCACCCTGGACTGTGGAAGCAGCATGTGCCTTTCCACTACCTCCACCCTAAACAAACGTCAATAGTCAATAATTACATCATAAACAAAAATGAGATATTCATAGAAGTGTAATCACCATGTAATCACATGGAAATTTTCATAATAAGCATGAATAAAGCGAATGACAACAGCGGAAATCGAATGTTAACAAAAAAAACAAAACATTCAGTTAGTGTAGTCATGTTTAGTTACTACATTTAGCATTTACCTGATGATGCATAGTTTCTAACAGTCCACGATTACCCTGGATGGAGGAATCCACATCTATTCTATTTTAGTTGTAATCGATCAACAACTCTTCACCTGCAAGTATTATTTTTATTGCACATATAAATATACGATGATGTTCACATGCCTCGAATTCGCAATTTGGTTGCTTATTTCACTAGTACAAAATGAGAGATAAGTGACTGAGCGACCAAAACAATTGGTCACCACATCTTTTTCAAGGGATAAATGACCAAAATTGAGAAATTTTAAGTGAACTAACTAAAAATTACCAAGATAAATGATCAATTTGGTCACGAGATAAGAACAAAACTAAAAATGACCACATAACAATTGGTCATTTTTAGTTGTGTCATTCCAGCAATGGGAAATTAAAATTTCGATAATGAATTTGTACAATTTACTAAATTTTAACACTGCGGATGGATTCAGAGACCCCCTAGAATCCATCCGCAGTGTTAAAATTTAGTAAATTGTAACATTAATAGTACACAACTTGGATTACTTTTCAATACATGTCTTCTAAGGGATCATTTATTTGAGGCCATCCTGATGCCGATTGTGTTAGATGATAGGAGAATCATTGAGATGCTAATTTAGGGGTTTCTCTACTAATTAGTGCCTTGGGTGTGGTGAGTTGATATTTAGATAATACATCATGTCTTGCATATAGTTTATCAAGTGATAGATGAGTTCTTCTACACGTGGTTAAGTCGAGTCTCAGTCGATATTTGTCGTCTTTCCCTTTTGGAATTGTCATGTCCTAAAGTTAGTGTCACTCCGTTCAGCTTGTTGTACTGGTTGTGTTCATATTTTGTTTGAAAAAAACCATCGTCGTTTGACCATATCGACAGTATGTTAAAGTTTCGACAAGTTCATGTATTTTGTGTCATGTTAGCTAAAAATTGTCAATTTCATAACCTCCAATATTATTAATTCTTCATGATATGCATTAAACATTCACCATGGTTCTCTTTGCACTTGAGTTAAAAAATCTTTAAAGTCCCCCTGGGTCCCTCCCTTACAAGAAATGGCCAATATCCTCCATTTTGAAGAAAAAATAATTCCTCCCTTTTTATAAAAATCCCTTTGTTCCCATCTCCTTGAATAATAATAATAATAATAATAAATACCCCCATAATCGCAGTTAACCCCTTCTCCTTTCACATATAAAATAAATAAATTATCAAAAACATTTTTTCCCTGTATATTTTCACCCATATATAATATTAATATATTTTATAGTTATTATATATATTTATATAATTAATATATGTAACTAATATTAACAAATTAAGAAAAAGAAGAATATAAACAAAACAAATGTAACAGATAGAGGGAAACTCAAAAAAAGTGAAAAATGAATGAGCGGTGAATTAGAAAATAGATTGAGAGAGAAAATAAAAGAAAATAGGGCCTCCAATAGATCTGATCTCCACGAATTGCTCAGAAAAAGAAAATTTCTCCATATGGTTGCAAGGATCTCCATGTGATCTCCACGACTTTGCGCACATGAAGCAAAGTTCCCCATATGTAGTTTGCAAGGATCTCTATTTGATAAGCTTCTTGATTTTGCTTCAGATCATCTATTTGCCATCAATATTTTCAATAATATTTGGGGTGGATTTGAAACCCTAGCTCAACTACTGCAGCACAATGATGCTTTAGGTAACAATCATGCACGATAAGATCATTTGTAAGCTTCAGTTTATCTCAGAGATCCAAACTAGCCATGAATGGTAAATTGGGTGTACGATTGGCACCTGGCCATTATGGATGTATGGCTACTATAAGTACTGATCGTGGAAGCACGCCCTCATTCCCGCATGCGTGGCCTCGCCTTGCTCGTGTGAGTGAAGCTATAAAAAGGTAATTTCCCTATTAAATTAAGCAAGGTACAAACTAATCGCCTGTTAATAGGGCATTACTGAAGTTATTGCATTTACCCTTTATTCCCTACAAGAAATGAAGTCTTTACGGATTTCCTGGGGAAATAGTAACTGCGACAGATTTTTGCTGCAAGTTATCCTACCAGAATTTAATTACAGAACATTGCTATAGGTACTTCCCCTTTAGGGTAATTCCTATATGTAAGCAAGAATTGTAATGATCAGGTAACAATTCCTAATGGTTTAGGGGTTGTGCTTTTCATCAATTGGGAGATACGTATGCAACTAGACGTAGGTAGCCCAGTAAACCATTAACCAAAATCTGGAATGGTAGAGGTGCATGTCCTGAGTGAGCACTCAGTGAATATTGTATTTTTCTGAAAGCAAAGGTAATCAATTCCGATTTAGATCTTTTTTAATATCACAAATCTGTTTGCTTAGCATTTATGGATGAATAATTTTGTTGAGACATTTTCCTTGCAGGTGCTGGCCATTAATATGATATTTCTTGGTGTTGTAGTCTTTCTACCTTTTCAACAAGGACAAATAGTGCTTTCCATTGCATCTCAACTTGTAGTCACCACATATGATGCATTACTTACAAGAGGGATATCTAGCGCTATAGGTTCAGATTTGGGTCGCCCTAAAATTACTTTAAAGAATAGTCTCAAGTCAGTTGCAAATTTGTAAGCAACTACCCTGACCAAGGAGCTTCTTCAAGGGAATATGAGCACTGGTATGCCTAACTTTGATGGAAGTTCTAATATTACTACAGCTGGAGGTTTGGTGGAAGTATTGATAGAAGCCTTGCTTGCTTCTTTGCGGGATTCTGATGCTGCAGTTCTCTTTCTATTGGTTACATGGTCATTTTGCTTTTTGTTTTACGTTATATTGTTTTAATAGCCTTGATACATTACAACAAAGGTGAACCTCTGACAATGGAAAGGATCTATGGTATAGCTTCTTTGGCAGAGGCCGCTCCTTTTCTTGCAAGGTCATTACTGTCCGGAGTAAAATATTTTTTCACCATGGTGAAGGTTGCTTTTCTTTTACTAGTGGATATTGGATTTTAACCTTTATTATGTTGTTGGTGGCTGGATGTCTACACCATTAGCATGCTTGGAACAACATTGTCTTAGAGAATGAGCTATGGCGAGTCTAATAGCACCCAATCTTGGCACGTCCTTGAGGTTGAAGCCTGCATTTTCCCATCTTTTGCGAGCAAATATATTGGTGGGCTTTACTTATCCATTTTCCATATTGTTGATTTTATTTTTGCTACCTCCTGTCATATTATTGATCCTGTAACTGTCAAATGTTGTGTTTACCCTTTTCAAATGGAGGATCCTTTTTTATTTTTATTAAGAGATCGCCTCCACACACAACCCCCTTGAGATCCATGTGTATTGTGCATATTCTGGCTGTGACCTTTTCACATTTGGCCTCCATTTATAACATAAAATGTGCATTTTATCATATAATATAATATAATATAACATAATATAAATATAATATTATATATATAATATTTATACGATATGGTTTTAAAATATAAAAATATTATATTAATATATAATATAATAATATTAATCATTCTTAAAAAGTCAAATACGAGGGAAAGTAAAACGTGCATTTTATAATATAATATAATATAACATAATATTAATATAATATGATATGGTTTTAAAATATAAATATATTATATTAATATATAATATAATAATATTAATAATTTTTCAAAAGTCAAATACATGGAGGGAAATAAAAATGGGGAATTTTTTTGGGGGGGAAATAGAAATTGGCAGAAGCTGAAAATAAAATAAAATTTGGGGGAAAATTGAAAAGGCTTTTCTATGCTCGACTGAGAAGATATGGAATGGACATGGCTGAAATTTACATGATTTACTCTGCAATGGATCTCCATGTCTTGGTTAGAGGTAAGCATATGGAATCAAATTTTTGATATAAGCATATAAATTCATTTTTTTAATGTAGGGTTTCTGTTTACTGGCTGAGGAAATCTCCTCCCTGTCATGTCATGACTATGTCTAGGCACAAATTAGTAGGAAAGTCGTGTTATTTTTGTCAACGAATTCATCAATAATGTGTCACTTGTCAACAGGCTATTGAGAAAGCAATGAAGGGAAAATTATTCGTTAAGAGCCGATAAGTTCTGTTATAAGCATATGGTTAAAGGATTTTAGTAGGAATCTAAATGATGAAGGTTAGTACACATTCGTTTACCCTGCGTTTTCGTTTTGTTAATACATTGTATATATATCTTATTGGTATTTTACCTTTCCACTGGAGGATTTCACCACATTTCGATCACAGAGTTCAGCTCTGTATCAGATCGAAGTTATTGATCAATGATAACTTCTCTGAAATCATTTTGGGTTTATTAAAAAAATGTTAAATTGTATCTTACCACTGCGCTGGAATATTTTCACCACATTTCGATCACAGAGTTAAACTCTGTATCAGATCGGAGTTATTGATCAATGATAACTTATATGAAATCGTTTTGGGTTTATTAGAATTTTTAAATTGTATCTTACCTCATGTTGATTCTTTAAATAAAGTAGGTAAACTAATTGACAGAGCATCAAGACCAGATAACAAAAGTGACATTTCCACTGCCAAAAGCACTAGTATGGAAGACAAAAATTCAAGGTATGAAATGACTCTTATAACTACACCAGATGAGGATGTAGTGGCTAAAAAGAAATTTAATATTTCCATCTTTTCAAAGGAGAGTGAAAATGCAGAAAGATACGAACCCATTGATTCACAATGTATTAGGAATTAGTATTCTAAATGTTTTAGGTTTTTTATCCTTTTGGTATAATTTTGGTCAAATGTGTATATGTGGGACATCGTTTGATTTACTCTAAAAAATGAAACAAAGTGGCATGGCACAACAATATACTCTCTTCTCTTTGCATTGTGATAAATAGTTTAACCTCTAATTCTTCATGAGTTGGGTGCCACTGACAGAGAGATTATTGGTGCATAGTATTATTAGTTTAGTAGTGGGGTGATGTATTCTCAGTACTCCAGAAACAAGCTCAGAATATTGTACAAGAAAGTATCATGCACCTTGAAATTGTCCTGAGCTCTTTTATTGAATTGCATGCACATTAAATGTTTACTTTCTCTATCATAGGGGTGTTGCTGCTCGAGCTTTACATTTATCACGAGGAGTGGAGAAGGAAAGGGGAAGAGTCACCTATACAGTAGTGCTTGAAGGTATTTGCAGATTCAGTGTGCAAGAAATGAATACAAAGGGATCTTATAGCACTATACGGGTTTCATGTCTCGATATGATGAAGGCAGGTAAAACTTTCATCTTGGTTCTATTTCCTTTCTTCATAATTTCTTGTCAATACAATAGAAATTCTTAGTTCATTTTCTATAATGTAAGAATTTAACTTTTCCATCATAATGAATGATCTGTTTGAAGACAGGGTAACAAATCCTCCCACTCTAAGGTGGTAATCTGGTTTTACTTAGATTTGCATCTCTACTACTAACATAAATGTATGTGGTTTATATTATGTAAGCTATTGAATGGCATGCTCAACATAGCAATTTGACTAGTCCTTTAATTATATTGATCACTCTGAAGCATGGGAAGTGTAGTTAATGAATGGAATATTATGGAAGTTTGGCTTGGATCCTCCCTGTCCACCATCTCCACTGAATTAAATTAAATATTGTTCTCACCTCTGCGTCACGGAAAAGTTGTCCATATTTTAATTTTGGAAAGCCTTTCAGAAGACAAATTCCAGTAAATGAGTGAGACGAGAATTTTTCATGAGTTTCGTTAAACAACGAACATGCCTGAGGGCTACGTATGTGGTTTAGGGCCGGACAATCTCGCTCATTTGACTGATCGTACGGTGTAAGCTTCTGGAATATCTGGAGATTAGTGATGTTCTGGATGGGTTCACAACTTCAATGTATAAGATTTGAAGTAGTAGATGGACGTGATAACGTATGGCCCAACTCAAATTAGGAATTAGTATTCTAAATGTTCTAGGTTTTTTTATCTTTTCGGTATAATTTTGGTCAAATGTGTATGTGTGGGACATCCTGAATTGGAGATTTGAAAAATCACAAATATATAGAAGAAGTTCACAGTTCAACAAAAGGAAAAAAGTTCATACTTGATGTGTGCTTGGAGAAACATTTGCCAGTTTTTTAATTAACACCTCGATTGCACCTTTTTCCATGATGGCCACTTTAGTTTCACTACTATAAGAAGCAATTATTGATAGCAACCACAGTGCAACTGTTCCTCCCAACACTGATGCAGGATCATGCACTAGGAATGCTTCTCTTTCCTAAACATGCCCTCCCTGAAATGTGCGACCTTGAACTTCTTCAAATTTATCAACTATCAAATCATTCATTTCCATAGCATACTTCATCATGTGAACAAGAGAGTGAATAAGCTGTGCAAAGAGCCCATATTCATTGAGAGCATCTAGTGCTATTTGCTTTTGTTCCTTCGTAGCACAAATAAGAAGAGTAGTTCCTCCAACTTCCACTTCTAAGATAGAAGAATATATGACTCGGTTTGCCAAAGCATCAATGCATCTTGGTGTTTCTACCACCAAATATCCAAGAACTACAGACTGGTCTCTACACAGTCTCGAAAGAACCTCAATTTCCTTTTCTTGAACTGGTGGAAGTCCGATGGCTAAGCACTTCACCAATGGTTCCAAGTTGTTCAGCAATTCAGTAAGGACTGCCCACGTTGGAATTCCAGGACCTCCACCTTGTTTCACTCTAGCTAATATGGAAAGGGATTCTAAATCATCTGATGATGTTACATTGTCCAGATCAGTGGAAGCCAGAAAGGTTACCAAGGAAAGAACTATACCATAGTGATGAATACGTTCAACGAGCACATTTTCAACAAGCATATGACTCAGCAATCGAGCAAGCGCAGTTGCTGCATGCCCCTTTCCCCCTTTTGTGCCACCCCTGAGGACTCTTGTCAATGATGGGATGATATCCTCTGCTAAAGCTTGCTCAGCAATTTGGGCATCTAAAAGAAGATTAGCCAATGCATTGATTTCCATTTCTGCAGCAGAAATGCTTGAAGGCTTCCCAAGTTCAATTAATGGTTTGACTACACCACTAGCAATATATACCACATCTTTTGTTGTTTCAGTTGAGGATAAAAGTGATCCAAGTGCTCGAGCTGACTGCATAGCAACATGCTCAGTTCCAATATCTAATAAATTGATAAAAGGGTTGATGATTTCTAGCCTTCTAATATTTTCACAAATATATTTTCTTACACCAAAAACATCAGTAAGAATTGATGCAGCGTTTTCCTGAGTTTCTTCTCTCGAAGAACCAAGAATCTAAACTAGAGATTGGAGACCTTTATTTGCAGCACCTAACAAGTTTCTTCTATAGATTCTTGCAGGAGTTCAGTTGCAGTAGGAAATGTGTTAGGAGTTTTGGAAATCTAAAGTCTCTCTAGTGGAACCTCTGGATAAAATTAAATAGCAGCATGTAATAGACGATGCCCAAAAAAGGTATGTCCGTATTGGTAAGCAAAGTTAGCAAGAGCATGACTCGAGCATCAGAAGATTGTATAAGATACTTCTACTCAAGTATGGAAAAACTTGAACTTAATTTTTGATATGATTTCTCCACGTGCAGGCTATAATGAGACATTTCATCATTTTAACAAGAGGAAATCATTAGTTTGTAGGATAATTGGTGCATGTAACCCCAATGTGGATGCTCAATTATGAGTTTTGAGATGTATTGCATTGCTAAGTTTAGCTTAGACATGCTTTCTAGTTTTCCAGTTAGGAATCTTGATATCCAATTACTTTTCATATTTGTTGTTGTATTAGATGCAAACTATCCAAACAATTCCTTATGATTTCTTAGGGTTGAATGCCCTTCTAACCCTTCTTTCAAGAGGAAATTTGTGGAAGATGAAAGACACTCTAGGGCTTCAAGTGGAAGTTATGATTTGTTGCCTAATGCACTTGCCATTGTTATGTTCATGTTTCCCATGCTGAAGCGGCCTATTGAAAGGTCAAACTGGTGCATTTGTATTGTTTTGACATGGTGGCAACATGTGCACATGTTATTAAATTGGATCCTGAGTTTTAAATTTTAATGTCCTATTGAAAATTATTTATGTATGCAATGTTTCTGTGAATTTATTATATTGTCTTAGCATGGGAAAAGAAACTCCTATGGTCTTTGAGAAAAATATTATTTTCTTGAATTTGATAACATGTAAATTTAAATTACCACCTGTCATAGTATAGTATTAAAATCTGAATTCTCAGTGCAACTTTGTTAATAAGTCATGGTCTTGGCTAATGAATGCAAGCTCCATTACTGTAGTAGCAGTATTTTAGAACATTCAAAAAAATCTTTTTTGGTCATTTGCAGCCACGGATGTATATTGGACATGGGATGCATGAGAGTCTCTCCTCTCTTTTCAAGTAGGTTCATTATGATCTTATTGCCAATTGTATTTGAACTTTAGCAATATTATGGTTGAGAGTAGATTTTAAAATTGTGTTTTATATTGTGTTTTCATGTTTGTATCTTTTTAATAGCTTATTTGGTAAATTGCCAGGTACACAATGTTTTAGACTCTACTTCTTCTAAGAAAGCTAGATTATAAGAATACATCACAGAAATAGGGTGCCACTCAGGGCCTTCTACTTCTCAAAGGATGAAAAGCTACTCGTCTATGACTACATGCCTACAGGTAGCTTGTCTTCCCTTCTGCATGGTAAAGTGCTCTCACGCTTCATCATCTTGTGGATTTGTTTATATTGCATTTGTTCTCTTTGCTATTAGGGTTGTAGGCTTTTTTATATTGCATTTGTTCTCTTTGTTATTAGGGATTTAGGCTTGTATATATTGCATTTGTTCTCTTTGCTATTAGGGATGCAAGCTTGTGTATATTGCATTTTTTCTCTTTGTTGTTAGGGATGTAGGCTTGTGTATAGTAGTCTTGTTTGCAGAACTGATAGTTTCTTTCTATATGACTACACCCCTAATCACTAGCACTGGCCATCAGAATCAATATACTCATATTATTAATATGTTTCAACTTTGTGTTTTTGAGCCGTGAAAGCTCAGGGCCTAAGTTTAACTCAATGCTTATTAGCCAACCACATTCCTCTGTGGCTTGAGAGGTATGCACTCACAAAATTTCAAGTATGGCAATCTATTCAGTTATGGAGCTTGATAAAGGTTGCTCAAAACACACAGGAAAACACAATCTAGTAAAATTTCTTGGTAAAGTTCTTATTGATCCAATCGAGTTTCAGAAAAATCTGTGGGTGGATCTTTGCCCCAGGAATTGTTAACAAATTCCATAGAAAGTTCTCATTTATCCTTTGAGTTTCAGGAAATCTAAGGTTTTCAGATTTGTTCTAGGGGCAAAGATACATTATGAGAGGAACAGGGATCATTGATTCATTTCCCTTCCTTCCCCATTTTTCCCAAAAACAATTTGTCTATGCCTTCATCTTTAGAAATTTTATAAAACATTTATAGTTGCATTTTAAGAAATAATAATTTCCACCAAATTTTATACAGAAAGTCCAATTATTTTCTACTGTTGCTACTGACATACACATCTCTCCACCTACAGTTAAGCCCATCGTGACCTATCTTTGTTCTCACCTTTATGTATATAAGGTGGCCAGTGAAGTAGACTGTGGACTTTGAATTTGTTCTATGTCTTGATTAGTGGGGAATTCCTAAAGTTCTTTAGGTTAGATAAGTGACACTGCAAAATTTATTTGATTATTTCTTATATTGCCTGCAACATGAATTTTGTATTTTAGAGATCAATTTCATCACATAAGTGAATTGTAGGTGGGAGAGGTGCAGGAAGAAATCCTTTGGATTGGGACACAAGGATTAGGATAGCCTTGGGAGCAGCAAGGGGCATAGCTCATATCCATCAAGAAGGGGGAGGAAAACTTAGGCATGGAAACATTAGATCCTCCAATGTCCTTCTTACCACAGACCTGGATGGATGTGTTTCTGATTTTGGTTTGTCTCCTTTGACAAACTTGTTTGTTCTTCCCAGCCGCATTGTGTGATATAGATATCCAGAGGTTATTGAAGCGTGCAAGTTTTCACAGAAATATGATGTTTATAGTTTTGGGGTTTTGCTTATGGAGCTTCTCACAGGGAAGGCCCCAATCCAAGCATCGGCAACGAAGAGGTAATTTGATGCAAGTCAGGTTGGTATAGTCATCTTCTTCAATCAGACTCGCTTCCAGGATCTGATACCAACTGACGCAAGTCACCCTACAGGATACTTTCTTGCTTAACAATACACACGACACAACCATAATGCTTACACAAACAAGGTGTACAACAAGATGCCAGAAGTGGCTTATATTACTTCTCAGAAATCGGTTACAATGCAAATAACTGTAAGCAAATAACTAACTACAATTGGCCTTAGCCGTTACAACTTAGAAGTAACTGTGGTGTGTTCTCCCTGTGTGTTGACCTCACCCTCTCTTGGTTTTCCATGGAACTCTGAACTATGGCTCGATCTCAACTCTCTGGACTTCGACCGATGTGACTCTTCACAACTCTCTTGGCTTTTCCCTCTGCACTCTCTCTTTTTGTGTCCCCTTGACTGAAGACCTTCTCTTCCTCTTCTACTCCGCGGTTGTTGTTCCCAAGACTATGGCAATCCTGAGACATGCATCCCCCTGTATTCGTCGATCCTGCCAAATCCTGTGAACCTGCACTGTCAGCTTCTAGTTGTGCTACACAGCCTCTGCCCATGACATCCCTTGTCATGTCCTTCACCAACTCACAATAACTGTAATAACTTCCTCAGCAACCTCGAATAGCTACTAGGTACAGTCCCTTGACTTTCTGTCCTTCCGACCCTGCTACAGCAGTCAGTCTCATCACGACCCTCCTGTTGGTTCACTCTTTTCCCAATTACACTTGGCTTCGCCAAACCTTGTCGCATCGTAGTTTGACCTCTTATCGACTACCCGACATCTTATGCCACTCGTCGTCTGTCAACCATTTCCTGTCGATTCTCGACCTCTCGTGACATCTGCTGTTCCTTCAGTCGACCACACCCTGATTGTTTCTACTCGACTTGTTGACTTCGACAAGTCAACCTGCTCTCTGCACCAGTGGTCATCGGCACTCCCGCTGGTTGGCTTCCTTCGTTCGATCAACCTCGACTGATCTGCCTAGGTCCCGATGCTCCTACATCAGACTCCCCAGGTGAAAAAGAATTTGACTGCTCCGTTAATATCCTGAACTCCTCTTTGAAAATCCATGTTGCTTCCTACAACTCATCATTTGTCCATTGCACCAAGCATTCCTTCATGCACGATCTATGAGTATGCCCTACTTCATGTTCGTCCATTACTTCTGTGATCCCTTCTTTATGTTGGTCTGGAATCCATTCTGTCCAGTCAATACTTGTTCCTTCCTCCTTTATGCTGCTTGACCCTTCTTCAAATTTGTACAGGTCTGAGACATTGAACATTGCTGAAATGTTCAAGTCTTTCGGCAATTCCAACACATATGTGTTGTCCGAAATCTTCTTCAGAATCCTGCATGGCCGTATCTTCTTCAACTTCAGTTTGTTGTATGTTCCTGTCAGAAATCACTCCTTCCGCAAATAGGCATAGACTAAGTCCCCTTATTGGAATGATAGTAGCCTCTTTCTCCAGTCGACTCTCAACTTGTAGGCCGCATTACTTTTCTCGATGCGCTTTCACACATTTTCATGAACTTCATGCATATGCTCTACGAATGATTCTGCATCCGTGCTCTTCCTGGTTTTTGTCAGCAATTCAACCAAATCTACCACTACATGTGGACTCCTCCCTTGAACAATCTGGAATGGGCTCAATCCTGTCAATCGATTCACAGAATTGTTATATGCAAACTCTTCCTGTGCCAACACATTTTTCCATTGCTTGGGTCTGGCGGCCGCTAAACATCTTAGAAGGTTTCCCAAACTTCTGTTTACAACCTCGCTTTGTCTGTCTATCTGTGGATGATGTTCCGAGCTAAACTCTAACTTCGTTTTGAGTTTCTTCCATAGGGTCCTCCATAAATTCCCCATGAATTTCATATCCTGATTCGACGTGATACTCTTTGGCAACCCATGCAACTTGACTATTTTCTTAAAGAATAGCACAGTGATCCCTGTGGCATCACTTGTTTTCTTACATGGTATGAAATGTGCCATCTTCGAAAATATGTCGACTACAACAAATATTGAGTCACTTCCCTGCTGAGTCCTTGGTAATCCTAACACAAAATCCATGCTAAGATGCTCCCATGGGTTCTCTGGTACTGATAATGGTGTATACAACCCCGTGTTCTGACTCCTTCCTTTTTCCAACTAGCAAATTTGACATTGTCGAACCCATCTTCTGACATCTGTCGACATCCTTGGCCAGAAATACTTTTCTTCAACCAATGCTTTGGTCTTGTCAATCCCAAAGTGTCCCGCTAACCTGCCATTATGAAACTCTCAGATTAGGTTCTCTCCCACTGATCCTCTGGGAACACACAGCTGACTTCCCCTGAACAGATAACCTCCTTGAATGAAATAACTCAAATATGGAGTTCTATCGATGCTCCAAGGCTCACGACAAGCCTTCCATGCTTTCGAAAAATCTTCGTCAGTCTCATACTACGTCTTTATCGACTCTATCCCTGTTTCCTGAATAGTCGTCGTGCTCAACAGCGCAACTCTCCTACTCAACATGTCGGAAAATTTGTTCGACTTGCCCGACCTATGTCGCAACACGAATGTATATCTCTGGAGTAGCTCCACTGACTTCATGTGTCTCTGATCCAACTTCGACTGAGTATTCAGATACCTCAGTGCTTGGTGATCCGTGTATAACACAAATTCCTGAGGAAATGAATAATGCCTCCATTTCTTCAATGCTTGTATGATAGCATAAAATTCTTGGTCATAGACCGAATATTTATGTTTCGCTCCATTCAGTTTTTCACTAAAGAATGCAATTGGTCGGCCTTCTTGGCTCAACATTGCTCCAATTGCTATTCCACTCGCATCACAATTGACCTGCAAAAATTTGTCAAAGTCTGGGAGCGCCAATACTAGGCTCTCAGTGAAATTTTCCTTCAATTTGTCGAAATCTTCCTGGGCCTTATCCATCCACTTGAACTCACCCTTCCTCATGTATTCTTTCAATGGTGCACAGATCTAACTAAATCCCCGAATGAACTTCCAGTAGAAACTAGCAAGTCCATGGAAACTTCTCACTGCAGTCGTCCTTGTCGGTTCCGGCCAATCTACTATTTCCTTCACCTTCTCAGGGTCCATCTCCAACCCTTTACCTGAAATTACAAATCCCAAGTACACCAATTCCTTCTTCATGAAGAAACACTTTTGCAGGTTAACCATCAGCTTTTCTTCCTGCAATTTCTGTAATACTTGTCGAACGTGCTCCAAATGTTCTGACTTGGTCCGACTGAAAATCAGAATGTCATCTAGATAGACTACGAAAAACTTTCCCAAGAATGGTTTTAGCACTTCATTCATCAGTCTCATGAATGTACTGGGTGCATTAGTCAATCCGAATGGCATGACTAACCACTCATATAACCCTTCTCTTGTTTTGAACATTGTCTTCCATTCATCTCCATCTCTGACCCTAATCTGGTGATACCCACTCTTCAGGTCTAATTTTGTGAAGTATGTCACTCCACTCAGGCAATCCATCAAGTCATCCATCCTTGGCAATGGAAATCGATACTTGATCATGATCCTGTTGATGGCTCTGGAATCAGTACACATTCTCCATTCCCCACCCTTCTTTGGTGTCAATACTGTTGGTACTGCACACGGGCTCAAACTTTCTTGGATCAATCCCCTGTCCAACAACTCTTGGACCTACCAGTTGAGCTCATGTCCCTCTGCTGGACTCATCCTATATGGTGCTTTGTTTGGAAGACTTGACCCTAGAATCAAGTCGATCTGATGGGATATACTCCTTGTCGGCGGCAATCCCGTCGATTTCTCATCAGCCATTATGTCCCAAAATTTATCGAGCAACTCCTTGATTTCGACCAGAATATTCTCCATGTCGGTCGTTCCTTTGACATATGGTCCTTTTGGAATGATTGAAAAATATCCCGACTATTTTTCTTCCTCTACGAGGAATTCTTTGGCGGTGCTCATCAACACTCGCTTTTCCTAAAGATTGCTCTCGCCATCCCTACCGTCGGCTGGCTCTTCGCGCCTCAGCTTAAGAGTCCTTTTCACACCATTCTTCCACACTGTGACTGTGTTAGCGCTACTGTCATAGATCATCTTACGATCATATTGCCATGGTCTCCCTAACAACAGAAGGCATGCATCCATGGGTACTACATCACACAGTACGCTATCCTCCAATCCTTCAACCTTGAAGTTGATCAGGCATTGTTCGGTCACCTTAACACGGTGTCCTTTCTGTAACCATGAGATCTTGTAAGGGTGTGGGTGTTCTCGACATTTCAAATCGATCTTGTCGATGACTTCTGTTGACACAAGATTCTCTGTACTTCCACCATCAACTATGGTCTTGCAACGCCATTCTCCGATCTGCACCTTCGTTTGAAAGATCGCCTTCCATTGTGGTGGTTCCATCGGATCACATTGATCTTCCTGGATCAACGCTCTCTGAACCGTCAGATTCCGGTTCTTCCTTTTCTCACCTCCACTGTTATCTGATGTCGATTCTTCCCTCTCGTCGACTTGCTCCTCCTTTCGACGTCTGGGTTTTGACTCTTTTGCAGTATGTAGGTTTTCTGGGCACTCATATGCCTTGTGTCCCGTTCCTTGACATTTGTAACAGATTATGGCTGGACTGTTAGCTCCCCTCTTATCGAATGGGCCACTTCGACTATACGCGCCTCGACCGTGGTTCTCACGACCATTGCGTTGGTTCTCTTGTGCTCTTTCTTTCGTCGATGTCCCTTCTATGTGTCGACTATTTTTGACACCTTCTTTCTTGTAGCCGCTACCTTGACCTTTCACGGAGATAGTCTTTCCACCCTGACCAGTCATCCTGCCTCTAGTCGCTGCAGACTTCCTCGACAGTTTCTCTTTCTCCTTCAGAGATAACTGATAGGCTTCTCTGACTGCTCTGAATATCGACATGCTGAGTTCATCCTGAATAGTGTGTTTCAAGCTGTTTACATACCTGGCGACAGCTTCTTCTCCTTCATCAATTTTTCTTGACCGAATCGACAATCAGTAGAAATCCTTTGTGTACTCTTTCACGGTCATTTCCTTCTGTCGAAAGTTTGTAACATTCGGAACAAGGAAACCACATAATCGTTTGGCAAGAACTTCCCCTTCAACTTGGCAACCATCCTGTCCCAAGACTTGATTTTCTCCTTGCCTTTCTTGAGTCTGTCAGCCTGTACATTGTCCCACCACAATGAGGCATGACCCTTCAACCTTAGACATGCAGTCTTAACCCGCTTAGGATCCTCGATCTACTCTACATCGAAGTATTTCTCCATCTCTCTGAACCAGTCGATCAAGTCTTCTGGGTCCAGGCTTCCCGAGTACGTACACACATCTATCTTCGCCCGACCTCTCATTTCTGTCAGAAGCTTGATGAGTTTTTCCTCTGGTTCTTCTACTGCGGCTTCCCGAGCTTCCACTTCCTCGACTTCCTCGTCGCTGTGGTCCAGTGCTTCAGGAATGCAACCACATCTCTGGTTTTCTTTGATCACTGTGACTTCATTTTCCAAAGTCCGCATCGTTTGGACGCATTCGTCGAATATCTCACGATCCATTGTGATAGCTGCTGCGCCACGCGCTCTTCATCCTCGGACATTAACACCTCTATGAGCCATTTTCAACCTTCGCTGAAAGCTCTCACACTTCCGGGATCTGATACCAACTGACGCAAGTGAGGTTGGTATAGTCGTCTTCTTCAACCGGACTCGCTTCCGAGCTCTGATACCAACTGACGCAAGTCACCCTACGGGGGTACTTTCTTGCTTAATAATACACACAACACAACCACAATGCTTACACAAATAAGGTGTAGAACAAGATGCCAGAAGTGGCTTATATTACTTCTCATAAATTGGTTACAATGCAAATAACTGTAAGAAAATAACTAACTACAATCGGCCTCAGCCTTTACAACTTAGAAGTAACTCTGGTGTGTTCTCCCTGTGTGTCGACCTCACCCTCTCCTGGTTCACCACGGAACTCTAAGCTATGGCTCGATCTCAACTCTCTGGACTTCGACCAGCATGACTCTTCACAACTCTCTCGGCTCTACCCTCTGTACTCTCTCTTTTTGTGTCCCCTTGATTGAAGACCTTCTCTTCCTCTTCTACTCCATGGTTGTTGTTTCCAAGACTATGGAAATCCTGAGACACGCGTCCTCCTCTGTTCTCCGATCCTGCCAAATACTGCCAACCTGCACTGTCAGCTTCTAGCCATGCTGCATAGCCTCTGCCCATGATATCCCCTGTCATGTCCTTCACTAACTCGCAATAACTGTAATAACTTCCTCAGCAACCCCTAATGGCTACTAGGTACAGTCCCTTGACTTTCTGTCCTTCTGACCCTGCTACAGTAGTCATTCTCATCACGACCTTCCTGTCGGTTCACTCTTTTCCCAATTACACTTGGCTTCTCCAAACCCTATCATGTCGTAGTTTGACCTCTTATCGACTACTCGACATCTTACGCCACTCGTCGTCTATCAACCATTTCCTGTCGATTCTCGACCTCTCGCGACATCTGCTGTTCCTTCAGTCGGCAGCACCCCGACTGTTTCTGCTCGACTTGTTGACTTCGACAAGTCAACCTGCTCTCCGCACCAGTGGTCATTGGCACTCCCGTTGGTCGGTTGCCTTCAGTCGATCAAACTCGACTGATCTGCCTAGGTCCCGATGCTCATGCATCATAATTGATTTGCCCAGATGGGTTCAGACAGTGGTTCGTGAGGAGTGGACTGCCGAAGTATTTGATGTGGAATTGATGAGATATCAGAATATTGAGGAGGATATGGTCTAGATGTTGCAGATTGCCATGGCTTGTGTTGATATAATGCCTGATCAGAGGCCTAAAATGACAGAAGTATTTAAAATGATTGAGGAAGTAAAAAAATTAGATTCAGAAAACAGGCCATCCTCAGAAGACAAATCTAAAGATTCAAATGGCCACACTCCTTCACAATAAAAAAACTCCACCATATGGAGTGCACACTCCTAGTATAGTCACCCCATAAATTTCATTTTCTTTTCTCATTTTCTTTTATGCTGCATTCCTCTGTGCATAAAGTATTTAATGTATCAGTCGAGCCCCTTCTTTCTCCTAAGGATTTCTATCTGTTTGTAAAAGTAGAAAAGGATTCCAAACATATCCATTGGAGCTTCCTAGTATCACCACTTTTTTTTTCGTTCCTATTGTTTGCAGGACATGTCTGTTACCGACTTTGAAAGTTGGCATTTATCAAATTATTTATTACTTAGGAGAGCTCTGAGCACTGTATGGCAACGCAACTGTGCATAGACAAGCCATGGATATTTGATTTATGTTAAATAAGGAATTTGGGGTGTTTTGAATATGAGCGTATAAGCGTTCTTAATATAGAATTTTCAGTGTTTATCAATTACAAGATGCTTGTGCTTGATCTAGCAGCTTTTGTTTGTCCCAAAAGATAAACTTTTTGCATTATAAAAATAAAAATATAGAAAACATAAAATATTCATTGAAAAAATGTGAAAGCAAGATGCAGTAGTTACATTTAAGTACTGATTCAATTCCCTACTCCAAATAGAATAACATCATCAACAAATAAATGGTGACACAATGGCACTGAATTCCCCACACTTATTCCTTTGATGGATCCTTCTCTTTTGTAAACTGATGTAAGCATGCTCAATCCTTAGGCCTTCCATGGAAAATAAAACCTAGAGGCTGGTCCATTTATCAATACAACAAATGATGTTGAAGACCCTCAATAGTGAAGGTATACAAGAGAACTCTTGCAGATCCTTTCATCCTATTTATTCATATTGTGAGAGCAGCACTGCATATCCATTGATCCTTAGAGAAAGGTAACCTAGTGATCATAGACTTCAAGAGAATCACATTTGCCTATGATGCAACAACCACCACATTATAAGATGGATTGCAATCAGATTTCAGATTACATTTCTTTCGATTGTTGTGGTTATTTGAAGAGCTAAGATCCATTGCTTGGTACTTTCATTATTTGATAAATATTGGTTGAATATATGCAACCATGGCATAAAACGAATCTTAGAAAGTGGTGCTTGAAAGTGACTTAACTGTATGTTAACCTTGCACAGTGTGCAGTCTAATTTTAACTTAATTGTGCGTTAACCTTTCACAGTGTGCATCCTTATTTTAATTTAATATATTTTCATTTTTTGCAGCAATTCTTGATATAATTTTTAGTTGAAAAGCAAGAAAATATATGAAATTCAAACATATCCTAAGATATATATTGAAGGATGTAGTTTTTTTTGCATGGGTCATCATTTTTCCAGCTTGTTATGTCCATACCTGGGAGAATCCTACTGGTCTTGCCAAGACCTTCTAGAACTTTGCCAGCCGTTGGAATTTCCCTTCATTGTATATCTTGGTCATTGCAAACTGGTGCATTTGTCCTATTCTGAAAAGTGCTTAAAAATGTATTATCAATGTTTATAGCATGAATCCGACACACTTTCTGATCATTGCTTATTCAGTGAAGCTAAGGTATATCTTGTTTAATAGTGTTTTTCAAACGTTGGACTGCATTGTTTTGACATATTTCTAATCTTCCACTTGTCACAAGACTACATTCTGAAATGCCTAGACTGTTCCTTCACTCAAAAAATATGACTTGAAAATTTTTTAGTTATTGATAACTTTGTATTTACATGTAGACTCCGGTTTGGTGTGTCCAATGTTAATATCCCACTCCTTACATTTTATTCTCATATCAATCCATAAGGAATTCTATTTAAGGGTGCTAACTCAATGGTAGAGCACCTTCCTTATAGGCAGGAGGTTGGTGGTTCGATTCCACCATGCCCTATTTATATTCTGAAACCACTAAAAAGAGATAAATGACTAAAAAAATGCCCAAAATTTGATATAAACGACCACCATTACAACATGAGAGATAAGTGACAAAAAAGGACCAAAATATGCATATAAATTACCACTTTTGAGTTGGCGATCGCTGGTAGCAAATTAGCGGTCATTTATCACGTGACCATTAATGACCAAATATATTACCAAATTAATAACCAAATATACGACCAAATATATGACCACAAGATAAGCTATAAATGACCAAGCTAAATATGACCACATTTTTGGTCACGTGATATATGGCCACTAATTTGCGACCAGTGGTCACCAACTCAAAAGTGGTCATTTATATGTGGATTTTGGTCGTTTTTTTGGTCACTTATCTCTCATTTTGTACTAGTGTTTGTTGTCACTAGTCGTGTACTATTTATAAAGTGAGCAACGTTTCCAGACGCTCTTGGTCTCCCATCAATATACATAGTCGCCCCTTTCTTTTTAGTGTTTTATGCTATTTGAATATAATTCACAACAACTCTGTATCTCCTCATACTTCGAGTATATTGGACCAAGATCAACAAGTTATTGTATCTGTATAGTGGTCCTACATACTCCATCAATTCAGTTACAGTTCCATAGAGGACCTTTATTCCATCCATGGAAAATAGCCCCAATCCATGTAAGGACGAAGGAGCGATGCGATACATCCTCCCATTGATGAGAAAATATGTGTCCACTTGAGGTAGCATATTAGGTACCCATCGTTGCACTAGATGTTTATACCTCAATGGAAAATCAATGTCTCCTATGCTCTCAACATCATAATTACACGACCCACCGTTGGCAATAAAATATTTCATGCGTCCATGAAATATTTTCCTTATCTTTTCAGATCTAGTTGATATAAAACCGGTAGATCTAGTACAACTTGACTCACTTTCAACCTCTTGGAGTATATCTTCATCATCACTTGAGGAAGATAGATCTGACAGATACCTATTTGGTGGTACCTACACTCCATAAAGAAAGAATAAACAAGATGGTGCTTTCTCTCTTCTTTGAAAGTACACATTTACCTAGTTAAACACATTTACTTGCCTCAAATATGAGGCTTAGGAGGGACATCTTGAACCCTAGTGGATGTAGTGTTACAAATCTCAGCTGAATTGTTTGGTATTGGGAGGATGATTTGTGGCAGGAAGAGACCAAGTTATAGTTCCATAACAAGCTGTCCATACGACACCACATTCATCAATGTAGGCTGTGAGCTCTTTTGTGGACTGAGTTTTCATATTTGGGGGTCTTTGTCTCTTGTGGTTAGAACAAAACCACTGGGGACAACAAATTAAGGAAGTTAACTAGTATATCACCCAGTTTTGGTCCTTCCAACTGTTGGGTATATTATTTGCAGCCTACCCTCTTTCTTTGAATGGCATATTTTTGGCATCCTACCCTTCATTTTTAAAATTTACATGCTAGTATTTTATGCTAATGCATATGAAAACTATTTGTTAGTGAACTGTTTGGAAAAATCACTCAACTAAGAAACATTAATTGACTATATACTCCCAACAAACCATAACTACAGTGAGAGGATCCACTCAGGAGTACATTACAGCAGTGTTCGTAACTGTTTCATGTCAATACATCTTAACGAAATAACCAGTAAAATACTACAACAAAGAACGCAAAATACATCAGCTAACTTAGGTGAAATATTACACCTTACACATGTTGCAAATTTCAAATTCATGCAAATTGGCACTCAAATGGCCATGAGAAATTTGATTTTCAAAGACTATTTTCAGACATTATGTGTATATTGATTTTCCGACTATATTGGTTTTTTTTTTAAAACAAATAATAAATTTCAATGATGAATGAGCATATCCATCAACTAAGCAGGAGGACCAAACAAGAAAAATGTCAACCTGAGAGCAGTCCCAAGTCGATCACCGTGTTGAAGAAACTTCAACACTACCAGTTAGGTCAATGTGCTAATACAATTTTCAGTGACATGTAATGTAAGATAAACACATTAATCACAAAAAGGGGGGTAACACAGAACATCAAGAGAACTAGGCCAAATGTAGACAAGGCAAAAGTATTGGTTTCAGGAAGCTTTTGAACATTGGTGTTTTACTCTGTAATCCTTGGAGTACTCAATATATCTAGCAAAAACACCCTTCGAAATGGAAGATTTCAATTCAGTCCTTTTCTCCTCGAAAATATGAATATATACAAAGCAACCAAAAAAATAGTAGTGTGACACCAAGGGTTTATCACTAATGAGATCTTCTTATAGTGTTTTGTTCTTCAATACCCTATGAAGATACCTATTCATATATGCTCCCGTGGTTAATTTCCACAAATCTCTCTCAACTATTTATGGTAAATTCACTTGCTCCTAAAGTTGTAAAACAAGTTCTGGGTGGGTTCTCTAATGAAAAATAGGTTCCTGTAATAGCTACAAGAATGTACTTTTAGATTCAACCACACTTTTCTCTATTGTCCCTTACCTATTCAACTCCTCAAATTCTTTTTCACCAATCCTACAATGGAAAGAACTAGGGTTTGCTCAAATATTAATAAACCAACAATTATCAATAATCTTTTGTAAGCTATCACTAATTCACGTGTCTAAAGTTTGATTTTTCCTTTTTATTAGTTGTAAAATGAATTTTGGGCATCCCATGCCACCTGTGGACAATGGAAGGCTATTAAAATGCCTTATACCTCACATCTGGGCAGTTCTGGGCCCTATAATGAAAAGCTACAACAGTAATTAAACATATATGGGTAATGTTTTAAACATTAGTAGACACGTTTCACCTTCTAGCAGCCTCATCATTTAGTTATGGGCCAGTTTTGTGGATGTGAGGTAGTTTTGTGTGCAAATTAAGACTATCCATGTCTTCTTACAACATGAGACTCTTGCAAAATTTGAGGTATGGAAATGCTAAGAGAAGAAATCATGGGTGTGTTGAGTAGATTTTGGATAAGTATGAACCTTTTCATCCGATTTGATCTGGCTACAACAAACTCCTGCAATATGCAATAATTGGGCATCATGCCTTCCAATACAAAATTTTAGCACAAATGACCCTAATAATCACAAGTCAGCTATGTGGGAATCATTTCTTGTTAGCTAACTAGTGGGATGACTTTGGGGTTTTCGAACTGTTTCATGCCATAGAACTGGATAACATCAGCTATTGAGGACTAGTTATTGAGTGTACCAAGGATGATTTCCTCCTGAATGTTGTTATTTATTTATTTATCCTAATGGTGTCAATTACCTTTTTAATAGACTATTATTAAGGTTTCTATGCCTCCAAATAACTACAAGATATTCCAAATAAGGGGAGCACTCTAGTCTCCCAGCCAAGCAAACAACCAAAGGATGCCACCTCAGCACCTGATAGTCAAAATCATAGAAGTCATTGATACCATTAGGATAAATAATTAAATAACAACATTTGGGACCAATGTGTTAGTTGCAATAAAATGTGTGGGGAATGTTATGTAAGACCCTCAAACAACCCTTATACACCACATGTGCTTGATGCAAACATTCGAATCCTTGACAATTTAAGCCTTAAATTAAGTGAAATCAACAAGAGATATAAGTGTTGGAAAATATCTAAAAGTTTTTATGGCTTTTAAAAGTAAGGTCTAAAAGTTTTTATGACTTTATTTTCAATCTTTATGACAATTTGAATGGATAGGCCCCACTCATAGCCAAATACTTTTGAGATATTTACAACTCATCGGAGTATGGGGGACCATGTAATTCTTGAAAGACATTGGATTCAACAACCCATGCCTTTGAATAAACAGACCTCAGGACCATGCGTCTATGTTGATGCATTTGGACGTCTATGTGGGTTTTGACAAGCCACCATCGTTCATTTTTAACGAAGTACCCAAGGATTTGAGCCTCAGTAAGCTTTGTATGCAAAATATCTTTGACCTGTTCGAGAGATTTTCCAACTTCTCGTTTTATATTATAAATAGCACCTAGATCTAATGCTGTCAGGTTGATGCCGAATGACCGCCACTAGTCTCTAGTCCAATCAGGGACCAACCATCTAGGATGCTCATGGATATGTGTCATTTCCGGTCCAAACTTTAGCATGGTATAATATGTTCTATCTGTATTTTCTTTTCTCAAGAATTTCCATCATAATTTTTTATATTTCTCATAAGTGTGTGTAGTACTTGGAAACCGGAGACTAGCATCTTGATGTGGCCATGCTTCCAAAGAACATATCTGGTTAATACAGTAGTATTGTTGGTCTAGTCATAGCCTGGGGTGAGGTGTAGATCCCTCCATTGAGATTAAGTTAAGATCATGATATAGGTGAGTTAACCAATTTCTTGCATCAACTGCTTTTCTCAGGGAGTTGTTGTAAATCATCTCTGGTCCAATACTGGATCCCATAGGCATTCTTATGAGTTCTGGCACTAGTCTAATAAAAGCATCAGATCCCTGTAAGTTAGCATCTAATACTTCAGCATGTCTCAACTCCCACCTAGGTTTCCAGTCTTTCATATAATCCAACCAACTCATATTATCATTGAAAGTATAGATATGATTTTTTCCTCCAGTCCAAGCAGAGATTTTCATGTTTACTTGTGGGTTATGGGCCCACTGGATTCTGCTTTGAACTTCTACGCTCGCTTGCCTTGTGCTCGCTTGCACAAGGCTCGTTTGTTTCAGGCTCACTTGTTAAAAATTAACAGCATTCTCCCGTGTCAAATATTCTCTTATTAGTAACCATTGTGGTACTTTGGTGCAAATGTTTTTCCTAACTCATTGTTTCTCCATATTGTGTTCCTAGTGCCACCTATATATGTTAATGCATAAATCAACCTCTTCTTGGTTTGTGGTTCTAGTTGGCCTTGTTTTGGACCTTGTAGTGGTTCTCTAATGTCACAAACATAGTCATTGACACATTAAAACACAAGCCTAAGCAGTGAGTGCATGACATGAGTGAGTGAATGAGTGAATTTACCAAGGCTGATTTCCCCCGAATGTCGTTATTTAATTATTTATCCTAATGGTATCAATGACCCTTTTAATAGATTGTTAAAAAGGTTTCAATGCCTCCAAATAACTACAAAATATGCCAAAAATTATGGATGACAACATGGCAACGTGGTCCACACAATTACAAAATCCCTCAACCCAACACATTAGTTAAGTCCTAGTGTGTTGTCTAGAACCATATTTATATATAATATGTTTTGAATTAGGCTAGTAGTGTGACTAATTATAAAATCCAATTCTGCTACAAAAGCTAATGGAATTTTCCCTAAATCATGGTCACCTTTGCACATGAACTTTCCTCCTTTGTTGGTTCCTAGTTTCCAGTAGAGGAATTTGGAAACTATAATGAAAGTCTCTCAACCACGCATGTGTAATAACATCATAAAATACTAGGGAATCATCATCATCATTGACAATCATTCAACCAGCTTCTCCAACCAATAAAACATCATGTCAACCCCACTAAAAATGTGACAATCTGCTTACAATTTGACTTTGGGTGCCTTAAATACTAGAAGTGAAAAGAGTGTGTCCATAGACATTGATAGTGACAAGAGAGCATCTCTATATATTGATGGTGACATGAATGATCTTGCACTTGAAGCTCACAAAGTTCCATTTTCTAATTTAGAGTTTTCATCTAATAATGGCTTGCAGGCTAATATTGGACCCACTTCAGTTGACAGTCTCCCTCCAGGTGCTGAAATTACTACTAGAAGTAACAAGAGAGAATTTGTAGATGTTGATGGAGACAAGAGTGTTGTAGATGCTAAGAATGACAAGAGTTTTCTTTTGCAGACATAATGTACAACTGATGAAGTTCATGAATTTCCATCATCTGAGTTGGAATTGCTTGCTAATAATGAGTTTCCTACTGAAACCGGGGCTATGGCATCTTACAGTCTTACTATGGGTGTTGAACCTACTATTTTAAATGAAGAATTATCATCTGTAGATGTTGATGTTGAGAATTAGCATCTGTAGATGTTTTATATAATGGAGTGATTGACACCCATGATATTTTATTGGTGCACTTATCGAGATGCACATCCAACACTTCTAAATTTAGTTGTAGTTCTAGTTTACTAAGGTGAGCTCCATAATTTATTGATCTGCTGGGTTGTGGATGAGAGTTAATAGGAGGACAGTAGCACCTGTAGTTTAATACCCATACCCAGGAGCTAGTAGTGCTTGTAGCAGACCTGATGTCATCACAAACAATCTTCATTCTAAATTCATGATCAGTTAAAACTTGAAGGTTTTTGAACTAATTTGTCAGGTTTTGTGGGTTTAGGGACATTGATGCAAATGGGGACGTGTGCAGTGAGAAGGATGCCATTTTTCAAAATCAGGGTGTGGTGGTACATGGAGGTGCATAACAAAATAATTAATTCGTAAAATGTTATCTTTTAAAAAAAACCAATGTTGTCAGGACTGGTAGAATAGAGGCAGTTTTGGGGGCAAACCTAAAAAATAAGGGCAGACAAATAACACTTCCTTCCAAACCCTAACATGAACAAACTTTACATAACTTGAGGAAGAAATTTCAATTTCTATTCTAGTTAAGATGTAAATTCCTTTATTTATGTGCCTTCAGCACTGATACCATATTCAAATGCTTCACACTAGAGATATAATTACAGTCTTGCCCTTATTTCTGCGCATGATCATCCAAAACACAGGAATTTACCCTATTTCTTAATCTAATGAGCTCTCTGAAAAGATAAAACATGTGTGTTATGAAATATAACTAAACTTCTTGAACAGTCAAGGACAACAATCCATTCAAAATTCCTCCAAATGCATGGTTCCCGCGTTCAAATGTAGACCTTTGACTTTGACCACACACTAAGAAACCGAAACCAGGAAAACCTCACCCTAAACCCTACCTTGACAAATACTTACAACAAAATACTTAGAAATTAAAACAAGGGACAACCCGTAACTCTGCAAATACATTGCAACCACCTAATTCGCACCCAAAAATGTAGAGATTTGACTCAATAGAGGAGGGTTTCAACTTACGTTTTCCATTGAGGGTCTACGGGGATATGCAGACACTGCCAGATAACAGTGAAAGTTGCACAGTGAAGGAGGACACCGAATCGTATCCGGTTGCATGCAGGGGTGCCGTCGCATGCAAGGGTGCCATCAAACTAGAGCAATAGATCAGCAAATTCGCCAAGCTCGACGGAGACAGGTATCGACAGAGACATGTATGTTTTGTTTGATGTTTAAGAAATTATAATATCATATTAATTTCAATATTATAATTTCAACAATATATATTAATTAATTATAATTATATTAATTTCAACAATATTATAATTAATTCATATATTAATTTCACAACACCAATATACATTAATTATAATTAATTCATATATTAATTCCATAATGGTACCAACAATCCTAAACTATTGTGGTGAAGCAATGGTGTTGTTTGTGATAAAAGGCCTATTCAACATATTTGAATGTTGGCTAGATGTCAATTTAATTGTATTAAAAAATTTCAAGATTCCTCTCCAAACAAGCATTTAACAATTCACTTAGTAGATACCACTAGTTCCCTTTGCAATTTGATATCAATAAGAGATAACCTCCCTTGATCCTTGAAAAGTATGCATATTTCCCTTGGACTAGTGGAATGGGTTGAGCAACTCAAATATTAGAACAAAGGAACCACCTTAAAAAGTTCTCCAAAGTAGTAAAATGATAATAAGAAGGGAACTAGAAAGATACATAGTAAATTATATGAAGAACCTCCATAAAAAAGCTAAGAACCGTGAAACATTTAGCAATTGAAGATCCTTGTACCACAAACTATGCATTTTTCTGTACATATTTTCAAGGCACCATTCCCACATGTTTAACAAAGAGAGATTCACACCAAACATAATGTCTATGTAGCAAACAATAAGTGTGTCTCCTACGTGTCACCAATGACATATTAACCAAGAAAGTTTATCCTTACCTCCAATCAACCAAAAATTAATCGTGTCATCACTAATGCTTATGCTATTCGCCATAAAAAAAACATTCAAACAATCAAACGCTTTTTCAACAAGAATTTTGGAAAGTTAGATGGAAAGTAGGGAGTCATTTGCAAAGTAGTTTATTATATTTGACTTGAAGGAGTTAGATAAAATACACATGGCTAGACTATATGTTGAAGAAGGTAAGCTCAACATACTTTGGAAGCAACAAGATGGTTATTGAATAAAAACGAGGTATAAATTGTTAAAAATGTTATATCTACCATTAAAACACCAACAAGATATGGTTCTTCATTAAAGAAAGTATTTACTATCTACCATAAAGAGCACAGCCAACAAACAACATATATGTTTTCATTAAAGAAAGTATTTAATGTTGCTTGATATGTCATTAGCCTTAAGTCTTGTGACCATCATAACCTATTGAATAAATGTTATTCTAACTCATGATTTGAAAAAGAAATACTTGGTCTATCATTGCATTAAAAATATGAACATTGATGACAATATTGTTTAAAATATTATGACAATTTAAGTTAGCAATCCATTTGTATAAAACTTATGATAATTGTTCTAATATGAAATAACCTAGAAATTAACACATAAATCTTAAAACTTCATTTTGTAGAACATAAATTACAACGACAACCTCCAGGAACACCCACACTACTGCACATGTAGAACATAAGATTAGAAAAATATTTTTCAAATATAACCAAGTTAATCAACAAAATGAACATATGGTGAGTGCATTTAATTTAACCTATAAACATTGCATACCTCTACTTCTCAACAATTAAATATCATTCATCTTCTTCTTCATCCAACTCAAAATCTGTATCAAGATCTGGTTCTGAATATATATTAATGAAAGGATCATTCACATCGTCATCAGCATCAAAGTAATCTTCGCTAATACAATCATCCATATCGTCAATGAGATCATTGTCTGCTACATTTGCATGATCAACCTCTTCAACTTCTTCATCTAACACATCGATTGCAGCCTGATCTGAATCATCTTCTTCTTCTTCTTCGTGATTATCTTCATCATCTAGTACATGATTATACTTTATCGGTCTTCCTCTTGGATCGTATCGAACAACATATGACCAACCTGCTTTACCTGATACCTAGGAGTAATAGAATTGCTCACATTGACTTGGAAGAACATAAGGATCTGTACCCGGTTCAAATGCCCTTGTATTAACCATGGTAAATCCATTAGCATGCTCAATAACAGTTCTTTCAATATCACGTTCATGCATCTGTAGCCTGTACCACTTCACCTCAAACAAAACTATTTTAAAGGAATTAAAATCACACTTAATAATGTCCTCCAAATTCCCATAGTACCTATTCTCGGTTTCTTCTGGATGTCTATCACTTCTATAGGAAACATTGGTGACCTTAAACACTATAGTTATCCCACAATCCGAGGTTTTCCTATTATCATCCAACTTTTTGATACGAAATTTACGACCATTACACCACATAGCCTTGTGATGTTTCAACTATAACATTGACAACATGTTAAAAGTACATTGTGAATTGATAAACGTCATATAGGAGTTAGTAAATATAACTGAAAACTTACACAAACGAAATGTAATTGGAAAAATGGATCGAAGTAACTAGAAAAAATATTGGTAAAAATTTTACTTGCCTTTTTATATTTTAAACCATAGGCTAAATCAACTTCCCTTTGCTCGGTAAGGTCAGGAATTTGATGTCGAAGACGATGAGATGTTTTAATCTTGTTACTGACCCCTTCCCATGATAACCTACCGAAGAATTCTTTGCAATATTTTATTCAATGCTCCATCCAATCAAGGTTGTTTTCAATGTATAAATGTAAAGCATCCCACACTCGACCAACTATAGGATAAAATAACAATTCAATATTATTAATTACATATCATTAAAGGCACATAGTGTAATATAGTTGAAAATGCATAATTATTAACAAGAGTTAAAAAATAGTATGATAATATAAAATTGGAAAAAATAAATGTGTAACATATTAATTCAACAACGTATAATAATAATTACCTTTCAGAATCCTCAATGTACCTCTCCCCAATAGGACCTCCCCTTCAAATTTGTTGATGGAGTCGAGATGCCAAATGCGAGGGACATTCATATTTTCTGCTAATTTAGGTAGATATTCACTAATGTACACCATGCATTGATATACCATATATCCTTCAACCATAGAACCCTCGGGATGCGCTCTTTGTCTAACAAAATCCTTCAATGACTTCAACTGCCTCTCCACCATCCACATCGACCTTGTGTGTACTAGTCCACATAATTCAATCTCCTCAACTTGGTGTATGAGGTAGTGTTCTTGTGCATTGAAGAATGCTGGAGGTAGATATTGTTGCATTTCACACATTAGTCGGGGAATTTATCTCTTCCAATGCCTTATATCTTCTTTATGGATTTATTTTGATGAAATCCACCTGCAAATGATGCAATAAAACAATATATCAAGGCATATATAATATTTGCGGGAAAAACATAATATGTCAATAAGTTGCGCTACAAACCACAGACCAAGTACATTTTCCAAGTAAAACATTACTTACCTCATGTATTTTCCAAGAACATAAATTATATGTTTTATGTTGTTGTCAAAGTTGTCTGGAAGAGATAAAGGTAGAACATACTGTATCAAAAAACACATAATTATTAATATTTATTTCAAAATAAGAGAATAAAATTAATAAAATAGTGCATACCAATAATGAAATATATTACAGACTCATGATTACCTTAATGAATGTATACCAATCATGTTTTTTAACCCCAGAAAAATCACCTTTTTTTGTCAAGATATTCTTTATGTTTGATGAAAAACCCGTTGGAAACCTGATTTTTTTTATGACCTCTTTTACAATATTGCTCTGTTGCTCCGTCAAGCACCAAGGAAGACTAATATTCTGTTGACGACCATCGCCATTAGAATTAACGATCACACTTTTCAATGCATGATTAGCTTCTTGGATGTCACTACAAATCTTTCCAATTTTTTCTTTGTGAGTCCTTCCATCTAATATTCGCTATAACATTTATGTTATGTTCTTGCCGATATGCATTGTGTCAAACAAATGAACTATTTGTAGGTGCTCGTAGTATGGAAACCTACTGAATTGAATCGGGTAAATTTTGATTCCTCGTAGAATCCCATTCATGCCTTAACGACATTCATGAAACATCAACAAAATCAAATTAAAACTAATTAATCAATAGAGGTATAATATATCGCGCTGAACATAATTCAATACAAAAAAAATTTGGCATACCTTGACGGTTTCTATTATATTCCACCTTCCATAGGTGAGGTGTCATTCGTCGTGGTTTTTCTCCATTCTCTTCTTTACCATTAAATTTTTCTTTGTGTGTAGTTCGATAAATATGGTTCTAATTAGGCAGAAAGTGGCTATACTCATCGAACACTTCCTTTGCTAAAATCCTTGAACGATGAGATTTTATCCTGGGACCACAAACTGGACATGCAAATTTACCCTTTGTTTGAAGACCTACAAGATATATGAATTGGTGTAGAAAATTAGAATTAGCATTTAAAATAATGCATGATATTATGTTCAATAGATATATAAAATATTAAGGAACAAAAGAAAGTAACAACATAACACAAAAATGTGTTAACCCGGGAGCATCATGAATTGTAAATGCAAGTATTCCATGGAATTAAAATCGTCTTTTCCCTATTGGTCTAGAAATATCATACATACTGATGCCAGCCCATAACTTCAACAACTCATCGATAAGAGGCTCAAGATATACGTTCATATCTTTAACCTAGTACTTGCCTAATTGGTCCAACATAGATGATTAATTATATTTAGCGCCTATATGTCATTTTATATAAAAGACATAATTATCATGCATGAAACAAATCAATGAAATATTTAGTGATAATACTTTCAAGTAAAAAATTACATATCAATTAAATACCTTGAACAATCATTGCCAACATTGTGTGCTCTCTCTTGATCGACATCCAAGGAGGAAGGTTATTGTTTATAACAAAAACAAGCCACACTGAGTAGGTAGAACGAAGCTCTCAAAATGGATTGACACCATCAGCTGCCAAAGAAAGTTTAACATTACGAGGATCTTTTTTAAAAATTGGCCACTTTTCTTTCATGTACCTCAATGTAGAACCATCTGTAGGCATTCGTAGAACATCAGATCGTGACTTTTGTTCTTTGCATGGAAATCCATAAACTGTGCTATACTTTGACACCTGAACAACCACTAGAAATGTGGAATTATCAGAATATATCGAAGAACTTTTTGAGGCACCTTTTTTGTCACTTTATCGGTTTGATACCTACTTGTTTGACATTGTGGGCATTCATTTTCTAATGCATATTGTCCATAGTATATGATATGATCAGTAGGGAATGCATCAATAGATTGATAGTCCATTCCAAATGCTTTCATAATGATATATATCTCTCGATATGTACGTGGTAAGATATTTGAAGTTGGTAATAGAAAATCACCTAATAATCTACAAAATTCAAAAGAATAAATCAATGAAAACAATATTAATCATCAATATGGCATACAAACTTTACAAATTAGATAACAATAGCAACAATATAGGAAAAAAGTCAACCCTTTCTATAGATATTGTGAACATGCATACAAAAATAATGAACAAATTACATACCTTAGTATCTGTGTCAGACAAGTGTTTGATAAACCATTCAAAACCTTCAAGTTCAATAACAACAATATAGCATATAGAAGATTTGTTTTTGAGCCTTCATAAAGAGGTTGGTGTGACTTCTCGAGTAGAGGATCAACGTCATGACTATCATCCTGGTTGTCCTCATCCATTGGAGAAAATGTGTCTTGGATCAATTTATGTATCTCATCTTCCTGATTTGTATCACTAATGTTATCTACATCCATATCATCAGAAATAACTACTTGATCATCTTCAATATTCTGATGTAGAAGTTCATCAGGCTATGAATGAGTATTTCTGCTATTACTTAGCAAATAAATCTCTGGAGGGCGACATTTTGGTGGCATTGTCTATAAATTTACAAACAACATAGAAAAATTAGTTTGTATAGAACATATAGTAAAAAAATAAGAAATTTTACTGAAATTCATGACATGATGAATATTATAGTGAATATATTAAAAATTGAATAACGACCTCTTACGAGGGGACATTATTCATAACCCCCTTTGGCGTGCCCCTTCTCCCTACAATGTCTTTCAGCTGTTGTTATTAAAAGTCTTCTATTTTGCAAGCCCCTGCAATCATAGTAAGGACAATAATATTTTCCATCTCCTCTGGTCTCTAATGCAGCTCTAAACTGAGCAAGCTTCCTTGGATTTTCATTCATAGTGACAAATCCTTGTAGTGGTACAAGTAATTGTCTTACCTACACAATACCAAACAATAACTTGTCAACTACATCAGATATTATAAGTAAATTTCTGAAAGAATCTAATCCAGAATTAAAATGGATCTATGATGAAATAAAAATAATTGTAATTTTGTTTTGAAATTGGTATATAGTAATTTCTCTACTAATTTTAGCATTGTTATTCATTGATTTAAATATATATTAATTCATGTTAAATCACATCCTTATAAATATATGAAAAAAAGAAGAAGAAGGTAAACTTGTGTTAAAAAACCTTAAACTTGAAAATTCCATATTCGTTGCTTATATGGTCACACTAAATAACTAATCCTATGGTGATTGGGTCTCCTTTATTGAACATGGTTTCTTTAAATCATAGAATGCTTTTGTTAAGACATAGTGTGCGAGTATTGGATTATAAGTGGTTGATATATGATTCACATTGATTTATTGTATTAATTTAATAATAATGCATGATATGTATATTAATTGATATATCAATTCATAATGTTTTTTAAAAGAGAAAACAAATTTTCAAATTCTTAAATTATAATTAAAAAAAATATTATTATTAAAATGAATTATATAATAAAATATATTATGAAAATCAATTTAAATTTTCTATACAATTTTACAATCTTCATGAACATCGCAACAACAAAATATTACATTAATACATGTCTATATGACTTAATTTAATTAAAAAAAATTGACTTTAGTACTAGAATGAATGTTATTTACCATAAAAATCAACTTGTTAACCTAAAATATTTAACTAGAATCTAGATTTGACAAGGTGATGCAATTCCTAAGCTAGAAGTATGTTGGACTTAAAATAGCATTTCCATGAATTTCCTTGCCACAACCGTTTTATAATGACCTTTTGTGGTTAGAAAGGCACAAAAGCAAGTTAACATGACCTATAAGCCAAAAAAGCAAGTTCTTGAAAATAATATAGCAAGTTAAATGAAAATGATAGCGAGTTCTTGAAAAAAATATAATTAGAAAGGAAAAAAAACAAGTTAATTACATGACCTAAGCCTCATTACTAAACAATATTAAATTCTAACCCTTATAAAAATATAGACAAAAAATCACACATTACTAACCTTTCAAGTTCAAAATCAGAGCTATGTAGAATATCCAAGCTCAAACAATCACCCCGCAAGTCCAAAATCCGAGCTCAATGTGTCGCAAGAATAGAAAATGTGTAATAAATGGTGAGTATGTAGTATATATAACTCGACATTAGTCTATATTGCAACAAAAAGTGAAACCTAGACATTTCGTCCCTATATCAACGAAAGTTCGTGGAACTTTAAAATTCGTGGATATTGCCACGGTTTTTCTGCCCTGAAAAGAAAAAATTAAGAATTCATTTTTTTAACCCACGAATGTTAAGAACGTGGAAGTATTTTGTGGAAAAATCCGCCCATATGTAATAGGTTTAATTTATTATTTTATATATAGAGGTTTAAGTTTTATTTTTTATGCACACATGGATTTTTTTAATTTCTTTTCATAATTTTTATTTAATGAGCTGACATGGATTTTTCAATTACCTTTTACTCTTGGTAAAGTTACATTATGTTACAACATATCCCCCATACTAAGTTGTAGAGAACCTCGATCCTCTTAGTGCACTAAACCTCTAATTGATGCAACCAATGATTCAGTTTTAGAGCATTGATCTCACCTTGATACAACTTGATGTCAACTTTCTCTTCCATAATGAACAGATACTAGGAAGGAATGTTGGTACTGGAACTTGGTTTCTCTTTCTTGGTCTCTTTTCTTGAAGGTCACTTCTATATTTTGATTTCCCCTATAATTTGAAATCTAAGTTACAACCTCCAAAATCTGTGAAAGGTCCAAAATTTCTCTCTAGATCTTCCACAAGGATGGACATGTTGCTTAAGAGATCAATGACTTGTATTTCCAATTTTGTAAATTTTTTCTCATAATTGTCCTTCTCTCCTTGAACATACTTGTCCACCATGGCTAGGGTTTGAAGATTTTTTTCACCAACTATTGCATCCTACGACTATCCAAAAAATGCAAAGCAAAATTGATTTGATACCAATAGATCCATAAACTGCCATGGATATTACACTAGAATAGTTCATCACAATGGAAATTATCATTAGTTCTTTTAATTAGTTTATTTTTGGAACCCCTATGGGGAAACAAGCAACTAGAATGAGGAATATCACCTTCTCTTTTATGTAGAATGGAAATGCAAAAGGATATCGATACTCGTAATGGAATTACCTTGGACACTGTGGCCTGAATGGCTGCTACAAAATGTATTACTCCATTTGTTATGCTTCATGACCACCCCTTACTATTTCTCGTTTATGGACCAATACAGTAGAAATGGAACCCCGAATTTTCCTAATAGCTCGGTATTTAACATAGCTCGATAGTTGTTTATAGTTAATTTTATAGTTTGTACATGCCTTGATTCTCATTTAGGGCTAGGGTTTCCTAGCTTCTAGAATGTTCTTGAAAGTCCACAGGTGACTTGATTCACATGTGTGATAAATGAGAGCTTACATGTAATTCACTCGTAACATGGTGGTCAATTGGACATGTCAACTTGTGGGAATGTGCAAGTTCTTCATATGAACTCCAATTTGAGGTGATATTTGGACATTTGCAATGATATCCAAGTGTAGAATCATGCAATGGACCATAATTCTAGATATGGGTTGTTTTACCCTAAAAAATGTCATTTAGACCCTCAAATAGGCATTGGAAGGTTCCAAACCACAAATCTACAAGATGAGACCTACCCATAAAATGGGCCCTACAAGCCAATCCATCCAATCTTCCAACCCTGAAAAATACAAATAGGTGTAAAATTATAAATTAATACATTTCAAATGATATATCTTGGGTTTTATTGGGAGAGAATTTATTTTTGTATAAGGCATGATGGTTCCAGATGTTGGAAATCCGTAGTGCTACTAGAGAAGGCATCCTAGTTGTGGGAAAATGATTCCATATAAGTTAGGTAGATTTCCATATAATTGTAAATATATTATGGTTATTTTTGCATAAACTAGATTGGGGTTTATATATGTTAGGTAACTTAGATGTTATTAGAAATTCATGGATAGAATGTTGTTATCACTAGTAATTTATTTACATGTATAAATCTAGTTTATAATTCTATATATATGATTACAGAAACTGGTTTTATAAACTAACCCTTGAATGTTCATGTGAAAATCCTCACAGCAGATCTAAGAGATGATGTATACCTCACAATGAAAGAATTTAGGAATAGGATTAAGAGTGGTCAATGCAGTAAGATGAGAAATAGAATAATAATACATTAGAACTCAGATAGAAGCAAAAATACTTCACACACACTAATTAATTAATCACAATATGGACAAATAAGTAGTACAATACATGAGGATTCGAATGCTAAGGTGGAAATTCAAATTAGCCTTCGTGGAGTGATCAAAGGATCACTGGAGTGTCATCGGAGCACAACTAGAAATCTATCTCATCACCAATGGAGTCATCAATACTCAAGTAACTATCAACCATCAGTCAAAATGAGTCTAACTGAGTGTGGTAGGTGTAACTGAATGTAACTGGAACTAGCTGAATGAAGGAGGCTCAGTGGAGGGCGCATGGGGAGCGAACTGGAGTTAGAATGGGCAGTCTAGTCTCATTGGAGGTCCATCGGATTGGTAAGGTCATTTAAGGGTGATTCAAGCCTAAAATCAAGGAGAGAACTCAGTTAACTGAAGACAATTGGACTAGAAGGTGAAGAAGGGTGCCTTTGTCAAGTGGAGGGTGAGATGTGGGCGCATCACTGGCTAGGAGGGCTCAATCTGAGTGGAAATAAGCTCTTGAGTGCTGGAAGACTAGGGACTAGGTGCTGCAGGTATCAACTTGATGACTGGGAAGCATGCAGATGCATGCAGGAATGCATGCAAGACTGAAAATGGAAAGGATGAAAATGCTGGTAGGACTAGGATGGAGTATAGGAATATCCTAACACCCCCCCTTAATCCATCTTGGGCCCTAGTAACTAAGACCAAAGTTCACCCAATACAATGAATAATAACAGTCAATAAACTGAGGAAATGGGGGAAACCTCATGGGAAAAATACCCCCCCTCAAAATAGACTGTAAGGCACACACAAAAATAAATGCTCCAAACTCAAGTAGGTGTGATGCTTGGTCATATGTCTGGAGGTATCTTCTTCTTGGGAATAAGTGGATCATGCTCAGAAAGCATGTGCTTGTACTTGCTCTTCAGATCGAATGTGATGAGAACAGATCCAAAAGTATGAGGATGATCCTTGAACCTGTGATTCGAATTAGCTGAGGTAGGATCAAATCTATAAATGTGCAAATAGTATTTTGTCTTCTCCTTCGAACCATCATGGGTGAGATTATGCCAAAAAGAACCATCACATGATTGCTTGAAATCCAAATCAGATTTAAGACTTGAAGAATAGTTTCTTGAGATCTCCTTTGAACCAGTAGGTGTGAGATCAAAACCATCATATGCATGAGAAATTATCCCAAGTAGTGATTACTTAGAATCCAAATTAGATCCAAGGCTTAAATCATGGTTTCTTGAGATCTCCTTTGAACCATTAGAGGTGAGATCAAAACCAATAAATGCATGAGAAATTATCCCAAGCGAATGGCAATGGCCATTATCTTCAATAACCTTCTGAAAGCATGAAATAATGATCATATAGTAGAAGATAAGAGGTGAGTGATCAAGGAGAGCGAATGCATTACCTCCAATGGCTGATTTTACCTCCAAAACATTCAATAGAGCATGATGCAAACCAACAAACTCTGGTGCAAGAGAGGATTTAGGACCTTCTGCAATTTCTAGAGTGTGAGCTGGCACAGAATTCGAAATAGAAGAAATTAGGAGCATGAGTGTAGAATCTGCAAGTTCTTCTTCTTTGTGGCTAAATTCAATATGAGATATGTTTTATACTGGTTCATGACCTGTGAGATCATCAAGGAAAGTGAATGCAATAGTGGGCTTGCTCTTGAAATGGATTAGACCAATCCCTTCATTTTGATTTCCAAATCTTTCATCCAAGTGGGCCCATAGCTATTTTGGAGATTCAACATCAAGGAGATCATATGCCATGCATCGAGGCATAGAAAACATCATGGTTGTAAGGACATTGTCACCTTTATTTAACCATTCAATCTCTTCTTCAGAGGAGTCGAACTCTCTTTAAAAACAATAATCAAAGAGACCATGGCTCTTCAAATATGCTATCATTTTTGGTTTCCATTCATCATTGTTGAATGGAGAAAGAAGAGAGATTTATTTTGAATACATGGAAGCTGTAGAAGACCTGCAAAAAGAATAGAAAATTCTGCAACTGCTACTGCTGCAAAAGACACAGAAACTGCTACAACTGTTGCACTCAAAATATTGATAATAACCTGCAAAAAAATCTCAGGAATGGAGATAAACAATACTCTCAACATGCTCTGATACCATGTGATAATCCTCACAACATATATAAGAGATGATGTACACCTCACAATGAAAGAATTTAGGAATAAGATTAAGAGTGGTCAATGCAGTAAGATGAGCAACATAATAATAATACAGTAGAACTCGGATAGAAGAAAAAATACTTCACACACACTAATTAATTAATCACATGGACAAATAAGTAGTATAATGCATGAGGATTCGAATGCCAATGTGGCAATTCGAATTAGCCTTCATGGAGTGATCAAAGGATTACTGGAGTGTCATTAGAGCACAACTATAAGTCTATCTCATCATTAGTGGAGTCATCAATGCACAAGTAACTGTCAACCATCAGTCAAACTGAGTCTAATTGAGTGTGGTAGACCTATAACTGGAACTAAGTGAATGAAGAAGGCTTAGTGGAGGGCGCATGAGGAGCTAACTGGAGTAAGAATGGGTAGTCTAGTCTTACTGGAGGTCCATAGGAGTGGTAAGGTCAGTTAATAGTGATTCAAGCCTAAAATCAAGGAGAGAACTCAGTTAACTGAAGACAACTGAACTGGTAGGTGAAGAAGGGCGCCTTTGTCAAGTGGATGGTGAGATATGGGATCAACACTGGCTAGGAGGGATCAATCTAAGTGGAAATAAGCTCTCGAGTGCTGGAAGACTAGGGACTAGGTGCTGGAGGTATCAACTTGATGAATGGGTAGCATGGGGATGCATGCAGGAATGCACGCAAGACTAAAAATGCAAAGGATAAAAATGCTGGTAGGACTAGGATAGAGTATAGGAATATCCTAACAGTTCATGTTATACCCTTATTTTCCACCCTAGAGGCTCATTGGAGACTTCACTTCATTTCCTAACTGAGACACTTACCTTTGTACCTTTCTCTGGCCTCATTTTTCCAACTTTTTGTCCACCATCGCCCTCTGTATGCTTCTAGTGGAGGCGATGGTCATTCTTCCATACCTCCTTGCATACTTGTAGGGGAGTTACACCATCACTTCCTGCATGTCTTGGGGGGCGAGTGATGGCCCACCTATCCTTGAGTTTGTGGCATCATTTCTAGTGGATCATGTGCATGACTTGGATTTAATTCACCTAGCATGGGGACTCATACACTATCTCAAGCCCATCCATCAATTAGAGTCTACATTCATCCTTCATTCACCCTCCATTCACCTATATATTGAGGCCATTTTATGAGAAAGGGGAGACTCTTGACATGTATTTTTATGTTGGCGAGATCATCCTAGTTCTCTCAGCCATTTTGATCAACCTATTTTCTACAACCTAAGAAGGTCTTGTATCAAGAATATTGGAAGAGATTTGTATCATCAACACAAGGTAACCTATGATGCATGTCTCTTGTTATCACTCAATATAGACATGTGATAATCCCCCCTCCTATAATGTTGTTCATGGATGATTATGGTTATCTTTTATTGATCTGTATAATTCATAATGCATATATATTGGATCTGTTATTTCTTGTGCAATACAAATTAGATCTTGTTTATGCTAGCTTGGATCTATGTTTATATGTTCATTTTTATGCATCCTTTATATGTCAGTAGGTTTTTGAGAAAGGTTTAGATGTTTCTTTGTGTGTAGGATGATTGGGTAAGTGGAGCTAGAGTTAGAGTAAGGATTATCAGGTTTGCAGTAGATGAAGATTATTTACACCAAAGGATCTCTCTTGTTTAAGGTATTTCACCTTCCTTTATCTCTCTTCTTACATAATTGCATGAAAATGGGTGTGTATATCTAGTGTCTAGATAGTCAAATCAAGTGGGAAAATAAGATAGGTCTATCCTATGGTATTCCTTGAACCAAGGGAAAGGGTTAAAGAGGGTGCTCACATGTCCGTAGGATAAAACTCTACAACAAATGCAGTTTGGTATCATGCTTAGTTAAATTTTGTGCCAAAAGAGGAAAGAGAGATGTAGAAATGACATGGTTGCATTAAAGTGTTGTCAAGGAGATATGTTGTTGGAATCATACCTCTTCTCCTATTCCTTCTATTCCTTTCTATCATTTCTATAGATATTTAGAAAAAAAAACATATCATTGGTCCGGTGTAATATATACTTTATTTAGTTTTTCTATTGAAAATCATGGGTTAGAATTTATTTAATTTGGGGCTTGATTCAATGAAATACATACATACATACAAAAATGTGTGTGTGAGTGCGCACGTACACGTGCACGTGTGTGTGTCTATGTGTGTGTGTGTGTGTGTGTGTGTGCGCGCCCGCGCGCGTGCGTGTCTGTGTGCATGTGCGTGTGTGTGTGTGTGCGTGTGTGTGTGTGTGTGTGTGGGTGTGTGTGGGATTTCATTTTGGAAGAAAAAAATGAATATAGTTGGCATGAAGAGGTAAAAATTATTAGGTGGGGACAAAACGATTAGGGAGCTAAGTTTGAAGGATATTCTTGTGACCATAATGGATTTGTAAGTTTCTTGAAAATTATACTTTTATCAAAAAAGGAAAAAATTCATGAACCCATTCTAAAAAAGGCTCCCCAATATTTGTACATGGCCCATCTAGGGGTTATTAAGATATATGTAGATTTAAATTTTCTTTCGGATAAGTATAAGAACTATTGTAACTCACTTTGTATCAAAGTGCCTAGAGTGTCCTTTGTTAAATCTAAGCATGGTCATTCACTAGGGTTGATGTAACCCCATAACATCCTTGAGTCCAAATGGGAAGAGATATAAATGGACTTTATCATAAAATTAACTAATTTTTTAGGAGGAATAATTCAATTTCGGTGTTAGTAGATCATCTCACAAAAATTTCTCATCTAATCCTTGTCATAGACACCTATAATGTACATGAAGTAGCACAGGTTTCTATCAAAGAAATTGTTTGATTGCATGGTCTTCCTAAGAAATATATATATGATAGGAAATAAATATTTACTAAAATATTTTGTGCTACTTTCCAAACACACCTTCCAACACAATTTAATATCGATACAACATAAAATTCTAAGTTTGGTGGATAAAGTGGAAATCAAGCTTTGGAACACATGCCTCAAATGTATGTATTAGACCAACAAATCAAATGTGAATAATATGTTTCTTTAGTAGAGTTTTATTATAACAATAGTTACCATTTTTATTTGGGTATGCTACCCTTTGAACTATTTTATGAAAGGCATTCTAGAGATCCTCTAAGTTGGGATAGGTTGGAGGATAGAATATTGGTAGGACCTAATATTTTCTAGGAAATTGAAGAACAAGTGTCTCATATAAGAAAAAGGATGAAAAAGGCACACATTAGAAAAAGAGTTATGCAAATTATCATAGAACAAGTTGTGGTTTTAAAGAAGGTAAGTAAGTTTTTCTTTATGTAAGAATGACAAAGAGTTTAATCAAATTTGAAAAATGATCAAAGTCTTCTCCTTATCTTTTGGGAAATTTTGATATCTTAGAATATAAGAGACGGGGTGTATCGACCTGCTTTGCCAGTAGTTCTTCATCATATGCATAATGTGTTTCATATTTTAGTATTGTGGAATTATCTTCCTGATCCTTAGATCATATTTTGGATTGGAGTCATTTATAGGTTATGGAAAAGGGATCTTTGAAGGAAAAATCAATAGGTATATTGGGCCATCACACTTGACAACTTAGGTGTTTCCTGATGTTTCCAGTGGTACATATATTATCTTAGTTCCACTAATTGGGAAGTAGAATCTTCTATATGCTTTGAATTTATTTTCTTCTTCAAGCAGAAATACAAGCCATTTTGATCTATGAGGGAAAGTATTAGTGTTTCATTTTAGATGACCTTGTTTTGAGTGTACCTGGGAGGGATATTTCACATAAGTACTACTAATTCCAACCAGGGTATTTTTTAAGGATTCTAATATTATACTTAAGTATAGTATTCTAGGTGATTATTTTGGATTGAAAAAAACATATATATAAATAGGTAGGTGAATATCAAATATGAAACATACAATTCACTACTGAAATTTGTAAATTTTGGCAAAAAATTTGATAAAAAAACATATTTATGTATATATAGTCGATATTAGAGACTAAAAATGACCAAATAGAGAATTTATTTTTTGAAAAAAAAGCCCGAAAAAATGTCCAATTGGCAAAATTTTGGCCCTAAAAATTACCGTGATTCCAACTCATTTTGATTTGTATGTTATATACATATGTTGTGTACATGCTATTAGTCCCATAAACGTTCTGAGGCTTCTTTTAGAACTGTGCCTGGGCATCAATAAAATTTGTTGTGTTCTTTTGCTTAACCAAAATCACATACACCATAAGATAAAAAGAGAGCCAATCTTGGAGTAATGTGGGCAGTATTTCCACACACCAATTACAAGAATTTGAATGAAATTATGTTAATGGAAGGGCACAAAACAAAGGTACTGCAGATAGTAAATATTTATTTTATGTCTTAGAATAATGTACTGAGCCTAAGGGAGGAATTCAGTAGTTTAACAAAAATCATCACATCACTAAACTTGAACAATATAAGGATATTATTTCCACGTAACCAAACATGAATACTTCATGCCATAATCATCATAGTAACAATAATTTTAAGCTTGCAACACTCATATTGAAAAGAGAATGAATTTTGTAAATCATGAGCAATATGACATAGATGAATTAACAAGAGAAAAGAATACTAACTGGACATGTCAAAAGTTTGAATCCATAAAACTCCAAGATCGGGCAAAAGATGTTCCTCTTTATATATTTGATCGGACTACAAAATATCAAAAGTTACACTTCTTACAAAAAGAGTCGAGCACTGGCCATTGCATATCCTACTATATACATCCTTCATGGGCTTTACAAAATAAGTTGTTACAAAGAGTTTGTTATAGACCAACGGCTTATGCAATTCTGTTTGTACTTTCCAAAAAAATTTGTTACACAAAATAGTCATACTGACTACTACTGACATCTATGACTGCGACTGGAAGCCATTCAACTGGTGAAACAATACGTCCTATCGAATGGAAAAACACCAGTTAATACGAGGCGACCTCATATTATTAGCAGGGTTTCTTTTACTTTTAGGCATGATCTGAGCTTAATAACTGTCACACCACTTTTTGGGTGCCATGGATATGTTGATGCAGCCACTCAACTGCCATGTGTTGCTAGCAAAACATTCATCATCTATCCATTCTACCCCATCCAAGCCTTTTTCTCTCAAACCTTCTTTTCAACAGGGCGAAAGTTCATCGATGTCACTGAGTTGTAAAACAGGACCTGATCTCTCTCTCAAGAACTTGAACCATTCAGGTACCACCACTTCACAATTTGATCATCCTTTGCTGGGACTGGCATGCCCCTTCCTTCTACAATTCTACAATCAGAAGGCTTATTTCCTTTTTAACCACTGAATTTACTGAAGTTTCCTTAGACATCTTAAGTGAGACCTCAAACTTTTCCCACCCGAATGTCTGTGAATGGGCATCCATGGGATTCTCATGGACATTGGTCGTCTAGGCCCTTAATGCTCCTTGTGTGCTTTCATTGGAGATGAAATGTGCCATCGAAACCATGTATCCTCATTTCTTAACTTGATAGCTATGGTAGACTCATGCATTAATATTCGTGCTTTGGACTTATGATGATTGAGAACTCCATGAATTCAATTTATGCAACTCCTTGAGTATTTATGGCCTCACCTGCTTGCTCCCTGAAAATCATGTTGTCCTTGGATAATGATTACCAGTCCACTCATTGGGATTTTGCGTGCTAGGAGAAGACTGCTCTTTGTACGATGGCGGTGGTAGTAATGAGTTTCAAGTGACGTTGCTTCAAACCGGCGACGGAGGCTGACAAGACTGTTTGAAGGAATCTCTATTGAATCATATGGGGAATGAAGTACATCGAGAAGTCTCTTGTCATAAAACACAAGTGGTTTAAGGACCCCCCAAAAGTAGTTTATATATTCCACTTTTAGGTCCCTGAACAATCCTGGAGCTGCCACGTGGAGGTAGCGGTTTTGTTCCAGGAATGCATTGCGAGTGTTAATTACCAGGAAATTTTATCCCACTAACGCTTTGGGGACTGTCAATCTTCTGATGAGTCCTCGATATCTACACCAAGTGGGTGTAAATTTTTAGAGTGGGTCCCCTTTTAACATGGCCTATTTGTCTGGCGATCTGTGGCCTACAAACCACCATGATAACTTAACGGTTTCAGGGCCCTGAAAAGGCTGTTTGGACAAACCACTTTTAGGCCCTTGAATGAGCCTGGAGCTACCACGTGGAGGTAGCAGTTTTGTTCCAGGGACATGTTGGGAGTACTAAACCTAGAGCAACTTTATAATACTAAAGCATGGGTACCGTCGATGCTTCCGCCTTACTTCCTTGAGACATGCAATATGACATTGCAGCTTTATCATGTGGACCCGTCTTCCTTGGAAATTTGAAGCTTACATGTGTTCATGTTGATTTTTCAACAAGGGAAATCTGAGCTGCGAAAACGTCGAGCGTTTGGGGGTCTTGACCCCACCATCCACTGTTAATTTGTGAATAGCCCTTCTTCTGAGCTTCAGCTATATCTGACTGTCACCATGGTGTGACTATTTTCAACTTCTCCTATACCATTATTGTTCCCTTCTTAGCTTGGTCTATACTAGAGTTGCCTTCGGCTGATCGTGCTAAGGATATTAGTACTAACATTGGCTTTAGTGAAGACATCCTCTTCCTTCAGAAGGGGTTGAGAACAGTAGGCTATTGGCTTTAAGTCCGTTGGGTTGTGGAGTCATACCTACTCTTTATTTTTCAATTGAAGTAACATAGCATAATAAGAGGGAAAAGTAACAAAATGATTAAAAATTTTGTAAACAGAAAGAAGGAAAAACATATGTTACCGATATGGTACAATGGATTAACTTATAAAGTAGGATGGAAACTAGTAATGAAAAAAATGCTTCAAGAATATTCCGTTTACAGGGTTCCCAAAGCTTTCATTATTGAGTTGTGCAAATTCATATGTGTTGTTTTCATGGACTGTAATGATCTTGAAAGGGCCCAACCACAGGTTGTCAAACTTCCCATGTTTAGCTCTTTCTTATCTTCTAACATCCCACTTCAGAACAAGATATCCATGCTGAAAGTCTCGAGTGATGGACCTCCGATCAAAGGTTGCTTTAATATTATCTTGGTGGATCTTAGAGGACTCGTCCAGCTGCTACCTGACATGTTGAACCTCTATTAGCTGATGAATTATTCTCTTCATGTCATTCGGTTCTTCATTTTCTAGTTGTAATAGTTTCATCACTCGGAGACACAACTAGATTGGGAGAACTTCTTCTTTTCCATAGACCAATTGAAATGGAGAAGTGCCTATAGCTCTCTTGACACTAATCCTGTCTTCCCATAATGCAAATTCTAGATGGGAGTCCTGGGCCCTTTTGTTTGTATTGAGCATTTTCTTGATAATAGTTACCAAGCTCTTGTTTCAGGACTTAGCTAGGCCATTTCCCTGCAGATAGTACGTTGTTGAATGAATCAACTCAATGTTGTAATTCTGACAAAGGCCATCATCTTGTAGGATTTAAAATCTTGAGCATTGCCTATAATCATTTTCCTTGGGAAACCGAATCTTCCCAGAATGTTTTCTTATAGGAATCCTACTATGACTGTGTCATTGGAATTCCTTGTGGGGATTGCTTCCACTCACACTGTTAAGTAGTCGGTGGCTGTAAGAATCCTTCTATGCTAGCCATTGGAATGATGGTTTATTTCTCCAATAAAATCAAGGCCCCATTGTTCGAAGGGTGATTCTACCCTGATGGGTTTAAGGGGTAAAGGTTTAAGCTTTTGCTTCCCGACGAATAGTTGACATTCTTTGCATGCTCTGACAATCTTGTTAGCATCAGTGAATAATGTAGGCCATAAGTACCCAGCTCGTAGGACTTTATAAGCGATTTCTATCCACACATGATTTCCTCCGCACATTCGTTTGTGAAAATCTATGATTATGCCTTATGTCTCTTCTTCAACGATGCAATTAAGCAGAACACTAAGCGAATCCTTCTAGAAGAGATATCCATCCAGAATACAGTACTTGATAGCTTTGAGTTTAAGAGACCTCATTTTAGACTTATGTAGACCCGACGGGCATGTGAGGTGTTGTAGATAATATAATATATCCTTGTACCAGTTAGACCCAATAAACTTCTCAGCAACACTGTCGGGAAGGTTTTGTTGACCATCTCCTTCCTATTGACTAGGAAGTTGATCAATCAGATTGATTTCAAGAGCTTGGTAATTCGACTCATCCAAGAGTTTGGCTAAACCTTGTCCTTTCACCAATTTGGTATGCTTGATTTCCATGTCATACTCCTAGATCTTGGAGATCCACTTCCCCCTCCTTCCTTCATTGTCGGGTTGAGACAAGATTTCCTTGATGGTACTTCTTGGGACATATGCGATGATCCTGGAATGCAACACAAAATTCCTAAATTACTTGAGGGATTTGACGAGTGCGTAAGCCTTCTTTTCCATGGTGTTGTATTTCATCTCAGCATCCCTCAACGCTCGGCCAAAGAAAGCAATTGGTTGCTCGTGCCCTTCATAATTTTTCTGTAAGAGGACCGCTACAATAGTAACCTCATAGGCAAAGGAGAATATAAGAAATTCTCTCTTATAATCAGGGCTAGTTAAGACAGGTTCTTCTCCAAGGGAATCCTTTATTTTTTTAAAGGAGTCTCTTGCAGCTCTGGTCCATTTTATTTCAGCATCCTTTCTTAGCATGTCAGTAATCTCTTTCATTATTTCAGTGAAGTTAGGAATAAATATTCATAGAAAATTTATTTTACCAATAAAATACTATACCTCCTTTTTCTTTCTTGGGAGTTCAATAAGTTTGATAGCAGCTACTCTATCTGGGTCTATTCTTGTAACGTCCCTAAAAATAGTAAAAAATAAAAAAATATTTCTATAGTTGTAATTTACTAAATAAGAACGGATGATAAGCAATTAATCTTCAATACTTATAACATCTCACTAAACTGGAAAATAAAATGTGACAGTCAAAGGCTTTGAGTTCTGTAATTACCAGTCCCTACTGTTTACGAAAGTGAATTCACTGAATTTTGGTGAAAATTTACTGCAGCATTATAAACACTTTGAAAGTTTACTATTAACTACCTTTCTATTTACTTAAATAGTTTATGAATACCATTATAAACAATTTAACCGATTCTTCAGGTATGGCAGAGCCATGTTGGTGACTGTTGAGGTCTAAGATGAGATGCTTGGTTTCTTTAGGGGAAGGGATTTCCCTCGCAAAGTTACCAGGAGGTAGGATGAAGGAAATGGAGGTTCTGGACTTACTTAGTGTTGTCGCTAATGCACTTGCGTACTTATGGTTTGTAGGTATATCTATCAAACATTTGTTGAAATGTCCACTCTAACTCCTTCGACAACATTTCAGTCTTGGGTCATCGCACTCGGAAGAGTGTCACCCTTTTTGTCGATACGTCTTGGTTGAAATAAGAGCGATAAGTGATATTTGCACTTCTATGCACCCTTGTAATTATATGTCAACCCTAAGTGGGGTTGAAAGTCTTTGTACCAAATAGATGGGGAAGTTTATCAACTTTGTAATGGTCCTAAACTATGGCGCGTGGGTTTTTCAAATGAAAGTATGTGGTAAGTGGTGGGATTTAATGCTCCTCTATGAAAATCATAAGTCTAGCTTGCCAGCTGTGGATAGGGTTTTACTGTTGGGCCTTTTACCGACAATTGCCAAAATCATGGTTCATTTCTCTGTTTGCAATGGGTGTGAGGAGGGTTTCGTTGTTGCACAATCCGATGCTCATGGAGACAATTCTACAGGGGGGAGATGATGGCGACTGTCCACCCTATAGGTAGAATTTTTGAGTTGAGTTTCTTACTATTTGCAATTGCCAAGTATGTGTTTTGCTACTATTTGAGTCTAATGCCTGTCTTGGATTTTCATGGTGGTTTCAAGTGGTGACTGGTCCTTCTTCTCTGCGTGGCCAGAGTTTCATGATAGTGAATTGAGTCTTGGTAAGTCCAGTTACTACCAACTTGATTTCTTCCTCTCGTCTCTGTGGGGTTTTGTTGTTGGTGTTTAAAGTTTATGGGGGACCTGGTGCCCATTTGGGTTGCCTACTATGTTTTGTTGGTCCCTTGGGTCTCCATTGGCTGGACCACTACATGAAAGTATCTATTGGTTATTTCGATACTGGAGGTTTTGGTAGAGACTGTGACTAAATCTCTAGAAAGAGTAATGTGGTGTCTTGTGTAACAGCTCACGATATCTGTATGGTTTGTGGTGTAATGTATAACGTTTTGGCCCTTGCGTTTTTAATTCAGGGCACTCATGGTTTGTTGATAATTCTATAATCTCTTCATGGGATGTGAGGATTTGGTCCTATAATAATACTCCTAGATTTGGAATACAATATTACTTTTTTTATTTAAATGGTTATTTAACACATGTATTGCGAATCCTTTGTCTCTGCATTGAATTCTAGTAGCGTTAACGACTGTATGTCGATGATTTTCTTTTCGGTTCTCATGGCTATTGTGGTTCTAGGGTTTGAATCTTTAAAAAGAAAAGTGCTTATGTGACCTCTGCGTTTCTTTCTTTGTATTAGACTATAAGCATGTAGAGAGAATCGACCCTTGGTTTAATTTCTACAGGTAAGAAAATACCTGGGTACTAATAGGTGAAATAAATCCTGTAGCTATTGTTTTTAGTCTATAAATGCGACCCCTAAGTTATTCAATCCTATAGCCAAAAAGAATGATAATGGAAATTAACTTAGCGCACTATTTTAAATACAGAGTTTGGTATGGAAAGAAGATCTTTAAGTTTCGTTTCTGTTTCAATGTCTAGTTGTCTTGGAAAAGCAAATCATGGTTTTATGTTCAGTAGGAACTTCTTTGTTTTGGTTTGGTGAATAAATTAACTACCTGTCTGCAATTGTATGTAGAGTTTGATGTGGGAAAGAGTATTTCCTGGTTCTGAAAGATTACAACGCTTGTCTTCTATTTAGCATTTTAAGTCTAGAAATGAGAAGAGTTTATGATGATCGTTTTCTTGGAAAAGAATACTATTGTTTTAGCATGCTAAGAGCTACTTCCTGTACATGATAAAAGATTTATAGTTTGAATAGGAAATAATTATACTATAATGACAACGATTTAGACTGATATTTAAACTTAATTTAAAAAGGGGACAAATTAAAAATCTCCAACATAGAAACTAAACGCAGGTGCTCTAGCAAAGGCTAGCTTCAGCTAGGCCTGCTAGAGATTCCCCTATTTCATGGGCAGAAATTGAATGTAATATATGAGGAAACTAATGACCAACATTCCTATAACAGAAATTTGGAAGCATTTACATGACTCGTACCTGTAGCTTGAATACTTTGTCCCTTCCTGTAGAAGATCCTAGCTGCTTGGCACTTGATTCTTGTATTCACCTGCACACTCAATAACTATTAATGCAAAACCTGTGAGGATGAACGCCCTTGACTGGATAGCTTTGGGATTACCGAGGTCCTCCCAACCATGATCCTACAACCATTTCTAGTTCTGTACAGATCCCCCCGAGCTGGATTCCAACATGCAAAATGAGGCAGAGGTCCTTAAGCTACAGCTTGTTTGTTCTGGAATATTTTTGGGCCAGATTACCTCAGTTTCTTGGAGCAGAAAAAATCCCTTTGAATACCATAAGAGAATGATAATGAAAAATATAGGCCCCTCAGAACTTGGGATCTTCCTTCTTAAGTAGGGAACTCTTGAATTAGGCTGTTGAAGTAATTAGTTTCTTGAAATTAAATAATTAAATAATTTAAAAGACATTATTTTACTTTATTGTTTAGTCCTCTTGAGTTAGGACTCTTTCCAACTGTTTCACCAAAATGTCAAATTTATTTATGCTCTTAAACCATAATGATAATAATAATTATTTTAATATTAAATTATCTTTAACTTTTTAATTCATTACATATATGTTTTCTTTAAAATATAATTAATAATGCAACAGTAGATATTCTAATTATATTCCAAAATAATAACACCATTTATTACTTAAAGCTCTTAACAAAAATCATAATAATTATAATAATAATAATACTAATAACTTGGAGGCTTTTAAATTAGGTTAGTCATGAAAGACTACCGGTAATATCTTTTATGAGATTAAGAATCTTATCAGTGACACTTCTTTTTAATCTATTAGGGACACGCCCAAAACTTAGGATGGTCTCGGTAAGCTTGGCTAGGTACCTCTTGTCTACCTCTTTGCATATTGGATTCCCTCGTTCAACCTGGTAATTCCTGCAATACTTGATGGATAGAAAGATGAATCATTTAGTCAATTAAATAAATGTGATGAAGGTGCTCTTCAGAATCTTCTCGACTCAACACTTGGAAATTCCGTAACCCCGAGTGCTCTTCAGAGCCATTTAACTCAACACTCCCACATGGGTGTTACTCTAGTGCAATTCCAGAGCCTCTAGTCAACACTAGTGCTAGAATGTGGTTGTGAGGCACATCTAGAATCTTTCAGTTTCCTCGGATCTGGTATTTGTTTTATCAAGCTTGGAGTGCTCCAAGGTTTATGCCCAACACTCAATGTACATCAGGGCTTACTCCCATTACATCATATTTCCTCTAGGTACATCGGGCCTTTTTCCCAGTACATAGGTAATCTGTGTGTTTCTGAGTCCACGCTCAACAAACTATATAAATCAATTATGTCATTCACATCACTGCACAGTATGTAAGAAAAAAAAAGGTCAACTCAGTATATTAGGGTTTTGTACCCACATCAAACATAATCAGAACATTGGGGCTTCCTTGCCCAGTATATAATCAAATAATGAAATTCAGTCAGGGTCCATGCTTAATATGTCAGTCTACAAAAGAATAAATCATAGGTGCTGGGGCCATGGCCCAATATAACATCATAAAACAGATAGTCCAAAATTCAGGATTTTACATCCCTCCCCGCTTAGAACAACATCGTCTCGGTGTTTCTAGGGACTAGGAATGAATTCATGAAAAACATTATGAACTTTTATATGAGCTGGTAAGGCTAATTCATAAGCTACCGGGGCCTTCTTGGCCAGTATTTCAAAAGGTCCACAAAACCTTGGGGCTAATTTACCGCAACGTCCAAAGCTCAATGATCTTCGTTTTGCTTTTATTTTTAGAAACACATGTTCCCCGACATGGTAGTCTTTGTCCTTTCTTTTCTTGTTCGCATAACTCTTTTGTTGGTCTTGAGCTTCTTTTAAGTTTAGTTGCACCTTGGAAACTAGTTGTTCCAAGTCTTCTAGTAAATATGGTCCTAGCATAAGTCTGTCCACCAGACTATCCCAAGTCACGGGGGTTCGACACTTTCATCCGTAGAGCACCTCAAAAGGGCTCATTTTGGCCGAGGTTTGATAACCGTTGTTGTACACAAATTCTGCAAGGTGTAAATAGTCTTCCCACTTAGTGGGATTGTTCATGACATACATTCTCAACATATCCTCAAGAATTTGGTTCACTTGTTCCGTCTGTCCATCGGTTTGGGGGTGGTATGTGGTACTGAATTGTAACTAGGTCTCCAAACTAGAGAACAATTCTCTCCAGAAGTTGCTAGTGAACTTCGTGTCTCGATCGGAAATGATTGCTTTGGGTATTCCGTGCAAACGAAATATTTCCTTCAGGAATATTTCTGCGATGTGAACTGCTTTGTAGGTGGATTTTACCGGTATAAAGTGGGCTGCTTTCGATAGTTTGTCTACCACCACAAAGATGGAGTCGTTCAGTTTCTTATTCTTGGGTAAGCCTGTGATGAAGTCCATACTTATTACCTCCCATTTCCATTCCGGAATGGGTAAAGGTTGAAGTAATCTAGCGGGGTGTTGATGTTCTGCTTTGACCAATTGACATTCTTGACATTTTGGGATAAACATGGCGATATCAGCCTTCAACTTAGGCCAAAAGTAATGTATCTTTACTGCTGATATCATCTTTTGATATCCGGGGTGCCCTAAATAGGGTTTTTGGTGAAATTCAGTGAGAATGTTTGATCTAATGTCCCCACTCTCGGGGACGTAAAGTCGGTCTTTAGACCACAGTAGTCCCAACTCATATATCTTATACTCTTTCTGTTGTTGAAAGAGTCGGTCTTCCTGAATATTTGTGAGGATTTCTGTATAATAACGATCGCTCTCACATGCCGTTCAAATTATGTTGTGTAAGTATGAATTGGTTTGGCTTACCGTGACTTCGTAAAGCATATGTGCTCGACAGCTTAGGGCATCCGCAATTTTGTTTTCCTTACCTTTTATATGCTTTAGTTTGAAATGATATTCACTAAGGAAGGCCAACCACCTGGCCTGCCTGGCTGTCACGTCCCCTCCCATCCAACAAGCTAGATGGAGAGGATCGTGACGGTCGAACCGGGCATCCAGCCCCATACATTAAAATCAAACATTCAAGTTGAAGAATAAAAATGCATACACATTCACATAATACATAAGAGAGATATGAAGATGCATAATTATTAGAAATCACAGCGGAGTAATAAGAATTTCACATCCATCATACATTTAAGATGTTCATCAAATGATAATTGCCAATTTACACAAGAGAATACTTATCTCAATAAGGCAGTCCCACGCAACTGGCTATGCAACTGCAACGTTCCACCCAACCGTAGGCCAGTGTGCTCCTCAATCTTTCAGCACCACTGCCACCCCCGAGCTGGGCATGATCTCTACAAGGAACCAGGGAACAACAGACTCACACATAGCCAAACATACACCAAAATGAGCCAAGCCAATCTACAATTGGGTTTATCAGGCTGCTAGGAGATGGGAAGGAAGAATTGCTAAGCTAGTGAGCTCAACCACAGAGCTATGGGTACCCCTCCCAGATCTATTCAGCTTGGCACTCACAATGCCTACACACCCAACACCAGGAAGTATTCTCTTCACTGCCACACAGTCCCTCAAGCCATACCTTCCTTTCTAGTGCTCTCAGGGTGTGCATAGAAAAGTAGCCAGCCCTCTTGATCTTCTTGAGAGGATATTCCCTACACTAGGTTTATCAAGCTAATTCTGTCCACTACCATTCCAGTTTCTTGCTTACAGATTCGAGTCCAAAACATGATGCACTTAACAACAACCACAATTGCTGGGCATGAAGAAAGCGTTTTCCACAGTGGGATGCATGAGGTGGGGTTTCAACTAACTTAGAAAAACGTGGGAACCCACAAAAACGAAAATGGGAAGTTGGGAAATGACCCAGGAAGCCAAATCCGTTTTTAGAAAAACGTCCCTGGACATTCAGGGGAAAAAACGACCTCCCTACAGTCCCCAAAACGTGGCCCTTCACTCCCAGGCTACTGCATATGCAAAAACGAACTCCCAGGCATGGGAAAAATGCAAGATTTTGCTGAAAAACGTGAAGAGAATGACCCAGATAGCTCCCACTGCGTGAATGAGTGAAGACTGCCCATTCCCCATGGCTTTGGGCACCATTTCGTGGGTGGTTTCTTGCCCCACAAGCAAAAACACGATTTTCCAAGTTGATGGCTTGCCCATGCACGAAAATGGCTTGCCCATACTCTTTCATTCCCAAGGCATTAACTGCCTTAACCAATTTCTTGGAAGAATTAAATGATTGGGTACATGAGACAAAATGGGTAGTTGGTGGTTTATGGGTTTCCCCATTGACACATGGATTAATACCATTTGGCTCAAGGGTTTGAATAGTTTCCCTCCCTTTTCCTTGTAGAACCATGCCCCTTCTCTTTTGTTGCATTGCATAGCTAGTTGTGGGTATTTCATTAAAATTTCGTATTTACATGATGTCTTATATACATTGTGCCCATCTCGCACAAGAACCATAGGCATCTGTTTTAATTGCCGGTACATGAAACGCTAAATCAATGGTGGGGCCTTGGCCTTGAGCTCCTCACCATGATTAAGTTACAATATTTACATCATTTACAAAGGGGGTCAAAATGGGGACGTGACACTGGCATTTAGGTCGCGTTGATCGAAAAGGTACTTTAAGCTCATGTTATTAGTCATCAATAAGAATTTCTTTCCCATGATATAATGACGCCACATTTTCAGAGCATGGATGATGGCGGCTAGCTCGAGGTCATGAGTAGCGTAGTTCTGCTCATGTTCTTTTAGTTTCCTTGATTCGTAGCATATGGAAAAGTTATCTTGCATAAGGACTCCCTTGAGTCCTTCCTTGCTTGCATTCTTGCAAACGACGAAATCCCCATTGGGATCCGTGATACGCAGAATTAGTGCACTAATCAGTACCTGCTTCAGCTTCTGAAAGCTTTCTTCGCACTTAGCCGTCCAAATAAACTTGTTTTCCTTCCTCTGTAAGGTGGTCATGGGACATGCAATATGTGAGAAGTTCTCAATGAGCTTCTAATAGTAACCAGCTAGACCTAAGAATGATCTTATGTCAAAAACACACATAGGTGTGGGCCATTCCTCAGTAGCTTTGATCTTTTCAGGGTCGATGGCTGTTCCCTTCTCGGAAATGATGTGTCCTAAGTATTGAATCTGGGGTTTGTAAAAATCGCACTTACTAAACTTGGCGTAAGGTTGGTGTTCCCGTAGTATACGTAACACAATACGGAGGTGTTCTTTGTGTTCTACTTCATTCTTGGAGTAGATCAGAATGTCGTCGATAAAGACTAAGACGAACTTATCGAGAAAGTTACTAAAGATACTGTTCATCATGCACATAAAGTTGGCCGGTGCGTTTGTCAACCCAAAGGGCATCACTACAAACTCATAGTGGCCGTAATGGGTTCGAAACGCGGTCTTGTTGATGTCCTCATCATGGATCCTCACCTGGTGGTATCCAGATCGTAAGTTGATCTTTGAGAAGATCTTTGCTCCTCCTACTTGGTCAAACAAGTCGTCGATTCTAGGGAGTGGGTAGCAATTCTTAATGGTCATCTTGTTGAGTTGGCAGTAATCAATGCACATTCGCATCATTCCGTCTTTCTTCTTGACGAAGAGTATCAGTGCACCCCAAGGGGACACACTTGGTCGAATGTATCCTTTATCTATTAACTCTTGTAACTGAATCTTGAGCTCCACCAATTCTAGCATGCTCATGCGGTATGGGGCTTTGGAAGCTAGTACTGACCCGGGTGATAGTTCGATAGAGAAATCTAAGTCTCGCTTGGGTGGTAATCCCGATATTTCTTCGGGAAATACATCCTTGAATTCTATGAGGACTAGGAAGTCTTTAATCCTTTGTTAGCTTTCAGTTTCTAAGTTTCGGATGTTAATAGAAAAGATCTTACAGCCCTTCCTGATGCACTTCTTTGCTTGTAAGGCAGATATCTGTCTTACGGATGCTTTCCTAGGAATACCCTGAATCGTCTCTTGATTCCCTTGGTCGTCTCTGCAGAGTAGGGTATTGTTTGCGCAGTCTAGTAAGACATGGTGTTTTTACAGTCAATCCATGCCTATAAGTACATCGTACGATCATAGGGGTAGAATATTTAGTTCTATCCTAGTTGGAAAACCGTTTAAGTCTATCTCACAAGTTTTAACTAACTCAGAGACCCTTCATGTAGTACCAGTGGCTAGTTGTACCAGCCACGGTTTCTCGTGATGCTCTCGGTTCAACCTACAGGTGTCCACTATCTTAGGGGAGATATAACTTCGGCAAGCGCCGGGGTCTATTAGAACTGAAATGGCAGTGTTAGATATCTTACCCTCAATTTCCACCATGGTGGCTTGATGATCTACCTGCTGGCCATCAAGAGCGGCATAAATCCTAGGTGTCTTTGCCATGTCCCCCACGGTAGGCTCCGTTTGGATGTTGTGTAAAAACCCATCTGTTTTGTTGGGACAATCTCTATAGTAATGTGGCCCTTGGAATTTCCAACAAGAAACAGTTGGTGGGACTATTTTCGTCCCTTTGTTGAAGGCTTTCCTGTTGGCTGGTGGTGGGGGTGCACTTGGTCGAGCTTGGGGTTGGTTGAAACCTATGTTGGGTGGGAAACTGTTGTTATGTTTCCGAAAAGGTGGGGGTCCAAAACCCGGTCTGTGGTTGTCTAAGAAGGTTCTGAATCTGTCTCTATTTCTGTTGATGTCGTCATTCCTGGGTTGTCTGTGTTCATAGCACAGCCTGGATTTATGTAGGGTTATATCAAGGGTTTTGGGCATGTCAAATTCTATCTTCTCTCTAAATTTTGGTGGCAGCCCACCCAAGAACTATTGAATTTTCACCTTCTCATCCTTAATGTAAGGCACATAGTGTAGCAAGTCTAAGAACTGGTTTATGAATGCTTCCATAGTCATGGAGCCCATTTTTAACTCATGGAATTCTTTTATTCTCTTATCAAAGAATCTTTCAGACATATACTTGTCCTGGAATATCTTGCTGAAAGTATCCTAGGTTATGTCTCTCAGTTCTTGTCCCTTAGTGTGTTTCAAGTCCCGCCACCATCTGGCAGCTTTACCATTTAGGTTGTATATGGCTAATCGGGCTTGCATCTCACTGGAGTAATTATGAACTTTAAAGTATTTGTTCATCCCTAACAACCATTCTTCAGCCTTTTCCCCCGAGTTGATTTCCCCATCATAAGTTGGGGCTTTTATCTTTCTGAACTCTCCTTGCAAACTGTCATCACTCTTCCTCCTTGTCTTGCAAGGAGGTGGGGAGCCATTGTCATTGGAAGAGCTCTTACAGTCCTCTTCCAATGGTTCTAATTTGTGTCCTTCCTACTCTCCTACTTTGTAACTGGATGCTTTCCTTTTGTTAAGAGTGTTGACGGAAAGAGTAGGCTGTTCATGGGGTTTTGCCTCTGTTAGGCTTTGGAGTAAGGCTTCATTTATAGCCCACTATTCCCTTCTTTCTTGCATATTCTCGTCTCTGAAACTATGGAACTCTGCGTGTAGATGCTGCATGGATTGCATTAAATCCGAGTTGATTTCCACCACAATTTCTTGCTCTCGTGGTGGGGAGTTTAGATTTCCATGTATACTACTACCCTGTTCAGCATTCATTTCTCAGACAGTGACTGTTCCTGTAATGTTATATAGGCATAGAGAACATAAATTTATGTTAGTTTATTCATAAAACAAAATTGAATGTAAATGTATGTTTCTGCATGTTGTGTATCTGCAGTGGATGTTTGTAACAAGCCCATTAGGTCACTTAGTTTTTGTAACTAGGCTCTGATACCACTTGTAACGTCCCTAAAAATAGTAAAAAATAAAAAAAATCTTTCTATAGTTGTAATTTACTAAATAAGAACGGATGATAAGCAATTAATCTTCAGTACTAATAACATATCACTAAACTGGAAAAGAAAATGTGATAGTCAAAAGCTTTGAGTTATGTAATTACCAGTCCCTACTGTTTACGAAGTGAATTCACAGAATATTGGTGAAAATTTACTGCAGCATTATAAACACTTTGAAAGTTTACTATTCAATTCCTTTCTATTTACTTCAATAGTTTATGAATACCATTATAAACAATTTAACTAATACTTCAGGTATGGCAGACCCATGTTGGTAACTGTTGAGGTCTAAGATGAGATGCTTGGTTTCTTGAGGGGAAGGGACCCTGGCAGAGTTACCGAGAGGTAGGATGAAGGAAATGGAGGTTCTGGACTTACTTAGCGTTGTCGCTAATGCACTTGTGTACTTGTGGTTTGCAGGTATATCTATCAGACATTTGTTGAAATGTCCACTCTAACTCCTTCGACAACATTTCAGTCTTGGATCATCGCACTCGAAAGACTGTCACCCTTTTTGTGGATATGTCTTGGTTGAAATAAGAGCGAGAAGTGATATTTGCACTTCTATGCACCCTTGTATTTATATGTCAACCCTAAGTGGGGTTCAAAGTCTTTGTACCAAATAGATGGGGAAGTTTACCAACTTTGTAATGGTCCTAAACTATGGTGCGTGGGTTTTTCAAATGAAAGTATGTGGTAGGTGGTGGGAGTTAATGCTCCTCTACGAAAATCATAAGTTTGGCTTGCTAGCTGTGGCAAGGGTTTTACTGCTGGGTCTTTTACCGACAATTTCCAAATCGTGTTTCATTTCTCTGTTTGTAATGGGTGTGAGGAGGGTTTCATTGTTGCTCAATCCGAGGCTCATGGAGACAATTCTACAGGGGGGAGATGATGGCGACTGTCCACCCTACAGGTAGAACTTATGAGTTGAGGTTCTTACTATTTGCAATTTCCAAGTATGTGTTTTTCTACGATTTTAGTCTAATTCCTGTCTTGGATTTTCGTGGTGGTTGTAGGTGGTGACTAGTCCTTCTTCTCTACGTGGCAATAGTTTCATGATAGCGAATCGAGTCTTGGTAAGTCCAGTTACTACCAACTTGAGTTTTTCCTCTCGTCTCTCTGGGGTTTTGCTGTTGGTGTTTGAAGTTTATGGGGGACCTGGTTCCCATTTGGGTTGCCTGCTATGTTTTTTTGGTCCCTTGGGTCCCCATTGGCTGGACCACTACATGAAAGTATCTATTGGTTATTTCGATACTGGAGGTTGTGGTAGAGACTGTGAGTAAATCTCTAGACAGAGTAATGTGGTGTCTTGTGTAACAACTCACGATATCTGTATGGTTTGTGGTGTAATGTATAAGGTTTTGGCCCTTGCGTTTTTATTTCAGGGCACTCATGGTTTGTTGATACTTCTATAGTCTCTTCATGGGATGTGAGGATTTGGTCCTGTAATAATACTCCTAGATTTGGAATACAGTCTTACTTTTTTTATTTAAATGGTTATTTAAGACATGTATTACGAATCCTTTGTATCTGCGTTGAATTCTAGAAGCGTTAAAGACTGTATGTGGATGATTTTCTTTTCATTTCAAATGGTTATTGTGGTTCTAGGGTTTGAATCTTTAAAAAGAAAAGTGCTTATGTGACATCTGCGTTTCTTTCTTTATATTAGACTGTAAGCATGTAGAGAGAATCGACCCTTGGTTTAATGTCTACAGGTAACAAAATACCTCGGTACTGATAGGTGAAAGAAATCCTGCAGCTATCGTTTCTAGTCTATAAACACGACCCCTGTGTGACTCGATCCTGTAGCCAGAAAGAATGATAATGGAAATTAACTTAGCGCACTATTTTAAATACAGAGTTTGGTATGGAAAGAAGATCTTTCAGTTTCATTTATGTTTCAATGTCTAGCTGTCTTGGAAAAGCAAATCGTGGTTTTATGTTGAGTAGGAACTTCTTTGTTTTGGTTTGGTGAATAAATTAACTACCTGTCTACAATTGTATGTAGAGTTTGATGTGGGAAAGAGTATTGCCTAGTTCTGAAAGATTACAATGATTGTTTTCTATTTAGCGTTTTAAGTCTAGAAATGAGAAGAGTTTATGATGATCGTTTTCTTGGAAAAGAATACTATTGTTTTAGCATGCTAAGAGCTACTTCCTGTACCTGATAAAAGAGTTATAGTTTGAATAGGAAATAATTATACTATAATGACAACGATTCAGACTGATATCTAAACTTAATTTAAAAAGGGGACAAATTAAAAATCTCCAACATAGGAACTAAACGTAGGTGCTCTAGCAAAGGCTAGCTTTAGCTAGGCCTGCTAGAGCTTCCCCTATTTCATGGGCAGAACTTGAATGTAATATATGAGGAAACTAATGACCAACATTCCTATAACAAAAATTTTGAAGCATTCACATGACTCGTACCTGTAGCTTGAATACTTTGTCCCCTCCTGTAGAAGATCCTAATTGCTTGGCACTTGATTCTTGTATTCACCTGCAAACTCAATAACTATTAATGCAAAACCTGTGAGGATGAACACCCTTGCCTAGATAACTTTGGGATTACCGAGTTCCTCCCAACCATGATCCTACAACCATTTATGGTTCTGTACGGATCCCCCCGAGCTGGTTTCCAACTTGCAAAATGAGGAAAAGGTCCTTAAGCTACAGCTTGTTTGTTCTGGAATATTTTTGGGCCAGATTACTTCAGTTTCTTGGAGCATAAAAACTCCCTTGGGATCTGCCTTCTTAAGTAGGGAATTCTTTAATTAGGCTGTTGAAGTAATTAGTTTCTTGAAATTAAATAATTAAATAATTTAAAAGATATTATTTTACTTTAATGTTGAGTCCTCTTGAGTTAGGACTCTTTACAACTGTTTGACCAAAATGTCAAATTTATTTATGCTCTTAAACCATAATGATAATAATAATTCTTATATTAAATTATCTTTAACTTTTAAATTCATTACATATCTGTTTTCTTTAAAATATAATTAATAATGCAACATTAGATATTCTAATTATATTCCAAAATAATAACACCATTTATTACTTAAAGCTCTTAACAAAAATCGTAATAATTATAATAATAATACTAATAACTTGGAGGATTTTAAATTAGGTTAGTCATGAAAGACTACCGGTAATATCTTTTATGAGATTAAGAATCTTATCAGTGATACTTCTTTTTAATCTATTAGGGACAAGTCCAAAACATAGGAATGTCTTGGTAAGCTTGGCTAGGTACCTCTTGTCTCCCTCTTTGCATGTTGGATTCCCTCGTTCAACCTGGTAATTCCCGTAGTACTTGATGGATAGAAAGATGAATCATTTAGTCAATTAAATAAATGTGATGAAGGTGCTCTTCAGAATCTTCTCGACTCAAGATTTGGAAATTTTGTAACCCCGGGTGCTCTTCAGATCCATTTAAATCAACACTCCGACATGGGCGTCACTCTAGTGCAATTCCAAAGCCTCTGCTCAACACTAGTGCTAGAATGTGGTTGTGAGGCACATCTAGAATCTTTCAGTTGCCTCGGATCCGGTATTCGTTTTATCAAGCTTGGAGTGCTCTAGGGTTTATGCCCAACACTCAATGTACATTAGGGCTTACTCCCAGTACATCATATTTCCTCTAGGTACATCGGGCTTTTGCCCAGTACGTAGGTAATTTGTGTGTTTCTGAGTCCACGTTGAACACACTATATAAATCAATTATGTCATTCACATCACTGCACAGTATGTAAGAAAAAAAAAGGTCAACTCAGTATATTAGGGTTCTGTACCCACATCAAACATAATCACAACATTGGGGCTTCCTTGCCTAGTATATAATCAAATAATGAAATTCAGTCAGGGTCCATGCCCAATATGTTACCCTACAAAAGAATAAATCATAGGTGTTGGGGCCGTGGCCCAATATAACATCATAAAACAGTTAGTCCAAAATTTGGGATATTAAAATTTTCACACCATCTTTGGAGACAATGTGACCCAACAGCTTTTCCTTTGTCATTGCAAAAAATGATCTTTCAGGGTTGAGAGATAGGCCAAATTTTCTGCATTTTCTGAAGGTTTGCTTTAGATGTTGAAGGTGGTCTTCATCTGACTTTGAAAATACCGTCATGTAATCTAGATATATCACAATAAATTTGTCCTTCTCTCCTATGAATTCTATGTCCATGACCCTTTGGAATGTTGTACCGGCATTACTGAGACCAAAAGGAATTTTATCATACATAAAGGTTCCCCATGGTGTAGTGAAAGCTGTCTTTTCCCTATCATCTAGGTGCATGGCGATCTGGTTATAGCCTGAGAATCCGTCCATCACTAACACTCTGGTTGACCCAACTACTTTTTGTAAAATATGATCCATTTTGGGAAAAGGAAAATTATCCTTTAACGAGCACTTATTCAAGTTCCTAAAATCAACACAGCCAGATTTCTCCATTTTTATTTCTTACTGGAACCAAGTTTGCCACCCATTCTGAATATCTTAGAGGAATGATGATTTTCGCATCAAGAAATTTCTTTACTTCTTTTTCGATCACCAACAGTAAGATAGGATTTACCTGTCTCAACTTCTACTTCACTGTCTTAGCATCATGCTTCAAGGGGATTCTATGTTGTATGATAGTGGTATCATAGGTCTTGAGTTCTTCATATTTTCATGCAAAAACATCTACGTAATCTTTAAACAGGTCCTCATATCTTTGATTTTGCTTGATTGTAAGGAATTGAGAAAGTTTTACGAACTTGGGTTCTTCCACGTTACCAAGATTCACCTCCTGCACAGCCTCATTAGTTGGTTGTACTGTCGATTTTGTTGGGATCTCATTCTTATTGAAAAATTGTTCTAGCGGAACCAATCCTTTAGGAATTAAATTGTTCTTTAGTTGTAGAATTTGGTGGCCAACAATCTGTTGTGTCAACTCGAAGACTTTTCCACCTTCTTCTTGTAGCATGTTTTCTTCTGTATCCCCGGAATTACCATCTATATAAGTATTTGAAAATTCATCTACTAGTTGTAAAAAGCGTTTGATTTGTTGGTCATCTTCAAAGACCTGCCAACTTTTTACGTTATCAGGGATGGAAGGACGATACTGCATTTCGACCTCATACTTTAGATTCGGCTTCTTCGGAGGCTTAAAGGAGCTTGCCATCAAGGCCAATGAATCTACTTGTCGATTGCCTTCTTGGGGAACAAAATTAATGTTGAAAGCATAAAATAAATTCTCAAGAAGGTCCTAGGAAATATTTCGATATGCTCTAAGTCTTGAATGTTTGGTTTGATAAATGCTTTTAAACTGATTTACCACCAGTTCAGAATCTCCAAAGACTTCCAGTTTGGTGATTTTTAAGTACTTAGCATCTCAGGGGCCAAGGATAAGAGCCTCATATTCAGAAACATTATTTGTGGTATTAAAGTCTAACCTATAAGATAAACTGATCTCATCCCTTGCTAGTGATGATAATACTGCGCCAACTCCAGATTCTTCTTTGGCAGAGGCTCAATCAAAATAGAGTTTCCATATCTTATTCATGTTGTCTTCAGCAAAGGGTTCTGACGCTTGCGTTTGTACAATTTCTTCTTCAGTGGGGCTTTCCAATGATAACCTGTAACAACCCATGTCTTCATGAGTTGCATATACGGGGTATTTCATAGGATTGTTTTGATCACTAATCACATAGGAAAACATAGCTTCGCTATATAACCGTCTAGTCTCTCTAGTAAAAACAGGTATTGTAGAATATTTCATATCCATCTACATGGTGCCTCCCATCTTTTTATCCCAACTCCTTGATAGAATCATGCCATATTTTGTTGGAACATCTGCTACCACTACATCCATCATTACGATTTTGGCTAGTATTTGAGCAAGAGTGACTACCAAATATTTATTATGCCTATTCATTTCACCTTTCTCAAGTCAAAACTATAGAGATCATGATATGTCCTGGTGATATCTAGACCCAGTTGTTCCATGATTATCTTGGGCATCAAATTGTGGTATTCTCCAGAGTCCATCATACAGTTGTGAAGTAGTTTCTCATGTATATTCAAGGTAACATAAAACGGAGCAGTGGGATCTTCCTTATTATCAATGTGCAGGCCGCATTGGAAAGTAGGGGCTTCATCATTTATATTTATGGAATCCTGTCGATCGATGCTTTCAACTCTGTGTAACATTTTACCAAAATGCTTCTGCTATACTGCGTTTCTTATCAATGCGATCAAGGGAACAACTACTCTTAGTTTTTTCAACTCATGTTCTAGGTTGAAAGAGGAGGACCTTTCCTTGAAATTTGGTTCTATTCTCTTATGGGGGCTTATGCCTAGATTAATTTGGCTATCTGGAACTGTGACCTCATTTGCTTTATCTTTTGGTAGGCCTTTGATTTTTTCTACGTGGGGCGTTTGTGGAAATTTTTCTTGAGCCAACTTCTGTGGGGATTTCCTAGGAGGAATTCCATTTTGTTTATATGTCATTCTTGGTTTTGGTCTTAGGGCATACTTCCTTTGTGACTTATCTGGATGGGTAGTATGGAAAAGAGGATAAGCAGGGATTTGATCACTTTCTTGGGAGTTCAAAAGATCTGATCCAGTTCACTTATACAAGAGTGAGCTCTCGCAATCATCTCTAGTGAGGTGAATAATATAGGAATCCTCTTCCATCCAATTCAACTGTTCATCAAATCCTTCATAGACTTCCTCCTTCGGAATTTGGACCAGATTATTTTCATTCTCGTGAATAGGTGGACTTAATGGTTGTTCATCGTTCCTCTTTTCTCTGTATGCCATTTGGGGATTGTAAGAACTTTTGAACTGTGTAGGAGGTCGAGCAGGTGATTTTCTGTTAGGACTGCTACTCTTTAATTCCATTCTAGTAACTTTATTTGACAATTTTTTGATAATGCGAGTCATGTCGTCGATATTTGCGTCTTGAGAATAATTTATTTCTGAAGAGCCACCCTCTTCTTTAGCCTTTCCTTTGTCTTTTGTTTCGGCATCATTGGTCATGTTTATCTTTCCTCCCGCCCTCATGTTTCCTTCGACGTCTATGACGTCATCTTGCATTTCACTGAGTGAGAGCAGTCTTCTCTTTCTCAACGTGATGGCAAATTATGAGGGAAAATATGCCACATATGTGACTCGAGCTGTTGCCTCAGTAGAATGAATGTCCTGGGGGATCCTGAAATATATTTTGTTGAATCTTGTAGTAAAGTCTACCACATTTTCAAAGTTTCTCTTCTTTAGGGTGGATAATTTCGTTAAATAATAAAGACTATCACATTTAACTCCCCACTTCTTGACAAAGGTGGTTTCCAGGATCTCCATAGTGCTGATGGAGGCATTGGGTAGTGATCTGAACCATTTTCTGGATTCTCCTTCCAGTGATTGAGAAAAAACTCGCATGAACACATCATCGTGTTCGATCAGGATATTGTCAGTGAAATCTTGGAATTAGTCTACATGATCTTCAATAGAAGTGCCCTTACTACCATCATACTTTGGTAGCAATTTCAAATAGTGGGTAGGCATGTCATTCAAGGGCATGGGTAATTGTAGAGGTCCATGTCAGATAGCTACCCATTTAGGTGTTCTGGGTGGTGGTGGTGGTCCTCCACCTCTTCCTCCTAACATTAGGTGATTGGTGATTAGATTCTTGGCCTACAAAGAAATGAAATATTTGGGCATATTCGTATGAGTTGAAAATTCATTGCTTATAACAGGAATCTTTTGAAAGATAGGAAAATCACAAGGAATGTGAGGGTTCTGGGGAGAATGTTCTCTTTGAGGGTTTTGGAAAATGAATTCAGATTCAAGGAATTGAGGGCCAAACAGAGGTGGGGAAAAACTTCTCTGATGGCCTGGTGAGGTAGACTAATATTTTCCACCTCTATGTCTCCAGAAGAGTGAATCTTGTAAAGCCACAAATTCTTCGTGGTTGGGGTTCTGGCGGGTATGTCTTCATCCAGATGACAGGTTTACTACTATGGATTCGCCAAGTGGATTACAGCGTGCAACCTAGTTTCATGCACTATAAAATTAGGATCATACAATTTTTTCGTTGTCCCCAGGGAAGATTTGTCTTCTTGCTTGTGTCCCCGGCAACGACGTCGAATAAGATGTTAGTCCTAGAGACATTCTAAGGCTTCTTTTAGAACCGTTCTCGGGCATCAATAAGATTGTTGTGTTCTTTTTCTTAACCAGAATCACATAGACCATAAGATAAAAAGAGATCCAATCTTGGAATAATGTGGGTAGTATTTCCAGATGCCAATTACAAGAATTTGAATGAAATGATGTTAATGGAAGGGCACAAAACAAAGGTACTGTAGAGAGTAAATATTTATTTTTAGTTTTACAATAACATACTAAGCCTAAGGGATGAATTCAGTAGTTTAAAAAAATGATCACATAACTAAACCTGAACAATATAAGGATATTATTTCCAGATAACCAAACATGAATACTTCATGCCATAATCATCATAGGAACAACAATTTTAAGCTTGCAACACTCATATTGAAAACATAATGAAGTTCGTAAATCATGAGCAATATGACAGAGATGAATTAATAGGAGAAAAGAATACTAACTGGACATTTCAAAAGTTTGAATCCATAAAACTCCAAGATCAGGAAAAAGATATGTTTCTTTATATATTTGATCAGACTACAAAATACCAGAAGTTACACTTCTTACAAAAAGAGCCGACCACTAGCCATTGCCTATCCTACTATATATAGCCTTCACAGGCTTTACAAAATAAGTTGTTACATCCCAACGGCTTATGCAAATATGTTTGTACATTCCAACAAAGTCTATTACACAAAACAATCATACTGACTACTACTGACATCAATGACTGTGATGGGAAGCCATTCAGCTGGTGAAATAGTACGTCCTGCCAAATGGAAAAACATTGGCTAATACGATGTGACCTCGTATTATTAGAAGGGTTTCTTCTACTTTTAGGGATGATCTGAGCTTAATAACTGTTGGACCACTTTTTGGGAGCCATGGAGAAACTAATGTGGCCACTTCATTGTCATGTGTTTCTAACAAAAACTTCATCATCTATCCCTTCTACCCCATCCAATCCTTTTGCTCCCAAACCTTGTTTTCGACGGGGCAAAAGTTCATCGACGTCACTGAGTTGTGAAATAGGACCTGATCTCTCTCTCAACAATATGAATCGTCCAGGTACCACTGCTTCACAATTTGATCATCCTTTCATAGGACAAGCATGCCCCTGCCTTCTGGGATTTTGCATTCAAAAGGCTTATTTCCTTTTTAATCACTGAATTTATTGAAGTTTCCTTAGACATATCAGGTGAGACCTCAAACTTTGCCTCCCCGAATGTCTGTGAATGGGAATCTGTGGGCTGCTCGTGGACACTAGTTGTTCGGGCCCTTAATGCTCCTTGTGTGCTTCTGCTGGAGATGAAATGTGCCATCAAAACCACGTATCCTTGTTGCTTAACTTGACAGCTCTGGTAGACTCAAGCATTAAGCTTCGTGCTTTGGACTTATGATGATTGAGAACTCCATGACTTCAATTTATGCAACTGCTTGAGTATTTATGGCCTCACCTGCTTGCTCCCTACAAATCGTGTTGTCCTCGGATAATGATTACCAGTCCAGTTATCAGGATTTTTTGTGCTGGGAGAAGACTGCTCTCTGTACGACAGTGGTGGCAGTAATGAGTGTCGAGAGATGCTGCTTCAAACTAGTGGCGGAGGATGAAAAGACTGTTTGAAGGAATCTCTATTGAATCATGCAGGGAATGAAGTACATCGAGAAGTCGCTTGTCATAAACTACAAGCGGTTTCAGGACCCCCCAAAAGTATTTTAGATATTCAACTTTTAGGTCCCTCAACAATCCTGGAGCTGCCACGTGGAGGTAGTAGTTTTGTTCCAGGGATGCATTGTGAGTGTTAAACACTAGGAAATTTTATCCCATTGACGCTTGGGTGATCGTCAATATTCTGATGGGTCCTTCTCGAGATCTACGCCAGGTGGGCGCAACTTTTTAGAGTGGGTCCCCTTTTCACATGGCCTATCTCTTTGGCGATCTGTGGCCTAACAACCACCATGGTAACTTAACGGTTTCAGGTCCCTGAAAAGGTCGTTTGGATAAACCTCTTTTAGGTGCCTGAACGAGCCTGTAGCTTCCATGTGGAGGTAGCAGTTTTGTTCAAGTGACGTGTTTGGAGTACTAAACCTCCAGCAACTTTCTAATCTTGAAGCATTGGTACTGTCGATGCTGCCTCCTTACTTCCTCAAGACATGCAATCTACTAGCGCATCTTTATTAGGTGGACCTGTTTGCCTTGGCAATTTGAAGTTTCCACATGCTCATGGTGATTTTCATCAGGGGCGATCTGAGCTGGGAAAAGGTCGAGCGTTTGGGGAACCTGACCGCACCATCCACTGCTAATTTGTGAATAGACCTTCTTATGAGGTTCAGTTGTATTTGATTGTCACCATGGTGTGACGAGTTTCAACTTTGTTTGTGCCATTACTGCTCCTTTCTCAGCTTGGTGTATACTAGAGTTTCCTTCGGCTGATCGTGCTGAGGATATTAGTACTAACACATGCACCTATCTATTTAAATTTGCAATTCAATTTTTGAAACAATTTAAATATATGGATAATGGATTGAATTATGATGTATATTGACCCATAGGTGGTTATTATGTGAATAATGTGATTATTATGTGGATAATGTGACTATTTTACTTTATATGATGTAAATATAATCATTTATTCCTAACAATTAAAGTGAGTAGGATTTTGGCAAGAAACTTCATGACATGTTATTTGTATGTGTCTTGTTGTTCTCATCACATGAAATACCTTACTAATATACCATTATAGGAATGTGGAATGTGATCTCACAGTTAGTACTCCGAGGGAAATTTTGAGTTCTTATTTTAAATAGAACAAAATAATAATACATGGAATATGTGGTGGGGAATCTCAAATCTACGAATGAGTATGAAGTGCACATATCCAGGAGTGAGGAACCTCAAATATCCAACAAAAAATACCACTTAGGTTAGATGTTACTTGAATTAATGTAAATTAGGTTAATATGTGAATTAAAATTAAAGAAAAAATACCTACTTTAAGAGTTCTCTTAACTATAATATTATTTATTTAAAAAATAGATAACTTCTATCATGGAAATAAATATTGAAGAAAATTAGTTTGAAGGACACATGGGAGGATGAATATTAGGGAAATAAAGTAATTAATAATTTGAAATTAGGATACAAGGATAGGTATTAGCTATTTTATTCATTTATATTTAAGTTTGCATGTATAAAGGTAAGGTGGAGGCCCTCTTCAAACCTATAAATAGAAGAGGATTCTTTGGGTTGTGGGGAAATTCCTAGTGGTGTAGGAAAATAGTGCTAAAATTATTCATGAGACATAGTAAAAATTCTTAGGTAGATAATGCTCAAATAGTAAGTAATCCTTAGAAATAATTCTAATGGTTTTCCTTATTTATTTATATTTAGGTGGTTTTTCGGAAGGTAAGGAAGTGGAGTAAATTCTCTTTAGCATTTTAATCGATTATTATTCTAGTTGACTTTAGTGTGCTATTGGTCAGTTTAGATAGCTCAAGGGGGTTCTTGGGAAGAACTTCTCCTTCGATAAGGAATGTTTCAATTTGGCCCATTCTTTGTTGGAAAAGTTTGGATCTATTGAAGAAGGCATCCCAAATGTGAAATAAATTTCTATTGAAATATAATTTTCACAAATTTTAAATATAATATGGTTATTTTTGCGTAAACTAAATTGGAGTTTATTTTGGTTGCATACCTTAGAATGCTATTAGAAATTCATGAATATAATGCCACTATCATTAATATTTTATTTACATGTACAAGTTTGGTTTATAATTGTATATATATGATTATATAAGTTAGTTTTATAAACTAAACCATGAATGCATTTTTCCACCGAGGTAAGTTAAATTTGGTGATGAAAAAGGAAACATGAAAGTGGAATCTACACGTTGCAAGAAAGGGATTTCAGGGGGATATGTTGTTGGAACTATCCCTCTTCTCCTCATTAGCATATTATTGTTCTACTGTAAGATATAATTTGTTTAAAGTTGTTTACTAAGAATTATGAATTAGAATATGTTCATTTTGTTTTTTTATAAGTTAAGGATGAGAACTACATGTTGTATTTTCTCTAGGAATTAAGGATGAGAACTACATGTTGTATTTTCTCTAAGAATGATTAGTTAAATATGGAATTAATTTGTTTACAAAATGTTTATAAAACTGATTTCCTGCAACATGTTTGATAAAAATGTGTGAATTTCTTTATACCGGTATAGTTTGACTTCTCATGTGTGGTTGTATATTAGTTTTCTCATAAGTCCCATAAAGTAAACTAACAGTGTATTTTAAATACTTGCCATAAAATTTGGTTTGATTGTTAGAAAATGTCTATTTAGAATTTTTTTATTCCACTCAACTTTAGTTGGTATCTATGCCACATGATCCTACTTTGAGTGTAAAACGAAGGGCTGGTAAATTGGAATTCCAAAATCTTGATGTTTTTCATAATACTTGAACGACTTGTTTGGTTTCCATATTTTTGGATGTAAAGATTTGGTTGCCATATTCTTGGAGGTAAGTTAATAGATATAATGAATAATTCTATAGGTTTTGTTATAAAAACTCTTTGAAAAAAAAATCCACCAAAATGGTTGTTATTCCTACTTTTTTTGCAAAGTGTTTGAAAAAATAAAACCCATGGGTTGAATGTATTGATCATGTGTGATACCAAAATAGTGTCACAACAAATTTATATATTAGGAAAACATATTTGTTTGAAGTAGTGTACTATTGAAAGTTTTAGAGTTAATCAATATACACATTAATCTATATAAGGGTTAATGAATTAAAGCATAATAATATTATTAACTAATTAGTTTGTTTGCAATTAATGATATAAAGGTTCAATTAACTCCCTCTCTATCAATGGCAGATTTGATTATGTTTTAATTATATTATTCAAGGGTTAAATTAAAATTTGTTATATCGTATTGAAAAATAATGGGTTAAATGATGTTTAAATGTTATGCAATCATTTAATAGATTATTGGTTAGTTCAAGAATCTTAGACAAATGGAAATCACAATTGCATGCTAGTTAAACATTAATGGACTGTACTTGGACTATGCTCCTCATGTGCACTTTTATATATTTTGTATTATGAATGGACTTGCAATGGGAATGGTTGTGCATGTGGGTTTAATACAACCCATCGTCATTCAATATTCTTCTCGGGTTTCTCTAGTTTCTTATTACTTGATTTGCTAGGAAGGATTCATTGTGCTCTAGACATGGCCTTTGCTTGGTGTTTCCTTGTAATCCCATGAGGATTGTTCATTATTGTTCCTTTGTTTTGTTGTGTGATGTTCCAATTTTTGGGTATTAACTCCATAAAGATTCCCTCATCGACTCTCCATTTGCAAATGTATAAACTGGATAGGAAATTTCTCTAAGGTTTATGCCTAATAGAAAAGCTTGAGATTCTTTAGCTCCTAGCTCTACAAATCAGTCTCTGGTCTGTGCTTTAAGGAAACCAAGGGTGCATCATTGTTGGAAATATTGATTAGAAGGATACCGTCTTCTCATACACACCCGAATAGATGTGCACAATGTGAACATTATGTAATAAGAAATAGAATTTGAAGATGCGAGAAACATTATGAAAACTATCAACAAAGTATATCTATTACAATGAGAAGATGAGACACATGGTGAAAAGGGTTAGGAAATGAATAGGGATAGGGAATCAAAGGAAACTAGAAGGAAATCGATCATATTGAAAGATCAACTTGAAAAACACAAGGGTAAGTTGATATTATTGGAGGTTGGGTAAGAATGCTAAAATTAAAATATTGAAGAGGAAGCAACAAAAGAGTTGCAAGATAAAGTTCTACATCTAAAAATGGAACCATGACTTGGGTTCAATGATTTTAGAAACTATATGTCTCATGAGGTCTCAATGGGATCTTCTGGAATTAATCAAGCATGGCGGAAGACATTGTAGAGCATAAATACGAAAATATTGAAATGTAGGGCATCTATAGAAGAATCTTACACATCATCATAAGAATACTAAGCATTATGGGTTTGGTTATTTTTCTTCATCATAATTAGTATATTTTGTAAAAGAAATTTTTTTCTTGGCCAATATATAAAATTGTACATGAATCGTGTAATGAACTGAAGAGACAAAGCTACTAAAATATAAAAATTGGAAGATATCATTTTTAACATTTTTCAAATTTAAAAAAATTAAATTATTACATTTAAGAAAAGGTTATATTAGTAAACTTAAATGTAAAACCATAAAACCTCTTTTTATTATACAATCAATACATATTTTTTATTTCTATATAGAAACACATATTCATACATACTTGCATTTTATTATGTCCTCCAAGGGCATCATATATGGATCGTTAAAACCCTATTAATGTGGGCTAAATTCTACGTAAACCTATAAAGTTTTTGTCATTGCCTATAGTTTAGACAAAGGTTGGAATATTTTTTTTATAATTTCGAATTTTAAAAATGTTTTTTCTTAAATTTTATTGGTTGCAGAACCTGACATCATCCTCATTTTTTGGTGCTCAGGAGGGGGCTGCGAGCGGACGTGGGGTCCTGCAAAGGACATACATTACAGACTGCCATAATTTCTCAAAAAAAAAGTGCGCCCAGTTTCCATTTAATATTTCATGGCTAAATGTGCCCGAGCAAGGGCTCTTTTTAGGTAGAAAGCAGGATTTCATTAGTGAAATAAACGGTGGTGGATGGCATGCAAGGAAAAGTCAAGTGGCCATGGAGAAAGGACCTCGCAATAATAATTTCCATAGTAATGCGATTCCTCTAAGGGCTAAAGCCATACCTATGATGGGACTCTAGGCGAGTGCAATGATAAAGATGAATCTAAGGAGTTTGTGACATATCATATTACTGTTTGGAATTTGGCTAGATTATGGGAATGATCCCGTTGAATCATATTCAATTTCTGTAATGAAATACTTTCAACCAGTTCTCATCCAAGGTATTGTATTTATAACTACCTATTATGGTAGATACAATAAAACCTTAAGTTGTCAGTAGCATGGCCTTAGTGTAAAGTCAAATACCAAGCCAGTAAATTGAGAAGTGTCTCCATTTGAAATTACATCTTGAATAATAAATGTGTTTATTAGTCTATTAGTCCATCTTGAATTCTCCCTTTCCTTTGAAATTTTTCTCTTGATTTTGCAATCATGTATGATATCCTAATTGGACCTCTTTATCCTTTTCCATTCAAACTCTTCTTCCCAATTTTAAAATTGGGCTCAATCTCCTGAGCAAGCATCTTTCTCCTTTTCCTTTGAACCTTTCTTCCTAATTTTTAAATCAAGACTAATCTCTTGATCAATCCTCTTTCTCCCTTTTCCTTCTAATATTTCTTCCTAATTTCAAAAAATCAAACCCAATCTCCTAATCAAGCCTCTTTCTCCTTGTTTTTCAAATTGACACCCTTAGTTTGTTGATTAGGCCCAATTTCTAAATGGGTTCTTTTTCACCCATTTTGAATGTGTTTTCCCACTTTCAAATTCCCCCATTTTCACCTAGTTTGAATGTGTTTTTTTTTATGATATTCCTATACTCCATCCTAGTCCCACCAGTATTTTGATCATTTACATTTTCAGTCATGCATGCACCTTTTAGGGTTTGCATGCATTTTGCATGCATCCTAGTCATCAGTCCAACACCTATCCCTTAGTTAGCCAGCCCCTAGGAGATTCTCACTATTCAGTTTTAGCCCTCCAGTTGCTTAATGTGCCCTTCTTCCTTGATTTTAGGGAGAAAATCGCCCTTCTTCACCTACCAGTCCAGTTGTCACTCAGTTACACTCAGTTACATTCAGCTACACTCAGTTACACTTAGTTACACTGAACTACACTCAGTTACACCTACCAGAGTTAGTTTGAATGATGGTTGACAGTTACTTGAGCATTGATTACTCCACTGATGATGATGAAGACTTCCAGTTGTGCTCCGATGATCATGAGGACACCTAGTTGTGCTCTGATGGCACTCTATTGATCTTATGATCACTCTGATAGGCTAATTCGAATTTCCACCTTGGGAATTCAAATCCTCTCTACCATTGTACTATTTATTTGTCCATATTGTGATTAATTAACTAGTGTGTGTGAAGTATTATTGCTTCTATCTGAGTTATACTATACCATATTATTATGTTGCTCATTATACTGTATTGTTCACTCTTCTTCTATTTTCCTGCTTAATCATAATTACTCTTGTGAGGTACACATCATCTCTTAGATCTGCTGTGAGGATTTTCACATGGTATCAGAGCATGTTGAGAGTATTGTTTATCTCCATTCTTGAGAGTTTTTTGCAGGTTATTACCAAGATTTCGAGTGCAATAGTTGCAACAGTTTCTGCATTTTTGCAGCAGTAGTAGCTGCAGTTATTCTATATTGTTTTTGCAGGTCCTCTACAGCTTCAATGTATTCATCAGGAATTACTCCTCTTGATCCACTCAACTATGATGAATGGAAACCAAGAATGATAGCAGACTTAAAGATCCATGATCTTTTTTATTGTTATTTTGAAAGAGAGTTAGAATCCCCTGAAGAGAAGATTGACTGGTTAAATAAAAGTGACATGCACTTTGCAGCAATAATGTTTTCTTTGTTTGCACGCTAGAGATTCCAATTCAAATACCGTAATGGTGTTGAAACTCCGAAGGAGTTATGGACTCCAAAAGAGATATGGGCTCACCTGGATGAAAAATTTGGTAGAAAGAATGAAGGACTTGGTCCTAACCCATTCGAAAGCAAGCAAAGTGATGCATTCGCTCCTCTTGATGGTCTCTCAGATCATGAACCAGTATCATCTCATATTGAAATTGTTGACAAAGAACTTGTAGATTCTCCACTCATGCTCAAACTTTCTTCTCTTTCTGTGCCAACTCACACTCTAGATATTGCAGAAGGTCCTAAATCCTCTCTTGCACCAGAGTCTATTGGTTTGCATCATGATCACATGATTATTTCAGAGGTCAAAACAGCTACTAAAGGTAATGCATTCGCTCCTCTCTAGCTATCTCCTCTTTTATACTACTATATGATCATAAATTCATGCTTTCAGAAGGTTATTGAAGATTATGGCCATTGCCATTCACTTGGGATAAATTCTCATGCAATTACTGGTTTTGATCTCACCTCTCATGGTTCAAAGGAGATCTCAAGAAACCATGATTCAAGTCTTGGATCTAATTTGGATTCTAAGCAATTACTGCTTGGGATAATTTCTCATGCATATGATAGTTTTGATCTCACCCCTGCTGGTTCAAAGGAGATCCCAAGAAACTATTTTTTAAGTCTTAAATCTGATTTTGATTTCAAGCAAACATGTAATAGTTATTTTTGGCATAATCTCACCCATGGTGGTTCGAAGGAGAAGACAAAAGACTATATGCACTTTCACAGATTTGATCCTACCTCAGCTGATTCGAATCACAGGTTCAAGGATCATTCTCATATTGTTGGATTTGTTCCCATCACATTCAATCTAAAGAGCAAGTACAATCACATGCTTTTTGAGCATGATCCACTTCTTCCCAAGAAGAAGATACCTCCAGACATATGACCAAGCATCACACATGGTTGAGTTTGGAGCATTTATTTTTATGTGTGCCTTACAATCTATTTTTTGAGGAGGGGCGTATGTTTCCCATGAAATTTTCCCACTTCCTTGGTTTATTGATTGTTATTATTCATTGTATTGGGTGACCTTTGGTCTTAGTTACCAGGGCCCAGGATGGATTAAGGGGGGGTGTTAGGATATTCCTATACTCCATCCTAGTCCCACCAGTATTTTGATCATTTACATTTTCAGTCATGCATGCACCTTTTAGGGTTTGCATGCATTCTAGGGTTTGCATGCATCCCAGTCATCAGTCCAACACATATCCCTTAGTTATCCAGCCCCCAGGAGCTTCTCACTATTCAGTTTTAGCCCTCCAGTTGATTAATGCGCCCTTCTTCCTTGATTTTAGGGAGCAACTTGCCCTTCTTCACCTACTAGTCCAATTGTCACTTAGTTACACTCAGTTACACTAAGTTACACCTACCAAAGTTAGTTTGACTGATGGTTGACAGTTACTTGAGCATTGATTACTCCACTGATGATGATGAAGACTTCCAGTTGTGCTCCGATGATCATGATGACACCTAGTTGTGCTCTGATGACACTCTATTGATCTTATGATCACTCTGAGAGGCTAATTCGAATTGCCACATTGGGCATTCGAATCCTCTCTACCATTGTACTATTTATTTGTCCATATTGTGATTAATTAACTAGTGTGTGTGAAGTATTATTGCTTCTATCTGAGTTCTACTGTATCATATTATTCTATTGCTCATTATACTCTATTGTTCACTCTTCTTCTATTTTCCTGCTTAATCATAATTACTCTTGTGAGGTACACATCATCTCTTAGATCTGCTGTGAGGATTTTCACATTTTTCCCATTTTGAATAGCCCCATTTTCACCCATTTCAAATGTTTTTTCCCCTTTTCAAACTTGCACCCAATATACAAATCCAAAGGAAAAAATAATGTTTCTACTCTAAAGAAGCAGACAAACCTTTTTCTGTAAGGAAAGCTAAATCAAAAGAAGATACCTGGAAGGATAAAAAAATAGTAATCAAAGAATTGTCACATGGGTAGCAAGTACCCTCTTAGCCACAAGCAACAATTTTACCTCAAGCAAAGCCACCTACATGGAAACCAAAGGAGAAGTATTGTCAAAAAAGGGAAGCAACCAAATGCATCAATAATAACTTTTGGTTAAAATTCAATCTATAAGAATATCCAAAGGTATAAATAAATTTTCATACTCTAAAGAAGCATATGACCTTGTTCTCTATAAGAGAGACCAAATGAAAAGAAGACACCTTGTTAACACAAAAAAAGTGCTCACTAGCTCATCCCTTTGGACATACACCTATGTTGACCAAATTTCCTACCAACCTTGCCTCCAAAACCCCATAAGACCCAAATAGGTATTAAAAATACCCAAAATTCCCTCAAAAACATACTAAAACCGGAAAAGAGGGTCCAAAAAAAAAAAAAGGGAATAAAACCCAAAAGGAAAAAAAAAGAAAAGAAGAGAAAATAGGGCAAAAACCCTAAAAAGCCCTAATAGCCTAATCCAAGTTTATAAAAAGGGGTGGAGGCCCCTCATTTCCATATCTTCAATCACTCTACCCTCATGTTGCTGAATTTTTTCCAAAGCCTTAAGCCATCCATCTTTGTGCCTTTTGGCCTCCCTTGGGATACAAATTTTAGCCACCATCCAAGCATTGGAGAGAAGAGTACCAAACCAAGGAGCTCCGGAGCACACCGCCAGAACTCCACTAGCCTCATCTTTGAGGTAAATTTTTTTTTTGCAAGCCTTTTGCTTGCCCATAATAAAAAAAAATTCTTTATTTCACAATTTTCTCAAGTGTATCGTTTATTATTTCAAGTGATATTTTACTTCATGCACGTGTTTAATCTCAGGTTTGCTTTTTAATGTCATTTCCTTCAATCATTTGTACTTAGTTTATTATTGTTTACTTCCATATTGCTGTTAAGGATTCCATAATCCTTAACAGGTGCTCATTTGCACAAGCAGGGGCTAAAACCCGAGCTGCAGTTTGGCGACTCCACTGTCTGAACTCCTCTCCAACAAGTTTAGTTTTTATTAATATTTATGTTTGCAGTTCGGTTTTCTGTTTTTTCTAGTTCAGTTTATTAGTTATGCATGTTTTCTTGTATGGTTGCAACTAGTTTGCATTCGTGTAGAAATCCTCGTATTTTTCACTGACAGCTGCGGTCCAAACTGTGGCTGTTCTCCACCTTCACGCGGTCTACACAACAGCTTCTTAGCCTTTTGCTGTGACTCAAAATGCGCATTTTCCTTACCTCTTCGCGTCCCCAACCATGATTGTTCTTTACCTTTGTGCGGTCTGCACATCAGCTTCTTAGCCTTTTGCTGCGACTCAAAACACGATTTAGCCATATTTCCTCGCGGTCTCGACCGCGCTTGTCTGCCATCCTCGAGCGGAATGCACCGCGTAATACCCATTCTCCTGCTTACGGACCATACTGCGACTCTCATCACTCTTCCCGCTGCCTCCTCCTTGCACCAGAGCAGCGCCGCTCACTACCCCAATAGATACGCAGTCGCCACCGCAAGCCAGACCAGCCACCAGTGTGGCTTCCACTGCAGCAACACCCCCGTAAACTACGCTGCAAAATGCAGCTTTCCTAGCGATCTGCGCACTGCCACCACCTCGCCCGCATCGAAAAAAACCTCTACCATCTCTGCACTGCAAACCGCATCCTCCGAGCCGAAACTTGCACTGCAAACCGCATCCTCCGAGCTGAAACTTGCACTGCAAACCACAGTTTTTGCACTGATGCCCGCACTGACCCTCCCCTAACTTACGCTGCAAACCACGAGTTTCCCGCCGATACCCGTGCTGCACCGTGCCCAACTCCCCGGAACTTGCGCTGCACACCGCAGCTTTCAGCGCAAAAGTCGCGCTACACACTGCATTGAGCGGGCCCTTAGCCACGATTTTAGTTGTTTTATAAAAAAAAAAATTGTTTTAAGTCTTTGAATCAGCATTCAATTTCCAGCATTGTTTCCATTTTTCTAGCATTTAAATACCACCTTTTTATTTGCTAGTTAACTGCCAACATTATCATTGCACACACTCTGACACCTAACTCAAGTGAGCCCTAAAAAAATACTTAACTCAACCAAATTTTAACCCCACTTGGGGAACAAAGAAGAATTTGGTAGCTAGGTAGGGCAAGGGGGATAAGTATCCAAATAACACCCCTTTGTCGCTTACATATGAGACATAGTTGTTGTCATCTAGGGTGCCAAAATCCCTTAGTATTTTTTGACACGTTTACAACCAATTTGTCGGAAAGGCCTCTCCCTTAGGAGGGTTGAAGTGGTGAGATTGGTTCCGGAGGCCTAAGTGGAATACCGAATCCATTCAGTCACGGAAGGCTACCTACTCGTTGGTACGCGTGTGGTGATTCCTTTTAGGTCCACACGGTGATAGGACTGGAGCTGCAGATTCACCTTTCTGGACGTGTCATGAATGGCGTATCTTAATTTCCTTTCTTCTAGGATTGTCTACCCGGTGTCCCTCACGGTAGGGGGATATCATTGGCCTTTGGTTCCACTTTTCATATTGTCTGACCGGTATTTCATCACCCTGCAGAGGATACGTTGAGTTCGAATCAGCATACCTTCTAGTTAGGTGTTTTCATGCTCCCTTACCTCCCCTGAGTCTAGTGAGTACACCTTTTTTCTCTTTTTAGGAGCCTTTGTCATTTGGTATTTTGACCATTTTTTACCACTCTGTGTGATTGCAGCACAATTGTTGCAACACGCGTTTTGAGCATTGTTGTTTCCCTGAGTGTTGTCTCTTTTTACGCTCTCCTTATGCACACATGGTTGCACTAGGATTTTTGAGCTTTTCACTGACCACACCTCACTCAGAATACCTTCATCATCATCATTGCATCCCAAAGATAGTCCCGATGCCAATGGGGCCAACCCCCGTAGCATAGTCTACTTGGCTCTCCCCATCACAGACGTAGAGCCTCGCTCTCTGATCCAGATGCCCCTTATACCACATCTGATTCAGAGCTAGAACACACCACACACTCGGCTCCATCTAGCCCCTTAGCCGGCATGACATCGAACCCCTTTTTCGGTGGGATGGTCGGCGGAGGATCCACCACTCATCCAGCTACCACCTCAACAGTCACATCATCTATAGGCCCTAAACCTACCATTAATGCCACTACATCCATCCCAGTGGATAGTGTCTTAGTTACTAGTACAAATCTAGCAATGACTAACATCATGCTTGGGGGCAGCAGCCCCATTGTCACCGCCATGACCCACACCGTCACCCCACACATTGGGGGAAACACCTCCACCATGGCTGCTATGGTCCACACCATCACTCCACACATTCGGGGAAGCACCTCCACCATGGCTTCCATGGCCCACACCATTGCCCCACACATAGGGGGTAGTGTCCATACCATCGTCATCGCGGTGAACACACTTCCCCCACCACCTCCGATGCACCTTCCCGCTAGTTTGCCATTCATGGCCAGTTTGAACCTCCTCGACTTGGCTAAGTTGACTAATGATCCGATATGACATGATCCTATGTGGCCTCCTATGCCCACCAAACTCCCCTTGGACATACCCAAATTCAATGGAAAGGGAGGAGAAGACCCTCAAAATCATATCATGTCTTTCCACTTATGGTGTTCCTCTAACTCCATCGTGGATGACTCTATTCACCTTCGACTACTATAGAGAACCCTTACTGGAGCTATAGCCAAGTGGTATATTGACCAACCTCATGGGACCCACCCTACATTCACATCCCTTGCCTCCACTTTCCTGCAATTCTTCTAGCTACTCGTTCATTACGATGCCGATGTAGATATCCTCTTGTCTTACAGACAGAACACCGCCACACACATCACGGACCACATCCATGAATGGCATAAACAACGTACGTTATGCAAGATCAAGTTGGATGACCGGATATTTTTAGACTGGTTCCTCAAATCTCTCATACCAACCATCACGAAGGATGTGGCATCTGAGTGACCCTAGTTTCAGGAAGAAGCAATTCTCAAAGCTCAATAGTTTGACCTCATTTATGCCTAGTATAGTTATCTATATTCTATTTTACCTGATGCCCCCCATGCCGACTCAGCCCAGAGCGATGCGTCTGGCGCATCCCATGCTGCTGATGGTATCATCGGGCATGTGGCAGCACACCCACACCCTCAATCGTACACAACTATGCCTGCTACTAGTGGCCCTGACCTCTCATGCGCCACGTCCCATTCTGGAGTGACTACTTCATATGCCCCGGTCATTAGACCTCCTCATATCCATGGACCATCATGCCCACCGCAGTTTTATGGCCATGCACCCCCACCTTATAATTCTCCTATGGGACAACCTACATTTTATCAACACCCAGCTCCGCCCACCCATTCACACCCCCAAGTCCAATAGGCTTACTACCCCCCGGAAGCCCCAATTGCACAACCACCAATTCCTCCAGTTTATCATCCACAACCGACCCCACCAACTCCATCCCAAGCTCAAGCACATCCGGGTTACTACCCGCCGCCGACACCTTCACCACCTACTCAACCACAGAATCCTCCCAATCCCCAAGTGCAAGTTTATGCCCAACAACACCCACATCAAAATCAACCTGCTCAAAGTAGCCAACAAGGTCAACAGAATAGGGGCAGAGGATAGAATAGGTGGAATAACCAACTTCAGGACCAAGGCGGTCAACAAACAAACCCCCCCAATAAAAAAAATGTCACCCCACCTGACCAAAACCCCGACAGACCACCTCGTCAGGGAAAGAATCCCAACCTACGAACGAATCATCTTTGTTCCATATGTGGGTATACGGCCACTATACGCACAATTGTCCGCATTTAGATCATGTCCATCAACTCTGGACGGACAACGCCCAATGCCAAGGACAAGCTGCTCCTCCTACACAACCCAAACCCCAAGCACCCCCCATGGTGCTGCAAAATCCCTTTCCCACGCAAGAAGTAGTAAACGCTCAACCACTACCTCCTCCTCAAGGAACCGCACAACCACCTCAGCAAATCACATATGCTACACAGACAAACCAACCCACGGATTCGGGTACGCACCATCTCCTCATGATGTCATCAACCGATGTCAATCTTCAAACGCATCGAAATTAGTACGGACCTAATCCTAAAACCCCCCCAATTGATACTGCTACCCCCACAGATCAGCCCTTATGCATACCCCCACCACACGGCGATGGGGCCTCGAAAGCCCCTCGTTTCCCACTACGACGGATCAACAACAATCCTAATGCTCGTGCCGTAGCAAATTATACTATCATAGAAGATCTAGCACAATCCCCCGCGGCTATGTATGTATTGCAAGTCCTAGAAAACTGCCCCGCACAGAGGAAACTGTTTTTATCCTCCATCGGCGCAATAGACCCTAACGACTCTCGACTGATGGAATTTGACTTAGACCAAGCCGAACCACGTTTTCCTTTAACATTAGCCTTCCAAGTCTCGGTATTAGTTTAGAACCTAGTCATCCATCGATGCATCATCAATGAAGGTGCCTCCACTTGCATTATGTCGACGCTTGTTTGGCAGAAGCTTGGATCCCCCACTCTACAGCCATCAACAACTGCATTAAGAGCTTACGATGGTCGCACAGCCCAACCTCAGTCCTTTTTGACCAATGTTACTATTCAGCTAGCGGGAAAAACAGTCCTAATCGATATAGAGTTTATCAATGCACAGCTTGATTACAACCTCTTACTTGGTCGTAGTTACATGTATTCTATGAAGGCCATCGCTTCGTCCGTCTTCCGCATCATGATGTTCCCCCATGAGGGACATGTGGTAAAAATTTACCAAATAACATACTACCATCCCAATGCCCCAGCTACTATCTAGAATGTTCTCCCCATCATCCAACAACCCATGCACAATGCCCCTACATCGCTAGTCTCCACAGTCGGACCCGGATTATACTTGGTGCCACCCATGACTTCCACGTTCCAATCCATTCTGACCCCTCTAAAGATAACTGAGATATCAGATCTTTGCACAATTTCCTCCAACCACACAGCGCCCAACCGGCAACCGCCTTTACTACCGCAACCACCATCGGTACCAAATTACATTGGGGCGACACCCATCCATATGATCCCATTTTTATTTCCACCATCTGGAGTGATAAGTTCACCAGTGATGGCCACTTTGAACCTCCCCGAATTAACCCTCGGACTACTCATGTGGTATTTACCCGCCCCTAATCCTACACCAACACCACAGGTCGTTCTTCAACCAGTTCAACCTATTAACACTTCCAAATTCCCACCACTAGGAATGGCAAACATGCCCGACTATCCCCCTTCTGGTGCAGCATCCACATCGGCTACACAACCTCCCCCACCACCACCAAAAAACACTCGGGGTAGAGGCCCGCAAAACTATACCTCCCCACCGATAAGAAAACTAGTGGCACCCCAATCACCCCCCGAGCACCCCCTAAGTTACCCACAACTATCCTCAGTTACCCAATCTCCAAAAGCAAATGCATACCTTGGACGACGAACCCAACATCCTCGTGGTCGTACTAAACCCCCTAACCCATCAGCGCAATAAGGCATTACGTACTAATCACGCTTGCGCCATCTATGGAATATATGGTCACTACTCACACCACTGCCCCGACCTCCCAGATTACAAAGCAGCCCTCTACAAGTTTAATAATGATGACCTGGAAACATCACCTCCCACAATTGAATAAATTCATCCTCCAACACCTTCCCCTTTGGAAGAAGTCAATACCATATATATGGTCTCTACAGTCGATAGAAATGACTCTCCTCCAACACCTACCCTTCCCTCGTATGAATTGATCTCCCAACACTTCCACAATGACGAGGAAATTCTCGAAGCCCTTACGGAACTAGACTACCCATGGGACGACATGCACCATCGATCATATTTCATCCCCGGTGAGTCCACCCCTATCGCAGCCAACGAATTGGTAATTGAAACAAAAGACTTTCTCCCCAAGAAGGTCGATTGGTTCAAGAATCCTATTCCCTCCCCTCACGCCTTCGAGGAAGGAAGCATGCAAAATATTTCTCCCATCACAAAGGTAGACATTGCTCGCTCGAGTGGCCAACCCGAGATCATCACCTTAGGGGCCACTTGTACAGAATATGAAATCAGGGAAGCCAAAAAACTTTTTCAGGAGTTCCGTGATGTCATTGCTTGGTCTTATACTGATATGCCCATCCTAGATCTTATTATCATAGAACACCACATCGACTCATGGCCTAAGGTCCCACTTGTCTGCCAGAAGCAGAGACCAATTCACCCCTCCAAACTCCCTGCAGTCAAAATTGAAATTGAGAAGCTTCAGAAAGCCGGATTCATCTATCCCATCGCTTACACCACCTAGGTGTCCAACCCGGTACCTGTCAACAAAAAATAGGGCACTCTCTGTGTTTGCACAAATTTTCGAAATCTCAATCAAGCATGTCCCAAAGACAACTTTCCCACACCTTTCATCGACCAGCTCATTGATGCTTGTGCCGGACATGAAGTCCTCTCCTTTATGGATGGCTTGTCCGGGTGCAACCAAATACACATTCGGAAAGAATACCAATATAAAACAACATTCACTACCCCATGGGGCACCTTTGCCTACCGGGTCATTCCATTTTGTCTAAAGAACATGGATGCCACTTTCCAATGAGCTATGACATACTGCTTTCACGACCTAACTCATATCATCCTGGTTTACCTAGATGACCTTACCGCTCGCTCCAAAGAACGATGTAAGCACCTAAATGACCTCCGGCAAGTCTTCCTCCGGTGCCGTAAATACAGAATCCGCTTGAACCCTCTCAATTCTGTCTTTTTCGTCCCTACAGGACAGTTGTTAGAATTCATCGTGTCACAGAAAGGGATAAATATCGACCCCTTAAAAGTCCAAGCCATCTTGGACCTACCCCCCCTCGCACCATAAGTCAGTTACAAAGTCTACAAGGTAGAAACAACTTTCTCCGCCACTTTTTTCCTGAATATGCCACGACGGTCCACAGCTTCCTCCACTTACTCCATATCCACAGCCCCTTCGTCTAGGACGAGCAAGCTCAAGCAACCTGTACAGCCCTTAAAAAAGCCCTAAATAACGCCCCTTTGATCTCCCCCCCATATTTCTCAAAGGATTTTATCCTGTATGTTTTGGCATTAGAACACGTAGTCTCTGGGGTGCTTGTTCAAGAAGCTAGTGCACGAAAAGAGCATGTAATCTACTACGTGAGCCAAACCTTGTCTAGCCCACAGTTGCGTTACCCTCGTGAAGAGAATTTGGCCCTAGCTGTCGTCTTCTCCATACAAAAGCTTTGTCACTACATATTGTTGAGCACAACTACTGTTGTGGCTGACATTAATCCTATGGTCTACCTACTGAGTCGTCGTTTACTTCAAGGCTGTGTGGCTAACTGGGTCATTATTCTCCAAGAAATATGACCTCACGTTTACAACACCAAAGAGCATCAAGGCCCTTCCTCTGGCACAACTTATGACAGACTTGCCATCGTCATCCACTTCAGTCCCCATTCAGACCAATCTCCCGGATGATAATTTATTTATCCTTTCTTTAGATGACCCTTGGTACGACGATATCTTGGTGTACCTTCGCACTCAGAAATTTCGACCGAATCTTAACCACGATGAGCGTTGACCCATACATCATCACGCTTCACGTTACCTTATCCTAGGAGATGTGTTATACCATCACGGTATCGACACCATTTTATGTCGCTGCCTCACCCACAATGAGGATGAACAAGTCATTAATGATTGCCACAGCGGAGCTTGTGGCGGACATTTTTCAGGGATGGCCACCGCCCAAAAATTCATCAGTGCCGGATATTTTTGGCCCTCCCTTTTCACTGAATGTATCATTGCAATAAAACATTGTCGCAACTTCCATCTCTTTGCATGCAAGGAAAGGACCCCACCCACCCCCTTCATCCAGTCGTCACTGTTGGCCCCTTTTGCAAATGGGCCATTGATTTCATCGAATGCAACCCAACCTTTGCATGTGGCCATAAGCACATCATTGTCACTATGGATTACTTCACCAAATGGACTGAAGCCATGCCCACATTCAACTGCAAAGCCGACACCGCAGCTCATTTATTCTTTAATCATGTCATTACTCGATTCGGTGTCCCCCAACAACTTGTGTCTGACCACGGTAGCAACTTTGAAGATGCCATCTAGAAGGAACTATCCATCCTCCTTAAATTCAACCATCAATACTCTTCTGCCTATTACCCTCAAGGGAATGGTTAGGTTGAGGCCATCAATAAAATACTCAAGACCATTCTTCAGCGTACCGTCGATCGCAATATGTCCAACTAGCATCACATGTTATTTCTAGCACTTTGGGCTTATCGTACTTCCACTAAGACCGCCACATGGTCCACCCCCTTTCACTTGGTTGACGGCGTCGAATCGGTTCTCCCCATAGAGTGCCAGATTCCCTCCCTTCACATAGTTGTAGAACTCCTTCCCGACACCTCCCCATTTGAACAACGCCTAATCCTTTTGGAACAGGCTAACGAGGATCACCGAACGACCCTTCAAACCATCGAACCTGCAAAAAACCGCTCCAAAGCAGGTTACGATAAAAACGTTCACCCACGCAATTTCAAGGAAGGAGACCTTGTACTAGTCTATGACCAAGCACATGATAAGACCGGGAAAGAAAAATTCGAATCCATGTGGCAAGGACCATACATTGTACATACCTGTTTAGGACATCGGGCATACATCCTCACCGATTCTGAATGGACCCCTTTGCATAACCCTCGGATGGGTTGTACCTTAAACGGTTCTACCCATAGCACCTTTTTGAAGACCCACTAGTCCCCTTTTGTACAGTTTCATTCCCCTTTTTGTTTCCCACCCTTTTTTATCCACAACCTTACATTTTGATTACCCTGCATGATCACAGATGGGCTCCCTCCCACTAAAATACATTGGTTTCATCGATGGCGCAAGTCGCTGGTCCCCGAACCTCGCCTCTGCAGCTTGGGTCTTATATTCCCCCTCACACGAGCTCATCCACCTTGATGGAGTGTGCATAGGTGTTTCTACCAACAACCAAGCTGAGTACGATGCCGTGGCCGGTCTATTGACCGCCGCCCTACATATGGGCATAAGTCACCCTCATGTGTTTCTTGACTCCCAGCTGCTTGTCGCTCAACTCAACAACTGTTACTAGGTATGGGATCCCTTCCTTTTTAGAAAGTTCCTGCGCACTAAACAAATGATTTGACGGTTTGAATCCATTACACTCACTCATATCCCATGTAATCAAAATAGTGCAGCAGACCAAATGGATAATAATATTCTAGATTGGCACACGAATCACCATATGTAGGGCACTAATCATACATACCATCCACATGTACATAACAATATCATTTTAAAATATAAAAAAAGAAAACCAACCATAAATGAATCCACGTGCATACCCATAAATTGCATCCATGTGCATAAACATAATTGCATCCACATGCATAGAAAGCAAAAAATCATCACAAAAGGCATCCGCGTGCCATCAATATATATATATATATATATATCATCATGAAAATGTCATAAGTACCCACTATACTAGAATTTACATATAAACACAACGAGGAGCCCCAACAACATCCTCGGTAAATATCATGAGCCATATATACAAAAATCCCACATGCTCATCACAGTGGGGGCAGTCCTGTCAACTGCCTAGTCAGACTCCTCCCGGTAGTCCTCATTATCATCATCACCTGCGGACCCCCCCGCCGCAATGGTAGCAGCCGCAGCTGCCCGTGCTGCCTCCTCATCCTCTCCCAGCTCCTCCTCAGGCAGCCCCTCCTCAGGATCCTCCTCCTTGGGCTCCTCATCCTCCTCATCCTCCCCAAGATAAGGTACATCCCCTCGATCAAACACTCTCACGGTCTATGCGACCATCACAATGCGCCACATAATAGGCCTCCACTCCTGTGGAGCATCATAACAAATATCGATCAGGTCCTGATCCAAATGCTGCCAACCATCGCTCAAGATCCCGTCCAGGAGTCGATCAATCCCCTACCTCAAAACATTCAAAGTAATAGCAGCACTCCGGCGACAACCCTGTCCATGCTCGACTGGTTCCACACCCTACACATGCCCTCGCCGTAGACTATGACCTAGCGGTGGTAATGGTCCAGGTCCAACAACTACAAAATGATACGATACATGAAACCGGTCGAACAAAAATAAAACAAACATACCGTCTGGGCCCTAAGCCTAGCCAGGGGGTCTCAGCATCTATGGATCCCCTCGAAAGTCCATTCCGGCATATGGATAATCCTCAATGGATATCAGTATCTGCATCCACTATAATAACAAATTCTCGATAAAAAAATGGCCCACCGGCCCTCCACCCCTACGTGTCATCATCTCCCTCAATCCCCGCATCCGTAGCTCGGTCGGGGGCACCGCTCATATAGCTCGGTGAGGCCACAGCATCTGGACCCACTCAAAGAAAAAGGCACATAGAAAAGATGGGAAATAAAACTCCTTCCCCAGGTGCCGGACGCACGGGGGCTTCACTCAATAAATAGCTATCATAGCACGTTCGATCACGACATATGAAATAATACCCCTAATTACACTAAATATTGGAAAATTCCTTCCAAAATCATTTTTTTTAACCCCCTCCCAATATGCCTTCCCAATTTAAAAAAACCCTATTTTCACTAGATATTGTATGTATCAATTTCTGGATTAACATTTTTTATACCCCTTTATATTTCTACCTAGTATATTGATATGATACCCCTCTTATGACCCCACATGCATTCTACAATGCACCTTGCTTCTTTCGATGTATATCGTGGATGCACATTACTTCACCCACAATGCAATTACTCAACCACATATCATTATGATTTGCAACATCTAATGGTCCAATGAAGAGATAGGAGATCACTTCTTGTATGTCACTAGAGCCAATGCACATATTACAACATTTAGATTGCATGTTGCAGTTCCCCAATCGCTGACTAAGCCTGTTGTGGGCTAGGTATCCAAGCCCCTAGGGCCTGTAACAATCTCTAGGAGGCTGACTAAACCTCCCAAGGCCTGTAATAGGAACGAGTGGTTGGGTATTCGAGCCCCCAAGGCCTATCGAGGGCCTATAACAAGCCTTGGAGGCTAAGAGCCTCCCAAGGATATTGGTAACAACTAGATGAGTCTTATTGGTAACAATTGGCTGTCAATGACCACTGTCTCTCGACTATGATCGACTGGAAACCCACTTCACCACGAAACCCCTAGCCTCAAGCATGCCTCAAGATGCGATTTCCCTGCGTACTAGTAAGCCCGAGCCTTGCCTTAACCCGATTTCTCATCCGACTGTGTTCTCGCCATCTCCATTTGGCGGATATTTGTAAGCCTACCCATATAAAAAAAACCCCAAAGTATTTTTGTATTGTTTCATTAAAGAAAAAAATGATTTGCCCCTTAATATATAAGCAATATAATTTTTAGGTTTTCATGAATATTTAATACCGCAATATGAATGAACGTGATATTATATTGCCTTCTAGTGAAGCCCCTGTTGCCGGACCTTGCTCAGCTCTCGCCGAATAACGGTCAAATACATCTGTCCCCATGCATAGTACGTCCTGTTAAGGATGCTCTCTATCAATAACATCTGCCTTCCCATAATCCGGTTAGGGCCATGGGAACCCAAAACCTGTACCACTGCCCCTGCAATAGCTTGCGTAATCGGGCTCTCTATGTCACATAACATGAGTAAAGACCCACTCACCACTACCATAGGAAAACAATGTCTCTCCAGTAAAGTCTCCATCAAGGCATTCCTTGGCCTCCTTGGTTGAGTCTCAGCAACCATACCTAACCGAGGCAACCCAGTCAGAAAGTATACATCTGCTAAGGTCGAATCTAGCCGCTCGCCCTCGATCATGAAAGCCTCGATATTAGAATCCCAGAACTCGACTAACTTGTTCAGCAACAGAGGTGCTGAACGCATATATGGGACTTGTGCAAACTTCAGAAGCCCACTATCAGCTAGTGCCTCCCGAACCCCTCGGTTTGTCTAGATGTTTCTCCGAATGTTGGGAGGAATCTCCCGTTCTCACCATCCAACCTTTGGCATCCTACCAATAACAACAATGAAGCTCATTAGATCCCCATCTAAAAAAAAAAGAAAAAAAACAAACAAAAAAACACAACCCTATGGAGTGTGCTTTCTCCCTTGAAACGTGCATTCCAGAACACATTCCCACACCATTTCCCTGCGCTTCACACCACGCTTTCCTCCCGGAGAGCCGCGGTGCAAACCGAAGACCGAACCACCCCCTGGTTGCGCCCTGAAGCGAGTTTTCCCCTTCAAAAGTTGTGCTTCAGAGCGCAACCAGCATGGGTCCACCCGCGGGGCACACCGCAGTTTTCTAGATACCCTAGCGCGGCCTAAACCACACCTTTGGCAAAGAAAACCGCGCTTTGCGATGCAGCAATCCCCCCCATTGCCACGATCCAGACCGCACCAAACCATCCGGAACCCACGCTATGCCATGTAGGTTCCCATTTATGGCCGATACGACCCCCAAGAGACCCGAAAAAATACAAAAACTCTTAAATGACAAAGCTAAGGACATGGGCTCTTACCTGCAACTCCCGGAATACAAATCCACAAGTGAAATCTCCCACAAACTCAACTTTTACCTCTAACCTCCTCTAATGCTCTGTCAAACTCACCACGCACAAATGACACCTATTATGGGGGACCACTTACTATTTATAGACATTGGCCTTATTCTCCTTTTGCCATTACGGGATCATCAGAGACCCATTTCTCAAACCGTTGATAGCAATGCACTTAGCGCAGCTACAACTTCGCGGTGGTCCAGCCAGTTTACAATTTTCACCAGCACCTTTTTCGGGCATATTTTAATGTCCCTCGTCACCTCGGTTTGTGTGCCACTTTGGCCGTTGTCTATTTCTGACGTTCTTTATATCGCCAGATTCAGTTTTCTGCTCCCGTGATGATGTTTGAGATCATTTCTCACTCTCACCTCCAAATCTTCCTGGCATTTTTTTCAAATGTCCCTCGTCACCTCGATTTGCGTGCCACGTCGACCGTTGTCCATTTATGAAATTCTTTATATCGCCGGATTCAGTTTTCCACGCCCGTGATGATTCTTGAGATCATTTCTCTCTCTCACCTCCAAATCTTTCAAGCTTTTTTTTTTCAAATGTCCCTCGTCGACTTGGTTTGCATGCCATGTCGACCGTTGTTCGTTTCTGACATTCTTTATATCGCCGGATTTAGTTTTCTGCACCCGTGATGATGCTTGAGATCATTTCTCGCTCTCACCTCCAAATCTTCTGGGCATTTTTCAAATGTCCCTCGTCGCCTCGGTTTGTGTGCCACTTCGACCATCGCCCATTTTCGATGTTCTTTATCTTACCGGATTTCGTTTTCCGCACTCATGATGAGTCGTGAGATCATTTATTGCCACCACCTAAATTTGTTTTTTTTTTTTATGTTGTGTCCCTACACCTTGCCGCCTCGATTTGCATGCCACATCGGCCACCGCTGAGTCTTTACAAGTTCGTGCATCACAACCTATCCATGAGCCATCCACTCCATCCATACTGCAATTATGACGTTGTTTTGTTGCCATTCATCAACCCACAAGGAGGCCCCATCAGTGTTCCCCCCGCATGACTCTACTAGATACCCATATTTATGCCTTGATCGAACACTTCCTCCTTGCCTCACCAACACTTTTGTTCAGTATAAGTTTACCCCTTTTTCGATCCGAGCAATTCCTTCACAAAAAAGGCACTTAGGGAGTTTCTGTTAAGCTCTTTTCTGACTCCAAAAACAATGAAAAGATCGCCGAGCAATCTTGCTTCCTTTCATGCTTGCTAAAAGTATCTGAAAGGGCATCTACCTGGTATAAGTTTACCCCTTTTTTGGACCTTGTACACTAATTATGAAAAAGGAATACTCTAGTCACACTGGCTAGAAGAGTTCTTCACTGCATCCTTTTACCCCTTTTTCTGGCTTTGAAGAATAACACATGAAAAAGCACCCCCTTGGAGTCCTCTTACTGCTTTCACACTCTCTAAAAGTGAAAGCAACCACGAGCAATCACCATCCTGGGCTCGTACAAAACCACAAGACAGTGCATATCCACCATTTCAGAGTTTTCTTATCGTTTTCAGACTCATTAAAATTGAAAGCACTTACGAGCATTAACTGTCCTGGGCTCGCACAAATCCACATGATAGTATCATTTTTCGAGCATACTTTTACCCCTTCCTCAAGTTCCTTAAACCATGAAGAAGGCCCCAACGGTGCCTCTTGGCGCCATACCAAAGTAAATATAATCACACTGTTATGGCAACTTCCCTAGCTTGGTCGCCTTTGTTCAGAGCATTCTACAAAATGTCACCTTGAGAGTCTCCAGATATGATCCATAAGTATGTCCCCCTGAGCCTTTCTCGCTGCAGTACTTATCCCTGATCCCTTAAGCTATGATCCCCATACCTAAAGTCAGTTTCATATGCTTCCAGGTCATCCATGTCATGATGCTCTGAATAAAGGAAGTTTAAGTCCTCCTGCTCTATGACCCCAGCTATTCCCCATCCCCACAATATGTCAATCCCGCCATCAGTACTATTACATCTCGGGTGTACACCTCACGCTCCTATCAAAGAAACATCATTTCCTTGGTAGTTGTAAGGTTTCCGTCTGTCCACGCCAACCAATCTATTCCAGAGGATAGACCCAGAGGTCCCTGTGCCTTGGACTCATTACCATTAGCAGTGAGGGGCTACGGATCATTTTGAAAGCAGTCCTTAGTGTCTCTCCAAATGAATGTTTCTCACATGCCCGACATCAACACCTTGATTGCATCGTTGATATTCATACACGGTATTGATCATTTTAGTTATCTTTTGAAGACCCCAGAAGTCACCTGACTCTAGCATATTTGTGAGTCTACTTCAAGAAAAAACCAGTCACATGTTCCTGTAGATATCTGGGCTGCACATGGCGACATTTTTATTGAAGTACCCCAATGGCATGCTTCTTTGACTTACAATTGTTGGATACCTTCAGATCCATCATTTTTATCAGTCATTTCGGTACCACAATCAGAGTGATGAATGTTTTCCAGTGTATCGGTTTTTTACATCAACCATGGTTAGGCCATGGGTATGTCCCAGATTTTCATCCCCTTTGGACCAACATGATGTACACAATAGTTTTCTCATGTATTGTTCTAGTCCCCTTTCATGGACCCCATTATTATATTTTGACAATCAGCATCGGTATGCCTGCCTCGTCCATATGTTGAGATACTCCTCAATAAGACATGTATTTTTAGTTCTTGGTAGTCAGTATAGACCTCATGTTCCGGTCTCCAACAAGTTCATGCTATTCTCCACCCCAATGCTTATTACCCAAGAAAACCATAGTACTTATGATGTCCATCGGCCATACAATGAGCTCCTGCCCTCACACATCAGGGGGCAATCTGTTAACACCAAAAAAGTGCTCACTAGCTCATCCCTTTGGACATACACCTCTGTTGACCAAATTTCCTACCAACCTCACCTCCAAAACCCCATAAAACCCAAATAGGTATTAAAAATACCCAAAATTCCCTAAAAACATACTAAAACCCCAAAAGAGGGTCAAAATAAAAAAAATAGGGAACCCAAAAAAAAATAGAAAATAGGGAAAAAACCCTAAAAATCCCTAAAACCCTAATCCAAGTTTATAAAAAGGGGTGGAGGCCCCTCATTTCCATATCCTCAATCACTCTACCCTCATGCTGCTGAATTTTTTCCAAAGCCTTAAGCCATCCATCTTTGTGCCTTTTGGCCTCCCTTGAGATAAAAATTTTAGCCACCATCCAAGCATTGGAGAGAAGAGTACCAAACCAAGGAGCTCCAGAGCACACCACCAGAACTCCACCAGACTCATCTTCGAGGTAAATTTATTTTTTGCAAGCCCTTTGCTTTCCCATAATAAAAAAAAGATTCTTTATTTCACAGTTTTATCAAGTGTATCGTTTATTATTTCAAGTTATATTTTACTTCATGCACGTGTTTAAGCTCAGGTTTAATGTTTAATGTCATTTGTTTCAATCATTTGTACTTAGTTTATTGTTGTTTACTTCCATACTGCTGTTAAGGATTTTATTTAATCCTTAACAGGTGCTCATTTGCACAAGCAGGGGCTAAAATCCCAGCTACACACCTGGAAAGATAATAGCCTAGTAATCAAGGAATTTCCACTTGGGTTAAAAGTACCCTCTTAGTCACCAACAATAGTTTCACCTCAAGTAAATCCACCTACCCAAAACCAAATGGAGAAGTAATTTCAAAAAAGGGAAGCAACCAAATGCAGCAACAACCATTTCTAGTTAAAAGATAGTCTGGGAGATACTTCCTATATAATATTATTAGGTCACCCTTAACCTATAATGACTATTTGGCATGAACAACATTACCAATGAACAATTATGCATACAAAAATGTCATTTTTCTTGACACCTACACTATTGATTAAAGAAATGTGTAGGGCCCTGCTCCTTTCCTTAAAGGCAAAGCACATCGCTTTCTAAAAATTGAAAAAAAAATATTAAAGGTCCATTACTTGTGTGATCCTTTGCAAGGTTTACAATATCCATACACTTTTACACCTCTAATCCCATACCAACTATCTAAAATAATTCTTGAGGGTATTTATTGAGATAACTTATTGGAGAATGGGCACTCCATTCTATTGAAGCAACCTTATGTTCGAGAATTCAAAATTAGTTATAAGCTTTGGATTTTTATTGTCCATACCTTCCTCATAAACCCTAGTTTCTGAGTTCTATCCTCTTGGCTCAAATTTGGCATCCTATCTTCATTGATTATCCCATTTCATTTATAGTTTAGAACTTGAAGTGGAGCAGCATTCCATGTGTGATTCAAAATAAAGAAACCCAAATTCTGGTGAAGAAGGTACAAGTGGTAAAGATCAGGTATATCATTTCATTGTTTCTTTCATCCTTTGATTTTAATATACAAGGAGATCTTTCTACTCCACCCACCCGCCCCCAACAAATTCTGTTTTAATTTGTGCATTCATGAATTGTATACTTGGAGGAGGAACTATTTACCTCACAATTGTTAATTTTCAATTAGTTAGATATTATCTTGCATTGATTATCATAAACATTTGATGTTGTGAAAGGTTTGAGGAAGGTTTTGTGTTTCTTGTGTGTAGAATTTTGATAGATTAAACATGGGAATGACATCTTTCTATTGGATTACATGTCATAACAAAGCGGTCAACCAACTAGCCTAAGGTATTCATATTTAACTATGGTAAAAATTAACTTTAAATTTAACAATTCTGTTTATTAAAAATCAGATTTCTATTCTATGGCTGAAACTTTGGGAAACATCTTGCCCAAATATTCTTGGTGTTCCTTTTACCCTAGTATTTTATTTCAATATGAAAGCATCATGTGTGTCATCAATATGGTGTTCAATATTTTTTTTAGTAGTGCACCACTTAAATGTCAATTTCATTTCTTTCCTTTGAAATTTTGAATCATGACTCATAGCACTAGAATATGTTGCGTAATAGCTACCTTTTCACTTAAATATAATCTAAGAAAATATTGAATCATCTAACTGTACGGTAAGACTAAGAGACATTTTGCTTTGTTTCCATGAAGCCACAACTGTCTTTCCTAAAATAAATAGGATAAGTTGGCTCGATATAATTTACAGAGTCCTCATTATAAGTAGATTATTGTTGCGTTGCTTAAAGAGGGTTTTTTTGAGTTGTGATGTTTGGCTTGGTTCCTTGACTTCGATAAGAGCCCTATGCATGGCATGTTGTGGTCAAAGTCCCTTAAGTTGGATGGTCGGTGTCCTCTAAAGTTTGATGTGCTTGAGTCCCTTGACTTAGAATGTTTCCTATAAGGAATTATTTGTCAGGGGTTCCTGATGATATTGGGATGCCCCAATTTAGTTGTGGGCTCCTTCCATGGGATTTTTGTTCTCTGTTGCTCACCATTTATAGAATATTGAATAAATATGTGGCAAGTTTTGAAATACGACGTTGTACTTTGAATGGTTAGGCATTTATCTTGACAACCATTTCATTTGTCTTGTGGGAGGAAACTTAGTCCATAAAAAAGTGAAGGAATATGTTAAAATTGTAGGTTTTGCATTATTTGATATAAATTGGAAAGTGATTATACAAAAAAAATTCAATTACTAGTTTGAAGCTAAGGATCTAGGGGGGAATGAGGTAAGTGTCTTTTGATAGAATGTATATAATACCCTGAAAATATACGCTTTTTTTATACAAGGATAAAATTTCTCTTCCTTAAACACTTAAGCTAGAATTAATTGACAACGATAATCTATTGTATGAAAAGGAATTAAACATAAATCCCTTGGACTCCCTAACATCTAATCTTATGAAAAACCAACATCTAATCTCATGAAAAAAAATTGAAAGATTAAGATAATTCACATATGTAGACAAGATAAGATAATGTAATTTTATTAGTGTCCAACAAATGACTAAAAATAGTATGTCTACCATAAATAAGTCAATGGGAATAAAAATAGTATGTCCAGTGTAAGTACAAAAGGGAATCCCAGAGAGTATTGTGTTGGGCTGAGTGATCCCAAATTTAGAGCCATTTCCTAGAACAAGTTTGTTTGTTTATTTAGTGGTGTATGTCCTTTGTCTTGGTACAATATCCCTTCCTGGATTACACAAAGGTTAGCTGCTAGCAGAGCCACCTAGGGTAGAGGTGACATGGATTCAAAATATAACAAAGCAATGTTTAGTGTGGCTGATAGCTTTAGGTTGTGAAATGGATTGTTGTAGGAGTTTAAAGATTCTTCTATTTAGGATATTAAGGAAACATAAATAGCATGAAGTACAAGATTGAGATTGAGGAGATCATACAAGGTATCATCCAAAAAAGCATGAAAGTCCTTTGTTAAGCACCTATAAGCTTTAAGGAGTTTTAAATGGAGATCAACTGGAATTCAAATCGATTTTGTTTCATACATTATATTAATAAATTATGTTTCATACAATATATTAATCAATTCTTTCAATATATTATAGATAAAAAGCCAATATTTTTAAAGTATAATTCTATTGGAGTCTTTTCTTTTGAAGTTAATGTTTATGAATTAACTTATTTTGACTATGTTAAATTGATGGAGACACTTGGTATGGGGGCATTTAGACCTATTTATATTTACCTTAATGCGGTAGGTTGTGATTCCTAGTTTTACATGTTCATTGATCTATGATGCTAAACAATTATGATAATTAAGACGCTTTGTTTATTTTCGGCCAATGGCTCTTATCTACATTCATTGTAAAGAACTATAGAACTTTTGTTTGTTTATCACATTAATAAAATTAGCTATCAAACAGATCTAATTTATCTCATAAAGCTTTGATAGTTGAATTTTAACCTCTAAACTATTATTATTTGGCTTCATAACAAATGCAAAAAAACAATTCCTTCAATAATTTTTTCCATTGCAAAAAACTCCTCATAGCTAGTCACAAAACTGGTGGCAATGTCGGGGACATTGCCACCACGTGGCTCTTGTTTAGAAATATAAAACTCTCAAATATTGTAAACAATGAGAACACATCTTTACCCATTACATTTCAAACCATAACACTTAAAAAAATGATACTTAAAACTCTCAAATATGATGAAAAATTAGAACGCATCTTTACCCATGGCATTGGGAGACATACCATTTGTAAAAATTATACTTATTGGACTTATTGGAAACATATTATACATGATATTTTGTAAAACAAATGAAGGAAGACAATATATTCATTTTGAGTTAAAACTAATATACAAAGTTCTTAAGACATCGAATGTAGGCATTGATATCAATGGCTTGTTTCATAACAAAACATGTACAACAACCATTCTCATGCTATAACGACTACTTTCCTTCAGCTTTCCTACCTCAATCTCCTCAGTGGCACATACCTCACAAATCTTCCCAACCCCGACCATGCCATAACTATTCAATTGTAGCAAATTCATGTTTAGTCTCATAAAACCTGAGTCTTGCGCATATTGAAGCAATGCGTTTCGTGCCTCTTGCAGGGTCGAGAACACTAACTCGTTCAACAATGAGAATCAGATTGATGGAAGGACGAGTTAATCCTTGCCGTTGTTGCTATTGGAGGAGAAAATAAGTTGTCGTGTAACTTCCCACTGCCACACAATCAGAATCATGGAGATAGACATTTCCTTCTCAATAAGAAGAAGAAACCATTGAGAATATATATATATATATATTCTTATGAGAGAGAGTCAAGAGTTGTTTCCCCATGGCACGAGGAGGAAGAAGAGTAATCTGTTCATTCATTTCATTATAAAATAAGTTCATTTTCATACGAGAAGCCAGGCGGTCCTCGCGGTGTTAGGGAAGACTGAGCCGGTGAAAGGACAGACAAATCAGAGAATATTCCATTCATGAATATAATGCCACCACCACGGGACCTACTAACGGTCTAAATATATATATAACGATATCTATATATATATATGTATATATCACGAGATACCATGCGATCCTCACGGTGTAAGGAAGGATTGAGACGGTGAAGGGACAACAGATCAGAGAATATTTGATTCATGAATATAATGCCACTATCACGGGACTTACTATGGTCTGAACGAATATATATATATATATATATATATATATATATAAACATTATATTTTATTATTATTATTTAAATTTATTATTACTTTTTATATAAAAATATAAATCATCATATTAATCATAGGAATCATCTTCAACTTTTACATTTCTTTTCAATGATAAAAATATAAATGACATTAAAAATGATTGAAATAAGTTAAAATTTTCAAAACAAGTTTCATGATAAAATTATTTCATTTATTCTTTCAGTGAAAAACTATTTCTTTTATTTGTTTCTTTCATAATTACCATCACTATATATATATATATATATAATTAATTAATTAATTAATTTTAACTACACTATGAAATTGTAATTATAGCTATATATATATAAATTTCGAACTTTATTGGTTTACAAAAATTAATGAAATAAAATAAAAACTATATCTTAAAAAATAATATTATTTAACCAATAATTTTTACAATGACAAGGATTAAAGTGATAGAGCTTGTATTCCTTATATAAGATTTAAGTTCACATAAATATAAATATCTCTTTATCATATATTTTCTAATAAAAAAGATTAATAACTATAATATAAAATATAAATAATTAACAATATCTATTTGTTTTAATAAAGATTCACTTCTTTCCTAAATGGGGTGAGAATCCACACAAATGATCGCTTTGACATGTGTTTAGGAGATGAGATGTTTGTCTTAAACACATGGCTAGTGGTGGGGTCGCAAGGCATTAAACATAGTTCTACCGTAATCCACCTAAAGGATTTGGAGCATGTGAGGAATCAAGGTGGAAAGACATCAACTACTAGGTGGTGAGACTCAAAGTGTGTAGGCTTGAATGGATTTGAAAGGGAATGGTATAACGTTGAAAGCCATGGGTAAGAATTTATACCTGGGTGTCATGATGGGAACTGTGCCGAGATTGCTAGATATGAAGGAAGATATTATGCCTGGACTGGATAGCAATAGGAGCAGTGTGCACATATGGGAAAATAAGAAGCTTGGAGGAACAAGAGGTCATCCAAGTTGGTGGACTCTAGCAACCTTGCACATTGTGGAGGAGGATAATTCGAGGTTGATTATCACATGGTGGCCTATTTCTTGGCTATTTGTGGTTGACTCTTATGCTTCAGTCAGAGCCTTCCGGGCTTCTTGCACTATTTCTAGGAAATGGGCTTGTAGAAGACATGGAGGAGGCGCTAGACAGCATTGGCTAGATTAGAAGTACATCAACGATACTCCTTAGCACATTCACTTTGTGATTGATCATGGAGAAGAGATGGTTATGGACAAGTTTCAAGAGTATCTAGATGCCATCCAGCCTGTGGTTGTTATTGGGGTCTTGAACCATATTAGATTCTCAAAATATTGCTTTGTCGGATTCAGAAAACCCATCAAGTATCCAAATTTTGATGGCCTCCCTATGTAACAATGCCAAAAATATTCAGTCTAGCCTTGAATTGTTGGAAATTGTGGCCAATGCTCCTCTACATATTTTGAGTTAGCCTTTGTCACTACTGAAAGCAAATCCTATGTTCCAGTTGTTAGGACTTCTTATTTTCTAGTTAGTTTAGCTTTTCTACTAACAAGACTATTTTTTATATGGTTTTGGTATGGAACTTTCTTCTTTTGTTGTGGTTAATCTTTGTTTCCCTTGGTAGAGAAGGACCCATTATGACTACTCAAGATTTATCTTTGACGTTCTTTAGACTCTAATTTAGCCTGTCCATTGGATGATCTAATTTCTCACTCCACATGTCATCCATGAAAGCTCTAAATTTTTTATCTTTAGCCTGTACCAGATTGCATTATTTTCCATTTTGTTAATATATTCTTCTAGCTTACAAAAAATAAAGACTTACTTCTTAAAATAAAATTCAAGAAAACAAGATAATCTATATTTTGAATAATAAAATTACTTAAATTTTTAAATAACCTTGAAAATTATAGAAAAATATAAACATTGTTTTGATATTTTAATATCAACTTAATATAAAATAAGTAAAAACTGTGTATATATTTTAATAGAAACATGCTCTTTAAAATAGTAGCTACAAAAAAAAAATTATTATAGATTTCTTACTTTTTTTGGGGAAGCTTAGTCAAATCTGGAATTTGAATGAATCTAAATTTTTTAAAAAACTCCACATACTAAGAAAAAAAAGTTACTTGTTATTCCATAGTAATGAAAGGTACATTTAAATTTGAAACCAAAAACTTATTTTATGTTCTATGCAACAAAATAGATACGCTACTAACCAAACCACAAGTCCAAATAGTTCCAATAGTAGACGCTTCACAAAAAAATAAGATTAATACAATCTTCCATCAAAATATTTTGCTAGCTCAAAAATGAAAAACTAATAGACATCACTAGAAAATACAAATAGCTTAATAAGCCTAAAGAGAACCCCTCTCCACCATAGAATTATTCAAAAAATCTTAAAAAAATAATATTCCTTCAGGAGAACTATGTCATGTCCCCAGCCTCTAAACCAAGGGCAAAGCCACCAGGAAACCCAATGGAAGGATGAATCAAGGTAAGTTCACAATGGAGTAAAGTTATCTAAATCTAGGCCATCATGTCTACAAGCTAATTAAAATAAAAATTTCAGCATCTTTAAAATGAAAGCAAGATTACAATGCATATCCTATGTCATGTCCCCGACCTCTAAACCAAGGTCAATGTCACCAGGAAACCAAAGAAAAAGATGAATCAAGGTAAATCCATAGCAGGATAAGGTTATCTAAGGCTAGGCCATCATGCCAATAATCCAATTAAAATAAAACTTTCATCCTCTTTAAAATGAAATGCAAGATTACAATGCATATATTTCCCCAATACACAGACTATGGAATGTAAATGCATGCATGAATTGCAACAAAATCTGATCTAGTTATTAACATGATCTTAAATATGATATATCAAAATTATTTCAACCATATAAACATTGATAAAATTAGATCTATAAGCTACCATAAGCAAGGTAAATAATTAGATCTGCAAGCTACCACAATTAACCATATTAGTATTGTTGAAAACGAAATCTACTACTTCCACCTACAACCATATTAACATAAAAAATTATATATGATGGCTTCCATCTATAGTCATATAATTTATAAATAGGTAAAATCGCATGGATGCCACCTATAGCCGTACAAAAAAAACTCATCACTGAATACCATCCATAGCCACATCAAAATGAAATGATTAATATATGAAAGATTTAATCTACCACCATATAAAATCATATCTAATGGTTGTCACCTACATCCATAGAAATAATAAATAGCCTATAGATCTATAAGCACATATATTTTCGAAAATGCAGTAAACAATCATATAATGAAATACTCATCTCAATCATGGGAAAATAGATTCAACGGGACAAAGTTTCACCTGCAATTTAGACATTCCATGCTCATTCATCTTTCAACATGACAGTCATCCCCGAGCTAAAGCCATAGATCCAAAGACAAGGTACTCTCAAACAAAAAGGTATGGCACACTCATCTCAACACTGAGAACACTGCCATACAAAAAAAATTGAATCACAATCATATTGAAATTTTTTTGAGTGAAACAAAAATTATTCCTCACTGGAAATTGCACTCCGAATGTAATGTAACAGGTATCACAATTAAAAAATGTTCGAAAACATATGAACCATAAGGTATGTATGCACCCTTCTCAACACCGTGAGAAAACACTACCACACCAAAATGGAAATATCTTAGTCCTACAGAAAGTTTTTTCAATAAAAAAAAAAGGTATTCCTTAGTATAAACATCACTCTAGACGCAATGGAATAGGTCTCACAACCCACAAATAATCTAAAATAGTCCAAACAAAACATATGGTTGCACCCTTTGCACACTGTCAGAAACCACAGCTACACCTTTCTCCATCTAAAATTTCCCTTGCATATACACTACCTGGTGCAATGGGATTCCCTTCACCACACACGTCCCTGAGGACATCACCATCCACCATCAAGCTTCATGTGTAGATATTCGAATAGGGACAAGCAATGGGACAAGGAATAATGTTGTGTTCTGCACAATCAATCTTCAATCCCCATTATGGGTTCTTCAAACCTCATTACAAGGCCTTCAATATTCTGCAATACAATGCACATCCTCCTTAAAAGCATGTATTTCTCAACACATGAGAGCATTCCACTACACTATAGAGACCAAGAGAGAAACACGAAAATGAAGAAGAATGGAAGAGAGCCCCCTTCAAATCCTTCTATAGCCATTCAAATTCCCAAGGAAGTAACTCCAATTCCAATGTGTGATGTCCCATCCTTGAGGACCCCATGGTCATTTTGCTACCTTAGCAAGCCATATAGGTTCTGGAAAAATTTAATAAATGAAGGGGTTAAATTTTTATGCATTAATTATCAAGTTTAATTAATTTTAAGACTTAGGATATTATTCCATGCTTAAATTATAAATATATTTTAATTTTATTTAATATTGGTGATGCATGGCTATGATTAGGTGGCCAAGGAGGGAGCACAAGTGATCATGTGGACCCTATGATTTCTCATCCACATTGAAAACTAGAAGAAAATTAGAGAAAATCAAGAAATCCACTAAAAAGATGGATGATAGACCAAAAGTAGGAAAGAAAAACATAAAGCATGCAGTGTTGATGTACATGTAACTTCAGAATGTATTTCATCTGTGTATTTTATATATATTTATTGTACCCTTATGAGAGATGTGTCATTCCTCTCTAAGGAAGTGTCGTCATGTGGATTGACAAGTGTCGCAAGTGTGTGTACTTGCCGATGGGTTATTAGACCACCATGTGTGGGGTCGGCCCTGAAATATATATTATAATGTGGATGTACCTAGCTAGACAAGTCGGCCCCATAAGGTCACTGGGAAAACAGGTTAGTATAAATAGAGATCAGGTGATCTCTATTTAATTCATTCGGAAAAGTACATCTCTCTCACTCAGAAAGTGGCGCACTAGTGAGGAGGAGAATCATCTGCTACTAGGAGACTATCTCATTGTATTTTGGTTGTACTTTGGTTGAGCCATTGCTCTCTCTATCTCTGAGGAAGTTGTGGGGTTTTTCACCTTAGGGTTTTCCCCACGGAAACTCTATGTCTCTTGTCTCTTATGCTTTTGATTCTTGTGATGCTTGCATACTTACTGTGATTGTCATGCATTGATATACTGTATATGTTATTCTCTCAGTAAAGATCCTAGAGTATTGTGAATTAATGCTCAAAATTTAACATGGTATCAGAGCTAACCTGAGAAGAAGACATTTTGCAGTGACAGAAACTTGAGTTTCTTGTTTATTGGGTTTCTCTCCACATATTTTGGAAAAGAAGTATAGTAGATTGACTCTACTCATCAAGGCGCATCTATCTGTCCAATCAGAATTCAATTCTGAGCTTTTTCTGATTTGGCCCTAAGAATTAGGGTTTCCAAAAAAATAGGAATTTCTGAAATCTGAAGACATAGCTGGAATATCCTTGCAAAAATCGAAGTTTAGAGCTTTGGATCAAGATTTTTGGCTGGGTAGATCTCCGGGAAACTCAAACCCTAATTTAGGGCTCTCCCTAGTGAACCCGGGAGGACAAAAAGACAAATCTGAAGGGTAAAGCTTTGCTGATCTCAAATTCTGAATGCACCAGGCTGATCAGCTAATCAAGGTGCATCTTTCTATCCTTTCAGAAATTTTAAATTCACATTTTGAAATTTTAGGGTTTTTTCGACAAACCCTAATCCAGGACCAGATCTAGTTTTCAGCATTTCAAGTGGTAAGACCTAAATATTTTCTATTTCCATTTGAAGTACTCTTTAAGATGTCTCACCACACCAAGCTTGAGGATAAGCTTGAAGGGGCTGGTAACTTCCGAGCTTGGAAGTATAGGATTGGGTTAATCCTGGAAGAGAATGAGTTGGACTCATATATAAAAGAAGACATCCCTATCCCAAAGGATGAAGAGGCTAAAGTATTGCATAAGAAGAACTTGGTCAAGGCAAAGAGAATCATTGTTGATTCTATCAAAGATCATCTCATACCCCATGTGTCTTAACTAAAGACACCCAAAGATATGTTTGACTCTTTGACCAAGCTATTTGAAGGGAAGAACATAAATCAGAAGATGACCCTGCAGAACCAATTGAAAGGGGTAAAGTTTCAGAATGGAGAAACCATTCAATCTTATTTTTCAAGGTTCTCCCAGATCAAGGAACAACTAGAAGCAATGGATGAAATGGTAGAGAATGGTGAAGTTGTCATGACCACTCTGAATGGCTTACCTAGGTCATGGGACTCCTTCATTCAAGGAATCTGTGCAAGAAAGAAGTTGATTTCCTTCAGTAGACTACGGGAGGAATTCTCACAAGAAGAAGCAAGGCTTGTGGCATGAGAAGAAAAGATGGGGAATGAAGATCAAGCTCTCACGGCTCACACCAAGAAAGGGAAGTCCAAGAGAGAGCCATCTCACTCCAAGAAATCTTCACATCACTTCAAAGAAAGAAGAATATGCTTCATCTGTAATGAGAAAGGACATATTGCCATAAATTGTCCCAAGAACAAGAAGGACAACAACAACTCCAACAAGAAGAAGAAGGGCAGCAAAAGAAGGTTTCATGCTCATGCTGCTGAGGGTGATGAACCACGCAAGAAGAAGGCTAGGGCAGAAAGTGATGATAACTCATCAAGTGAAGAAGAGTATGTTCTGATCTCTGCTCTCACAGGTGCCATCTCCCATGGTTGTAATGATTGGTTGATTGATAGTGGGGCTTCCAAACACATGACTGGGTGTAAGGAATCTTTTGTGAATCTATCTGAACATGAATCACCCCATAAGGTGAAACTTGGGGATGATTATCAATACCCAATCAAAGGAAGTGGTGAAGCCTCCTACAACCTAGATTCTAGAAAATCTTTGAAGATGAAAGAAGTCCTTTATGTACCTGGGCTCAAGAAGAACTTACTCTCCATCTCTGCATTGGATGCAAAAGGCATGAGGGTTGCATTTGTGGATGGCCAAGTCCTAATGTGGCCAAAGGGAAAGAACATAGATGATGCAGGAGTGATTGGAGAGCAAGAGGGAGGTTTGTATAAATTGAAGGGACAACCTGAACATGCCATGGTACATGAATCCATGGAGCCAAGTGAACTTTGGCATAGAAGACTTGCTCATATGCACTATAGAGCACTTCCAATTGCAAGCAAGGCTGTAGAGGGTCTTCCTGAAATCAAGACCAAACATGAAGGTGTTTGCAAAGGATATGCAAAAGGTAAGAACATTAAGAAGGCTTTCCCAAGCAGTGAAAGCAAGGCAAAAGACATCCTGAAAATAATCCACTCAGATGTATGTGGTCCTATGTCATCCAGTTCTCTAAGTGGGTATGTTTACTATGTCTCATTTATTGATGACTTCTCCAGGAAGACCTGGGTATACTTCTTGAAGAACAAAGATGATGTGTTTGATAAGTTTAAGAAATTCAAAACCTTGATGGAGAATCAAACTGACAAGAAGATCAAAAAATTCAGATCCGACAATGGTGGAGAATTCACCTCATGTGACTTCAAGAAGCTTTGCAGTGATTCGGGGATTAAGAGGGAGTTGACTGATCCTTACAATCCATATCAGAATGGAGTTGTAGAAAGGAAGAACAGAACAATTATGGAAGCAGCAAGAGCAATGCTCCATGACCAGGATCTACCTATGCATCTATCGGCAGAAGCAGCTAGAATAGCTATATATGTGCAGAACAGAACACCCCACAAGATATTGGACAACAAGACACCAGAAGAGGTCTTTTCTAGTAAGAAACTTGAAGTCAACCATCTCAGAATATTTGGTTGTCCAGTATTCACTCATGTCCCAAAGGAAAAGAGGACCAAACTAGATCCTTCAGGAAAGAAGGGTATCTTTGTGGGTTATAGTGAAAGCTCGAAGGCTTACAGAATATACTTTCCAGGGTTCAAGAAGATTGATGTCAGTAGGGATGTGACATTTGATGAGAACTCAGCATTCATCAAATCAAGGAAGGCACCGATCGAAGTTTATGAAGAACCTAAGGAAACTAGATTTCAAGACACTACCATGACTGAAGCAGTTCCAGAAGTTGTTCGTGAGTTTGAAGATCCGCAAGAACCTATAGATCCACCCTATGAGGATAACTCTCACAAAAGGAAACCTGCATGGGCTAGAGAGCTCATTCAAGATGCAGAAATATTTGGCATTCCAGAAGAGGAACACAGAGCAAAGAAGAGAACCAGATCACATACCAGCTATGTTACTTTACTCTGTGACATTATGAACAAAGAGCCTTCCAATTATGAAGAAGCAGCGGAAAAGAAAGAATGGAAGGATTCCATGGTTGAGGAATATCAATCAATAATGAAGAATGATGTTTGGGATGTTTTCCAAAGACCTAGAGAGAAGTCTGTTGTGACTTCCAAATGGATTTACAAAATCAAGCATGCTGCAGATGGTAGTGTGGAGAAATACAAGGCAAGATTTGTAGCTCGTGGCTTCTCTCAGAAAGAGGGAATAGGTTATGAAGAAACTTTTGCACCTGTAGCTAGGTATACTTCCATCAAAACAGTACTTTCCCTGGCTGCAGTGATGAAATGGAAAATACACCAAATGGATGTCAAGACTGCTTTCTTGAATGGTGTAGTTGAAGAAGAAGTATATGTGGAGCAGCCACTCGGTTTCGAAATACATGACAGGGAGTTATATGTGTGCAGATTAAAGAAATCGTTGTATGGCTTGAAACAAGCTCCCAGAACCTGGTATGGTAGGATGGACAATTTCCTATCTAGTTTGGGCTTTACCAAGAGTAAAGCGGATTCCAACCTTTACTACAAGGTTGAAGAAGGGAATCCTGTGGTTCTACTCCTGTATGTGGATGACTTATTTGTAACAAGAGATGACAAATTGATTTCAGATACTAAGAGGAAGCTTGCTGCTGAGTTCGATATGAAAGATTTGGGAATGATGCATTATTTCCTAGGTATGCATGTGTGGCAGAGTGCAGGTGGGATCTTCCTTGGTCAACGGAAGTACACAGTAGATATCCTGAAGAGATTCGAGATGATGGAATGCAAGTCCATGGCCACACCTATGGCATCGAATCTAAATCTTCTATGCGATGCTTCATCTGAGCCGGTTGATATCTCTATGTATCGTCAGATGATTGGGTCCTTGATGTACCTGACGAACACAAGACTGGACATTTGCTTTGCTGTGAACACATTGAGCCAGTTCCTGATGAATCCGAGGAGTGTTCACCTGGTTGTTGTAAAGCATGTTCTGAGGTACCTAAAGGGTACAGTGGATTATGGGCTCAAGTATAAAGCGAATCAAAAGTTTAACCTGCAGGGCTATGTTGATTCAGATTAGGAAGGCAGTGCTGCAGATAGGAAGAGCACATCTGGGTGCTGCTTTAGTATGGGATCAGTTGTGATCTCTTGGTTTAGCAGGAAGCAGTCCTATGTAGCACTGAGTACAGATGAGGCAGAGTATGTTGCAGCCTGTTCAGCTAGTTGTGAGGCAGTATGGCTACGGAAGCTACTGTCTGAGTTATTTGATCTTCCATTGGATGCTACTGGTATCTTCTACGATAACCAGAGTTGTGTGAAGCTGTCTGAGAACCCAGTGTTTTATGACAGGTCAAAACACATAGAGATCAAATATCACTATATCAGGGATATGGTGCAGAGAGGAGCTATGAAGCTCCTGTATGTTGCGACAGACGAGCAGATTGCAGATGTGCTGACGAAGCCACTAGCTAGGGTGAAGTTCGAGTACTTCAGGGAGAGGCTTGGCGTTCTTCAGATCGAGGACACTTCGAGGAAGAAGTGATGGACACATTTGCTGAAGCCATTCCAAGCATTTTGGAAGGAGGATCCTTCACATGGCTGTGGATGTAAGCGCTGGATGATGAGCATCAGGATGATGTTCTAGTTTCTGCTTTGTATAATCAGTTGGATCATTTATATGTATATGTATGTACGCATCATGTTGGATGCTGGATATGATCAGTTGGATCATTTATATGTATGTATGCATCATGTTGGATGCTGGATATGATCGGTTGGATCATTTGTATGTATTTTGTATATGCATCATGTTGGATGCTTGGACCATGTATCTGTATATGTATCAGGTGGATACACTGTATGATTAGGTAGATCATGTATGTTTATGGATACATTGTGTGGATCATGTATCTATGTATCAGATGGATACACTGTGTATGATGATATGTATCAGGTAGATACTTGGTGTGCATCAGATGGATGCATTGCATGATCAGGGTGATCGTGGATGACGAGCTTCTCCAGATGACATGCAGCAAGATGTTGCAGTGATGATGATCAAAATGATCATGTGTACATCAGGATGATGTATGATGAGTATCAGATGATACTTTGTGGCAGTGGATCAAGTTGTGCATATGAGCATGTCTGGGAGATCCTATAGGTCAGAGTTCCATACCCATGACAGCCTGGGATGCTCTTTCGAGACATTGCTCTGGGAGGACATGTAATTTGTGCCCTGAGAGATCTTCAGGTCGGATTTGTGTACCCGTAACATCTTGAGATGCTCTTGCGAGGTTTTTTCCTATGGCATGTAATTTGCTCCTGGGAGATCTGGACGGGATGAAAAAGGCCTCAGATGCTTCAGCCAGGTTTTGCCATGACCACATGTAATTTGCTCCTGGGAGATCTGGACAGGATGAAAAAGGCCTCAGATGCTTCAGCCAGGTTTTTTTGTGCACCACATGTAATGTGCTCCTGGGAGATCCGACAGGTAGAGCTGTGTGCTCGTAACAACCTGGGATGCTTCAGCCAGGTTTTGTGGTGAGATCACATGTAATGTGCTCGTGGGAGATTTGACAGGTAGAGCTGTGTGCTCGTAACAGCCTGGGATGCTTCACCCAGGTTTTGTGATGGGTCACATGTAATGTGCTCCTGGGAGATCTTACAGGTAGAGCTGTGTGCTTGTAATAGCCTGGGATGCTGCAACCAGGTTTTGTGATGCACGTAATAAGTCCTGAGAATTCCACAGTATGGCCAATGATGATGAAGACCTGCAGGTGGTGGGCCTACATCCAGTATGAAAAAGGACTGGCTCTGTAGAACTTCCTATGACGAGTAGATTCAGAGATTGGTTGAGATAGCAGCAGTAGTGACAATGATGATGACGATGATACTGAGAAGAAGACTTGTCTAGCAGATTTGTGTCGAGAAATACCTTCCTAGTTAAGAGGGACTGTTGATGTATATGTAACTTCGGAATGTATTTCATCTGTGTATTTTATATATATTTATTGTGCCCTTATAAGAGATGTGTCATTGCTCTATAAGGAAGTGTCGTCATGTGGATTGACAAGTGTCGCAAGTGTGTGTACTTGTCGATGGGTTATTAGACCACCATGTGTGGGGTCGGCCCTGAAATATATATTATAATGTGGATGTACCTAGCTTGACAAGTTGGCCCCATAAGGTCACTGGGCAAATAGGTTAGTATAAATAGAGATCAGGTGATCTCTATTTAATTCATTCGTAAAAGTACATCTCTCTCACTCAGAAAGTGGCGCACTAGTGAGGAGGAGGATCATCTGCTACTAGGAGACTATCTCAGTGTATTTTGGTTGTACTTTGGTTGAGCCATTGCTCTCTCTATCTCTGAGGAAGTTGTGGGTTTTTTCACCTTAGGGTTTTCCCCACGGAAACTCTGTGTCTCTTGTCTCTTATGCTTTTGATTCTTGTGATGCTTGTCATACTTACTGTGATTGTCATGCATTGATATACTGTATATGTTATTCTCTCAGTAAAGATCCTAGAGTATTGTTAATTAATGCTCAAAATTTAACATGCAGAAAGGTAGGAAAGTCCATAAAATAAAAAAGAAGAATAAAAATAGGAAAAATCACTAGAAAAGTAGAAAAGAAGAGAAAATCTAAGAAAAGCAAGATGTTTCCAAAAGTAGAAAAGCAGTCCAAAGCAAAAAGGAAACAAAGTAAGGAAAAAAAGAAGAAGGTAAAATATGTAGATGGTAAAAGAAGTCAATGAGGGTGCATTAGTGAGATGGATCAACCACATTCAATGTATCTAGATATCAATTCATGATTATAAAATATAGTGGTGCACCCCTTATCATAAATTTTGTCACTTTGGATATTTGTCTTGGTAGCTTTGCTTCTCAGAGGCTTGGAAGATGCACCCCTAGTCAGCTTTGGGTGATGTTCCCCATTGCAACCTTGTTCTAATCATATTATTCTTGTTAGTGCAGCCATTAAATACTAAATTTCAAGTCTAATACATCTCACATTTTGAAGGATTTGAATCTCGAGAGTTGGTGTAGAGATTGATGCATGCTTATTGTGATTGTGGTGAGCTTTATCCAGAGAAGAGAACAATTGGAGCAATTGTTCCACTCTTGAGAGTTATATTACTTGATCTTGTGCCTACCACGAGATTCCATATGATCATCACCTTCCCATGGATCTTATCTAGTAGTGACATCTCTTCTTTTCCTTCTCATACTCAAGATTCCTGCTTCTATATTGAAAAATAATAAAGGTTGAGGAGTCTATGAAAGTTTGGTTAGAGAATGCTATCAATTGCTACTATAAAATTATAATGGAATATTGATTATAATTATTTACATGTATTTGAACTCATATATAAGTTATGTGGGTGAATTTGTGAGCCTCTCAGGCTGTTTGAATTTCTTTGTTTCAATGCTTGCTCCTTAGCATAGTAAATTTTACTAGTTTCATAGAATTTGTAATAAGTTGGTTTGTATAAGTCCAATTGTATATCTATGAGATGTTGTAGGTTTCTAATATTCTGATAAATCCCTCACAATCACTGTCTCTAAAATATGTGACCCTCTAAGGTCATTTGGAATTAGCCAGAAGTTAACTAATTGAGCAGTCCTAAGCAGCACACTTACCTTCTTGGTCTCCAAATCCATGTCAAATTGATTCTAAACATATTTATCATTTCTGTAGCAGGTTGGGGATAATCCATTTATCCTATCCTAGTTATGATTACTTCCATTGAGCACCAAAATCCTTGGGTTTCCACATAATCCCTTGGGGAATGGGCATTGATAGCCTTGGCTTTGCCAAGGAAATATTCTCAGGTGTGAAGCACCCATAAATGTGCCAATGTTAAATTATTGTCCTTGTTGTCACATTATTTGCATCCTAGAAGGTTTGAACTTCATCTTGGAAGAAATTGGGAGTGTCTAGTGTTGTTTGGGATTTTCCTCTAGAATTCTAGTCAATTTGGCTAGTCAATTGTTCCAAGTAAATCACTGCTTGTTTAATTTTTTTCAAATTTTGAGTTAATGTGTTAGTGATTATATTAGCTACATTAAAGTGGTATCATAGCATGGTCCTCTACACCTACCAATAGAAATACAAACCTCCTTAGACTCTAAGTGAAGAAATATTGCAGATCACATATTCAAGTTGCAACAATGAGGCTCATATCAACGTTCGAAGAAGACTTTGAGCAATATGAAGAAGAAGAGGTAATATACATAGATGGAGATTTACATATGTCACGGGAGGAGGATGAATACTTCTATGAACCAATATATAAAAATGATAGAAGGCTTGACCCACCAATGGCTATCCTAGAAGATATATTAGCAAGTAGGATGGAATAATTTAAAAACACGCCTCACTTTTATTAGGAGTATTTTGATTTGGGTGAGAAGATATGAAAAACTATATCCTTCAAAGATTATTATATTTGTAAGTACAAATTTTGGCCCCATAATGTTGATAAGTATTCTTTTGAGAGTATCAAACCATCCATAGAGGAACCAAGTTGTTTTTCCTATCTGAGGAAAGAAGAAGAAGAAGGAACCAAAGGTGAAGATTCATCAAAGCCATCTACATCTTCAAACATTATGATATTGTCTGGGTTTTCTTCAAGTAGAGTCTCCAAAAGTGGTCATTCTAGCAACACTCAAGATCGAGAAGCTTCAATTTATCAGAAAGCGCAGGATTTCATTAGTCTGCTTCAAGGAGAAGATGAAGAGGCACCATGCATAAGTGAAGACCCAGTAGCCCATCATCAAGTTGTAGGCAATGGGAGGAGAATTCACTTCTATCTTCTTTGTCGGTGATTTGAAGATTAATGAAAAGGATATTGATTCTATTGATGGTGGTGAGACATATTTTTTATTAGATCCAAAAAAATAACATAAATCTGATTTCCAGTCACCACTTGAGCTTCATTGAAGAAGAAGACAAGCACACACCAATTGGGTGTGAAACAGGGAATTTGGTGGAAGAAAAAGACACCGCAGCTATTCCTCACGAGGAGGAATATATCATGCAAAGGTATGGTCACAATTCATATTTATGTATTCCTTCATGTCATAATGAGATTGAATCCACTTTAGGGGAGAGGTTTGGCATGGTTGAGTCCTCTATTATTGAGACTCAAATTTTTCGTGTTCAAATATTAAGTAGTGAGAGGGATAGGGTGTTGGATGGGAGTATCCATGATTCTCATATGGTGGATTAAACCACCTATGGTAGCCCACACAATTTTGAGAGGATTCCCTTGTATGACTTCGAGAGCCAACTCGTAGTCTTAGAACAAAATATGTTGCAAGTATTGGTAAGAACTGATGGTGCACATAATCTTTCTGAAGAACTTCTGAGGAGGACCCAATTGAAGGAGAGGTATAGAGGTTTGGTTGAAGGGATATATAGTACTTATTTGTGCATGATACAATAATAAATGGAAAGAATGAAATCAGATTACTTCATGTAGCTTTTAATGGATAGAGATATTCCTCTCAATATTTATGAAGGCAAGTTCATGGAGTTGGAGACACTTCGTATGGATTTGGGAGGGTCACATGTTTCCTCCAACACCATTGTAAATCAGATTTCTATGGTGGTTGACAACCTTGATTTGAGAAAATAACCACAAGAGAAGATTGGACATGAAGGACATGAATAACATTCAAACTTGGACGAGGTTGAGGAATTATTTGTCTTGGAAGATGTTGGCCAAGCATTTGTTCCACTTCAAGAGGACCATGAGATGCCTTGAAGTGAATAATACCTATCTCTAATGAAGGTGTCTAATTACATCCCACTTGGATCAGAAATCAAAGAATCCTATTCATCCATGAATTGGGTGGGTAGATACACAACCAAGATGGATACCCAAAGGTGCACAAGACTTGCTCACATTTGTGAGATTTACTTTTGCATTATTGATGGAACTATTGATGCATTTGATATTGTTATTTTTTGTGAGAAGTAGCTAAGGAATGTATGGCTGCAATATGATTCCTTCCCTACACATCCATTCATACCTTAGGGGGGGATACATAGAAGATTAAGTGTTATCTCATGGAAAGAGAATTGTTGTGAGGCATGGAGACATTGTGGGGGATACTGAATGCCTCACCATCATTCAGGGAACAAGTATGGAATACTTACATCATCTTGAATAAATTGAGAATTCACTACAAAAGCATGAGAAGTTCCTTGAATACCTTCCAGCTGGAAGACCGCCTAATAAAGGAGTGAAGCACAAGATCAAGTTGAAGGTGGGTACACCACCTAACATGATCCCATATTCAAAGCATTCCATTTATTTGGAGAGAAGAAAATTGCAGCCACATGGAAGACATCATTCCATCTATGACATAGCCATCCTAACCATCATGCATGCAATGGATAAGTCTAGACAACACTCAATGGAGAGCCAATGTGTGGTCAAGGTTGATCACAATAGTTGGATGCATTTCATGACAAAAAAAGAGCCGAATGACTAGAAACAAATATTGATAAGTGAAATTCAAGTCTATAATTTTGATCATGAATGAAAGAAGGGAGAAACGAATATATCAGTAGATGTACTTCTCTCCCTAATGGAAGATTCAATTGATTGGGAAAGTCATCTGGTAGTAGAACATTCCAAAGGAAAAAAATTATATGAACTAATGAAGGGTTGGTACCAAGAGGAATGGTTTGAAATCATGGATGAAGTCATCTCTCTAGTGCCAAAATCATATTTTTTTAAGGATTTTATGGGGGATTCCCATAATTTGTTCCTTGTTGAGCACTGTCTTGAAAAGGGAGTAAAATCTACATAAAATATCCCTCCACCTTGTTAACATATGAAGTGGTTCAAAGGAGAAAGTGAAAGGCACATTCATGAATTCCTTGAACTAGGATTCACAAATCTCAATGTGAGTCCAATTGCATCCACAATCATCCTGGAAAAGGAAAGGAAGGTAATGTATAAGGACAAGCACTTCCCTAATTTTTATATGCACATTGGCCATCACTAGTTTATCTTGAAGGGAGATGTTCTCCAGGAGGCCACTACATGTTGTCATTGTGGCCATTATGGATCCTTATTAATATCCATTAAATTGGTTAATGCACCATTTACACTCCAATTTTGCATGCACAAGGTGTTTGGTAAGTAGTTGTATGAGTGTGTATTAATTTTTCTTAATGACAATTTGATTTATGGCAAGATTTGGGAAGATTATTTGCACCATTGGGATATTGGACTAGCCTTTCTAGCATAGCAACCTTTGTATGATAAGATGTCCAAATGTGAGTTTGGAATGATTGAGATCAGGTATCTTTGTCATATGATTGGAGAAGATGATGTCAAAGTTCACATGAAGAATATTTTGGCCACTCTTGATTGTCCAATCCCAGAGAACATAACCGAGTTGGGAGAATTCATCTTCAATACTACTTTCCACATATCCATTGGAAAGTCTTGTTAGGATATTCCTATACTCCATCCTAGTCCCACAAGTATTTTGATCATTTACATTTTCATTCATGCATGCACCTTTAGGGTTTGCATGCATTTTGCATGCATCCCAGTCATCAGTCCAGCACCTAGCCCTCAGTTAGCCAGCCCCCAAGAGCTTCTCACTATTCAGTTTTATCCCTCCAGTTGCTTAATGTGCCCTTCTTCCTTGATTTTAGGGAGCAACTTGCCCTTCTTCACCTACCAGTCCAGTTGTCACTTAGTCACACTCAGTTACAGTCAGTTACAGTCAGTTACTCTTAGTTACATTGAGTTACACTCAGCTACACTCAGTTACACTTAGTTACACTGAGTTACACCTACCAGAGTTAGTTTGACTGATGGTTGACAGTTACTTGAGAATTGATGACTCCACTGATGATGATGAAGACTTCCAGTTGTGCTCCGATGGTCATGAGGACACCTAGTTGTGCTCCAATGACACTCTATTGATCTTATGATCACTATGAGAAGCTAATTCGAATTGCCACCTTAGGCATTCGAATCCTCTCTACCATTGTACTATTTATTTGTCCATACTGTGATTAATTAATTAGTGTGTGTGAAGTATTATTGCTTCTATCTGAGTTCTATTGTACCATATTATTCTGTTGCTCATTATACTATATTGTTCACTCTTCTTCTATTTTCCTGCTTAATCATAATTACTCTTGTGAGGTGTACATCATCTCTTAGATCTGCTGTGAGGATTTTCACATGGTATCAGAGCATGTTGAGAGTATTGTTTATCTCCATTCTTGAGAGTTTTTTGTAGGTTATTATCCATATTTCGAGTGCAGTAGTTGCAGCAGAATCTACATTTTTGCAGCAGTAGCAGTTGCAGTTATTCTCTATTGTTTTTGTAGGTCTTCTACAGCTTCAATGGATTCATATTTAGAAGGAATCCCTCTTCTTTCTCCATTCAACTATGATGAATGGAAAGCAAGAATGATAGCATATTTGAAGAGCCATGATCTCTTTGATTGTTATTTTGAAAGAGAGTTTGAATCCTCTGAAGAGAATATTGACTGGTTGAATAAAGGTGACATGGCCTTTGGAACAATGATGCTTGCCTTATGTGCATACCAAAGATTCAAATTCAAATACCGTGATGGTGTTGAAACTCCAAGAGAGTTATGGAATCCAAAAGAGTTATGGGCTCACCTGGATGAAAAATTTGGCAGAAAGAATGAAGGACTTGGTCCTAACCCATTCGAAAGCAAGCAAAGTGATGCATTCGCTCCTCTTGATGGTCTCTCAGATCATGAACCAGTATCATCTCATATTGAAATTGTTGACAAAGAACTTGCAGATTCTCCACTCATGCTCAAACTTTCTTCTCTTTCTGTGCCAGCTCACACTCTAGATATTGCAGAAGGTCCTAAATCCTCTCTTGCACCAGAGTCTGTTGGTTTGCATCATGATCACATGATTATCTCAGAGGTCAAAACAACTACTGAAGGTAATGCATTCAATCCTCTCCAGCTATCTCCTCTTTTATACTACTATATGATCATAAATTCATGCTTTCAGAAGGTTATTGAAGATTATGGCCATTGCCATTCGCTTGGGATAAATTCTCATGCAATTACTGGTTTTGATCTCACCTCTCATGGTTCAAAGGAGATCTCAAGAAACCATGATTCAAGTCTTGGATCTAATTTGGATTCTAAGCAATTACTGCTTGGGATAATTTCTCATGCATATGATAGTTTTGATCTCACCCCTGCTGGTTCAAAGGAGATCTCAAGAAACTGTTCTTCAAGTCTTAAATCTGATTTTGATTTCAAGCAAACATGTAATAGTTATTTTTGGCATAATCTCACCCATGGTGGTTCAAAGGTGAAGACAAAAGACTATATACACTTTCATAGATTTGATCCTACCTCAGCTGATTCGAATCACAGGTTCAACGATCATTCTCATACTGTTGGATTTGTTCTCATCACATTCGATCTGAAGAGCAAGTACAAGCACATGCTTTTTGAGCATGATCCACTTCTTCCCAAGAAGAAGATACCTCGAGACATATGACCAAGCATCACGCCTTCTTGAGTTTGGAGCATTTATTTTTATGTGTGCCTTACAGTCTATTTTTTGAGGAGGGGGTATGTTTCCCATGAAATTTTCCCACTTCCTTGGTTTATTGATTGTTATTATTCATTGTATTGGGTGAACTTTGGTCTTAGTTACTAGGGCCCATGATGGATTAAGGGGGGGTGTTAGGATATTCCTATACTCCATCCTAGTCCCACCAGTATTTTGATCATTTACATTTTCAGTCATGCATGCACCTTTAGGGTTTGCATGCATTCTAGGGTTTGCATGCATCCCAGTCATTAGTCCATCACCTAGCCCTCAGTTAGCCAGCCCCAAGGAGCTTCTCACTATTCAGTTTTAGCCCTCCAGTTTCTTAATGCGCCCTTCTTCCTTGATTTTAGGGAGCAACTCACCCTTCTTCACCTACCAGTCCAGTTGTCACTCAGTCACACTCAGTTACACTCAGTTACACTCAGTTACACTCAGTTACAGTCAGTTACACTCAATTACTCCTAGTTACATTGAGTTACACTCAGTTACACTCAGTTACACTTAGTTACACTGAGTTACACCTACCAGAGTTAGTTTGACTGATGGTTGACAGTTACTTGAGCATTGATGACTCCACTGATGATGATAAAGACTTCCAGGTGTGCTCCGATGATCATGAGGACACCTAGTTGTGCTCCGATGACACTCTATTGATCTTATGATCACTCTGAGAGGTTAATTCGAATTGCCACCTTAGGCATTCCAATCCTCTCTACCATTGTACTATTTATTTGTCCATACTGTGATTAATTAATTAGTGTGTGTGAAGTATTATTGCTTCTATCTGAGTTCTACTGTACCATATTATTCTGTTGCTCATTATACTGTATTGTTCACTCTTCTTCTATTTTCCTGCTTAATCATAAGTACTCTTGTGAGGTATACATCATCTATTAGATCTGTTGTGAGGATTTTCACAAGTCTCCTTTCAAAGCACATTATTTGTATGGATTTCCTAGTCATTTGGATTAAAATTTTGGAGGTTATAGAGTGCAATAAATAAGGTCTCATATCCAAACAAATAAATGCATCTTAGAGGCAATCAAGGACAAGTTGCAAATAGTGCCAAATCAACCAAAGATGTATGGAGACGAAAACCAAACCAAGCAAGACTTCCAAGTAATTGATTTGGCACATTTAGAGTTGTAGTCATACAAGCAATTTACCTTGAAAGGAAAGAGGGTTGAAAATTCGAAATCAATGTCCCATGGTCTATGCAAAATTGTGACGAGGATAAGAGAAGCTACATGTGAGTTGGAGCTTCCAGAAAGGATCAAGGTACTCCATGCACTTCATATTTCTTATCTCATGCAACTAGTTGTACCAAAGGTGATGATATCAAGAAAGATTCCTCCATTTGATGATGAAGGACAATTGGCTATTGTGCTTAAGAAGATTTTCACCCAAGAGAAATAAAGGTTGAAGAATAGGTCAATCAAAGGGAGTATATTTTTCAGTGGAAGGTCTACCCAATGATGATGCAACATGGCAGGATGAGCAAGTGTTGCAACACCTTGAGTTACAATTGCTTGAGGACAAGCAATTTTTGGTGGAAAGGACTGTAATGTCGCCTCCCTGAGGACCCCATGGTTATTCAGCTAACTTAGAAACCCCTATAGGTTTTGGAAAAATTTAATAAATGAAGGGGTTAAATTTTGATGCATTAATTATCCATTTTAATTCATTTCAAGACTTAGGATAGTATCCCATGATTAAATTGTAAATATATTTTATTTTTATTTAATTTTTGTGATGAGTGGATGTGCTTAGGTGGATAAGGAGGGAGCACAAGTTATCATGTGGACCATATGAGTTTTCATCCACAATGGAAACTAGAAGAAAATCAGAGAAAATCAAGAAATTCACTAAAAAGATGGATGGCAACCCAAAAGCGGGAAAGAAAAGCAGAAAGCATGCAGAAATGTAGGAAAGTCTATAAAATAATAAATAAGAAAAAAAGTAGGAAAAAGCATCGTAAAATCTAGAAATAAGAGAAAATCTAGGAAAAGAAATATGTTGCCAAAAGCATAAAAGTAATCCAAAGCAGAAAGGAAACAAAGCAAGGAAAAAAGAAGAAGGTAAAATATGTAGATGCTAAAAGCAGTCAATGAGGGTTCATTAGTGAGATGGATGAACAAATTCAATGTATCTAGGTATCAATTCATGATTATAAAATAATCCCAGTGCATCCTTTGTCATATCTTCCGTCACTTTGGATATTTGTCTTGAGAGATTTGCTTCTCGGAGGCTTGGGAGATGCACCCCTAGCTAGCTTTGGGTGATGTGCCCCATTGCAACCTTGCTACAGTCATTTTATTATTTTCATTGCATCCATTAAATACTAAACTTAAGGTTTTATACAACTCACATATTGAAGGATTTAAATCTCTAGAGTTGGTGCAGGGATTGATACATGTTTATTGTGATTGTGGTGATATTTATCCAAAGAAGAGAGAAGTTGGAGAAATTGTGCCCCTATTGAGAGTTATATATATGGTTCTCATGCCCAACATGAGATTCCATATGATAATTACCTTCCCATGGCTCTGATACAATACTTATATCTCTACTTTTCATTCTCATACTCAAGGTTCCTGCTTATATATTTGAAAATATTAAACATTGAGGACTCTATGTAAGTTTGGTTACAGAATGCTATCAATTGATACTATAAATTTTTAATGGAATATTCATGATGATTATTTACATGTATTTGATCTCATATATCATTTTTGTGGGTGAATTCATGAGCCTCTGAGACTGTTTGAATTTCTTTGTTTCAAATCTTGCTCCCTAACGTAGTAAATTTGACTAGTTTCACATAATTTGTAATAAGCTGGTTTCTGTAATTTCAATTGCTAGTATGTGAGATTTTCTAGTTTTATAAGCTTCTAATAAATCCCTCCCAATAAATATTTCTAAAATTCGTGTCCCTCTAAGTTCATTTGAAATTCTGTAGAAGTTGACTAGTTGAGGAGTCCTAAGTAGCACACTTACATTGTTGGCCTCCAAATACCTGTCAAATTACTTCTAAAACTATATATCATTGTTGTAGTAGGTTGGGGATATTCTATTTAGCCTATCCTTGGTTTTATTACTTCCAATGACTACTAGAATCTTTGGGTTTCTATAGAAGTCATTGGAAAATGTGCATTGATAGCCTTAGCTTTGCCAAGGAAATCTTCCTAGGAGTGAAGAAGCCATAAATTTGCCACAATCGAAGTATTGGCCTTGCTGTCACAATATTTGTATCCTATTAGGTGTGAACTTCATCTTGGGAGAAATTAGTAATATCTAGTGTTTTTTGGGACTTTCCTCTAGAATTCTAGTCAATCTAGATAATCAATTGTTCCAAGTAAACCACAACTTGTTTAATTTTTTGCAAATTTTGAGTTATTGTGCATGTGATCATATTAGGTACATTAAACAATATAGGTAACTCAAATTTAATGTGGGTTACTAAATTCATGATATTTCTTCGTAGAATAGGAAAAGGTGGAGTAAGGAGGGAGTTATACTTTTAAAATGTACCGACTAAAAATAGGCAATGAGGGCACACCTGTGCAAGTGGGAGTTACAAAACCAAATGAAACCTCCAAAAAGGAGTTACAAAACTGATAAAGGGAGCACATTCAACAAGGAAGGCTCACTAAATCATGAATTAGGCTCAATAGTACCAACATGGGATAAAATAATAAAAAACGGGAAACAAAGAGTGTTGTTAGGGAGAGCCACAACTCCTAGTCCCCAACCCCCTCACAAATTGAATCCATGGCCTTCCATTCTCATTAGTTGTTCATGTTGAGCTAGTTATTTACTTAAAAACAACAACAACAACAATAATTTCCAAAGTCCATAGTCTCGACACCTAGTGCCCAAAAATAAACAAAATAATAACATATGTTTGGGGATTAACAACTGTAGTATTACATCCTCCTCTCCCTTGAAACAAAGCATCATCCTCTATGCATACTTATTTGTACATGCCTTCACACACTTTTGAAAAGATGAGGATATGCCTACCTCATAGAATCTTCCATCTCCCAAGTACCATCAACATGACTATAATGGGTCCATTTGACCTTTACCCACTCAATCTCTCAATTCTAGAGCATTTTGGTTTTTTTTTCCAATATGTGGATTGGTTGTACTGAAAAAACCCCTTCCAGTTCCATCTAAATGACATTCCAATCAATCACATGATTAGCATTATATATATACTTTTCCAACAAAGATACATGAAATACATTATGCACTTTTATGCAAACATGCAATGCAAGCTCATATGCAATGAGACCTATCCAAAGTATCTTTCATAATGTACAGATAGTCTATATTCCCATAGATATATCACACATTCCACACATGAGCATTAGCAACTTTCAGTGACGACTATCTACAACATAGATACTAGTCCTTAACATAGTAATTACAAGCATCAAGCTATAAAAGCATATTATAACCATTAACATTGACTCTTTACAATCATCAAGACACATGCATTGCTATTATAGAGGCCAAACCTCACCCAATGATAACAAATAGGAATATCATGTCCTTGATAATCAACTAAAGTTAATCCACATAAAATCATTCATTTATCAATTGTGCCTTTACACAAGAAGGATGACCATCAAGCATTCTTAAAAGATTAAGGACTATAATAACAAGCCACATAAGCATTATTTCTATAGCATTATCATCGATATATATGCTTTATTATACATTCATAACCACTATAACATCACCAATTACCATAATTACACCCATGATGCACATTACCTTCATAGCACTATCATAACTTAAATGCATTTATGTTGATGTACACCTATTCACATGATCATAAGATAGATACAAAGTGTATGCATGTGCAACATAACTACATAAGCACATACTTACATTCCCATAAGCATACCCATAACCTATGTGGAAAATATGTATTAGTGTAAAGTACTTCACAATAACATGATCACATGCTAATGCATACAACATTAATCATTATATCAACACATACAATCTTGCGGATACCAAGCTAGGAAAAACCAACAATTTACATAAAATTCATCAAGTGTAAGGAATACATATGCATCCTAACAAGTCTTTTATGCATCAAGGCTAGAAATTAAGAACAATTGAATAAATAAGGGAAACTGGGTGTCCAAGGTCCAGATTCTACCCAACCGTGGGAACTCATCTATCCAATACTCTTTCTGTCATGAGTCCATGCTCGAGCTAGGAAAACATTCCACCGGGACCAAGGGAAGACATGGAATTCTTCCCAAGAATTTTTTCTATCAACCGGACACTAATTCCAGAGCCATCCATGCTAAGAAAAACAAGGATCTACTTGGATTTGATCCTTCATATGTAGAGTATTATTGTGGCTACAACTACTCCCCTGCATTTTCAGCCAAAAATGGAGGGTTCCCCACTTAAATTTTCAAAATTGATAATCGCCCTTCTTCAATTTGATAGATCTTGCGTAAGTGTCTTTTTTATTCTGTTTCTATTTGATCATCATATGAAATAATTTTTTATATCTACCTTGATTTACTTGACATTCGATATTCATCTGATTAGTTCATTCTTCAATCCACTATTTTGATTCCACCATGTTGGGATCATGGTTTTGTCTTGATTCTTCTTTGATTTCTATATTGGGTTGAAGATTTGTTTTATTCATACCTTATAATCCTAATCATACCTGATATTTATTTTACTTAGTTAGATATTTCCTCAAATCCACAACTTCGAGATGAGCATTGCCAGAAAGTTTGTTTGTTTGTCTTTGTTTCCCAACATTTTAAAATCAATAAACTTTGGACTTTGGAAGTCGGTGAGTTACATTTTCTTCACAACTTATCTCCCAACATCCTGACACCGAAGTTTGTGATTTTTTGTGGAATTCGTAGGTCGACACAAAATTTGTTATGTTTATATTAACTTTTTGACTTCCCGATACCGATATTTCCGTTTTATAAATATCAATAATCAAAAGTTGGGAAGACTATTTTCATGTCCAAATTTCAAATCCTAGCTCCCGGTTCCCAACTTTACATATTCATGATAAATTGCAGAATTTGGAAGTTGAGGTGTTATGGATTGTTCTAGTTTTTTTATCCACAAATCCCTACTCCAAACTTTTTCCAAATTTTTGTCGGTCTCGATTTTGGCATAACTGATATCGGGAACTTCAAAACTTTTATACTTTTCTAATTCATATTTCAGGCCCATGTTTTTCACATTGACTTGACATGATCCATTTGATTATTGCTTGAATCTATGGTATGATATATCTATACATTATTGTTATATATATTTCACCTATATGCATGATTTTTTATGATTAATTAGTTGCATCATTTAGCTAATCCTTCTTCTGCATCTTTGGAATCATTTGGATTATTGCCATTCTTTGCTGATATATAGCTTGTATTTTATTTTTGGATTTGATTGAGTTTGTTCCATGCTGTAGGTGGGATACCATGTTATTCTTTATGTCCCCTGCCTAGATTTGGTCTTCATTGCATAAGTCGAGTATTCGAGATGATGATTGGTTGATTATTTTCGTTTTGGTGATTTTATTGATCATTTGATTTCTTCTTTCATGTGTTTAGATATTGCACTGGTTTGATATTTGAGCTTGATCGAGACTTATTTCTACTTTTGCATATCTAGAATCATGATACTTTGTAAAAAAATCGTATTATTTTTTAAGTTCGTTTGCGTAGGCTAGCTTAATATTTTTAATGTTTAATTTATGGTTATTTAAATCATTTTTAATATTCATGATCATGCTTTGGTTTGATTAAATTACTTTTTGAATTTGAAGGAATACCTTTCATTAAATCTATAGTTTCAATTCACACTTTAATTTAATGAAACCAACATTTTTAGCAAAAAAAACACATACTTTTTTTTCCCTTGGAAAAAAGCAGTAATTTCATTAAAAAGATAATCAAATTACATTCTGTATAAGAGCTTCAAAGAGCCCTTTATAGAAATAAACTTTTTCAGCTTCAAGAATTAGAGAATCGGGTGCCAAAGCACCCCAAGAAAAATAATAACCTACAGCTAAAAAATACAATGAAAAGTCCCGCTCATATAGAGCTACAAGAAAAGAAAGACGCCCAAAAGTCAAGGCTCCAAGCAACAGTAAATCCCAGAAAGTTTGCAGGGAAGGAAGAACCACTGGTTTTGTAATGAAACCTCGAGAAGCCAAGAGATAAGACACCCAATCGTAAGGAAGACGTCTCCCCCTCGGATCCGCCACCGCTTGAAATCAAGAAACCATCGAGAAGATAACCTCCTATCGATGTGTGTGAGACCACAAGGAGCCCATTCGCCACAAACGCACTGCCATAGAGCCACGGGAACTTCGATGACCTCAGCAAAGTAAGCCTCCTCCTGCATTCAGATACCCGCTACCGCCGTCGCCACTAGCCCATCCTAGGTTTAGGTCTTCAACATGAAAATCCACCACCACCACCACTGGGTGTTAGGAGGTGCATGCCCCCAACGGGTCGCCGCGCGAAGGTTTCCGCCTCCACTCCAAAGCAAAAGGAGAAACCCTCAAAGAGAAAGGGAGGCCATATAAGGATCCATGGCCGCCAAGGTTTTCTCAGAAATCGTCTCTCAAAACCCTAACCTAGTTGCAGAGCGATTCCAATTGTTTTCGTATCTTGTGGTAATCTTAAAATGTTTGATTCTATCACGAAGCAAAGATCACAAAAAAAACACATATATTTTAGCTCGTTTAAATTTGTATCTCTTCAATTTTAATATGATTTTGAGTTTCCATGAATTTTGGAATTGTTGAGATTAGAGTTTAATATTTAAGTATGTGAAACATAAAATAATTTGATCATGAATGACATTTTTTCATTTAATAAATTTGAATTGATATTGAAAACATAGAATATCTTTGATTTTATTCTGTAAATTAAAAAGGTTTTATTTATCATTGTGCAAAAGGAAATATTCTAAATAAAACTAAACAAGATAATCTATTTGTTTTTGATATTATATTCTTAGAAAATGATTATGTTGGAAATCTATTTGTGGGACTTATTCATAAATTAAATGTTTATCTTTCATAAATTTAATTGTTTTTGTTTTGTTTTTTCTTTATTAATTTTTGTTTTATTCATTCAGAAAAATAACTAGTGTGGGATCTGTGGTCTATGTATTCTTTATAATCTTCTACAAACTATGAAATTCTTTAACACAACAGATCGTTGAGCCTGGAAAAATCTCATAGTGAAAGAATTAGCAAGGAAGAAGAATTGCAATGAATTGAGCAGTAAAATCAAACATGGAAAGAAAATCAGATATGAGTAATAACTGGTGTCATGTTCCATTAATATGTATAGACAAAGAATATAGTACAATAGAGAGAATTCAATTATCCAGGAAGAATTCAAATCCATGTCAGTCTAGTATAGGGAATATCACCACTACAGTGCTCTAGAGGTTCCAAACTCAACTAATTGTAAGTGAACTAAAGCTACTTTCAGTTAATTGATCATGAAGGGCGCATCAATAAATTTTTCATGCAAATCAAGCTAGAGAGGGTGCATTTTATCACAGTCAGTTTCAATTAGAGATCAACCGCCCCACTAGAGTCATGAACTCAAGTTGACTGAACTAGATCACTGAGTTAGATCATAAAATGTATGGAATTGAATCTGGATGGACTAAAATCATGCATGCAGGGTGCATCAAGTGGATAATGTGTCCTAGATGACATCTGTACACAACTAGGGGGTAAACAACATCATCAGATACCATGAAAAATAAAATAATACTAAGGTGTACAAGGATTGGACTATTAATTACCCTAACACCCTCCTTAATCCAAAATTAGATAACCTAGGCCCTGGTAACTTATATCAAAGTTCACCCAAACAATAAAAAATAATTGTTCATGAAACTAAGGAAATGGGGAAAACCTCATGGGAAAAAAAACCCTAAAAATGAATAGCGGGGAACTCAAGCAGCCTTGACACTAAGCAGAGATCTGAGATAGGAAAATATCTTATGAGTGAAAGAATTTGTAAAAATTTCTCCAATATCCTCCTTTATAGGGCAGTAATGCAGTTTGATGGTCCTGTTGTGCACTAGTTCCCTGATGTAGTGCATATGAACCTCAATGTGTTTGGTTCTTTACTTATGAACTAAATCACTGGCCCATATTAATGGCACTTTAATTATCACATAAAATATCTACTAATGGAGAAGTTTGAATGCCAAACTCTAACAAGATGCCATGTAACCAAACTTCTTGAGTAGCTTCATTTGCAACCCCTCTGTACTCTACTTCTGTTGAAGAGAGTGTGAGTGTTGCTTGCTTCTTGCTTGACCAATGTAATGGTCCTGATCCCAACATGAACACGTAGCCTGAAGTATATTTCATGTTAGTGGTGTCTACTACCCAGCCTGAGTCAGTAAAACCAACTAGATCTAACTAAGCACCAACAAAATAATGAATAGAAAACTCTTTTGTACCCTGCACATAGTGCAAGATCCTCTTTGTTTCCTTCCAATGCAGCTCATGTGGCTCCTGGGTGATTCCATGAAGATGAGTAACTCTTTTTGGCCAAATATGATGGTGAAAAACAGAAATTTTAACCATGTATTAAATTGAATCCCTCGAAACTCATATTTTCCACATGAATTTTGACATGCGGTTGAAAAATGAAATGTAGAGAATTATGTTGGCTTTCCAATGATATTTTTTTTGAAATATACCGATGTCATTTATCATGTCGAATTTTCATTTCATGAAATGTGTGTACTTAAAAATTTGAAGAGAAATTAACAAGTAGTTTGTGTGTGTGCACAATAAATTAATATTAAAGTAATAATTTAAAAAAAATGAAATATGTGAACATGATCTAGACAGAGTGCACTAGTGCTTACATATTTTTCTTTTAATTTTTATCGAAAAATTATATTTATTATTATTTTTTGAAAGTGACCAATGAATATTATAAAAATACCCTTTTGAAGAGGACACGTTTATCTAGTGCTTGTTTACTTTTTCAAATTTTTTGGATGTGTATTTTGAATGTTGTGGATTTATATTTGAGCTCAATCGAAGTTGTCGGCAGGGTTTTTTAGGGCAAGTTTTAGTAGAAATTAAAAAACAAAAGACATACGAAGATAAAAATTAGTAAATTTTATGTATCTGGATAGAGGATTCGTTGACAAATCCAATGGTATCAATTCCGCCCATTAATGTGCATTTAATGACATGGTTTAACCCTCTCGAAGGCAAACAAAACTTTCATTCTGCAATGAAAAGGGCTCTCAGCCTATTTTTTAGGCCCCCGATCGAGCTATTTGCTCGATCGAGGTATTTAAAATACCTCGATTAAGGTTTTAATAAGACCTCGATCAAGGGTTTTAACAAGACCTCGATCGAGGTATGTTCAAGCCCTCGATCGAGGTATTTCCTCGATCGAGGGCCTAAAAAACAAGTCACGGGCCTTTTTTATATTTTCAAAAGCTAGATCGAGGTCTTGTTTCAACCCTCGATTGAGGTTTTAATAGCTCGATAGAGGTCTTGTTTCAACCCTCGATCGAGGTCTTTAAAATCCCTCAATCGAGGTGTTTTAAAACCCTTGATCGAGGTTTTAATACCTTGATCGAGGGATTTTAAAGAACTTGATCGAGGGTCCACAACACAAATTATTGGCACTTCACTCACCAAAAATGGTGAACCAGCTTCATGGATCAACCCTCCTTCATGTACCTTTCCACAACATTAATAGCATAAGACATATCCCATCTCAAATTTGTCAAGTACAATAAGCTACCAATCAGTTGCCTGTACAAGGTGCTGTCAACTAAAGGAGTAGAACCACCTTCTTCCAATCTGATTCCAGATAGGAAGGGAAAATTTGTTCCTTTGCAATCATCCATGTGGAACTTTTTGAGCAAGTCAGATGCATACCTAGACTATGACATCATTATCCTTGAATCTTTTTTAATTCCTTCGAGGCCAATAAACTATTTCAGCAACCATAGATCTGTCATGGAGAAGGCTTTGCTCAAAGTAAACTTCATTTTCTTCAATCCAGTAGATGAACCACTGGTGATGAGCAAGTCATCCACATACAAAACAATCAACAATAGGCAACCTCCCTTTTTTTGCATGTAGACATTGCTGTCAAACCTACATCTTTCGAAATTTTATGATAGTAAGAAGGAATCCATTTTGGCATACCATGCCCTAGGGGCTTGCTTGATCCCATACAATGATTCCCTTAGTTTTCATACCAAGGATGGATCATCTATGTACCCCTCAAGCTGTTTGATATAGATCTCTTCTTCTAAGTCACCATGCAGGAAGGAACTCTTTACATCCATGTGATGTACCTCCCACTGTTTCGAAGCTGCAATGGCCAAAACAAGTCTTATAGAATCCATTCTTGCTACTGGATCAATTGTCTCATTGTAGTCCAAGCCATGAACTTGTGAGTACCCCTTGGAAACCAACCTAGCTTTGTACTTGGTTGTATATCCGTTAGAAAAAAAATTTGTTTTGTATATCCAGTTGCACTAAATGTGCTCTTTCCCTGGGGAGTGAGATAAGATCCCATGTCTCATTGTTCTGCAATGACTCATATTCTCCATGAAATATTTCCATGTTGGATCATGGAAATCCTCTTTGAAGGACTATGGATCAGACCCTACTATTATGTAGCACCTCTTAGGGAGAAGTGGATATGTATGACATAGTGCAAGGTTTTCATCTTGATACTAATATTTGGTTCTTCTATGGTCAGATGGATCCCCGACTATGTTCCCAACAACTTCAAGGAATTTGTGAGCCCATTTTCTCCTTGGATTGGGAGTAGGTGTTGTATCTGGATCTTCATACTCAACATCAATATTGGATTCAACTTGGTCCTCATCTTCATAATCTAAATATGGATCATCAGAAGAGACATCATTCTGATCTTCACTATGTGCAAATGGAGTAGGAAGAGAGTATGGAAAAAATGTGAGAACTCATATTCCTTTGAGGCATGGTTTGCAACACCTTTTTCTATTAGCTTCCCACATGAGATCTCTCCAATCTCAACTATGTCAGGTCTAAAAGAAAATTTCTTCGGTGAACCTGTGTGTCACATCTGATAAAGAGATAACAAGTTTGCTTCCAAGGAAGGAATATATAGAACATTTTTTAGCTTTCCATACTCCAGGTGTATTGTGACCTTACCTTCAGCAACAATCTTTGAATTATCTCCCATGTGAATACTAGGGCCATGTCACGTCCCCTTTCATCAATCCGGTGCAAGGAAGGAAACATGGCCAAACACACCAGGCTTATTGGCAATCTTAGCGCCATACATTACTAAGAAATTCATAATAATTAAAAACTTATGTGTGCAATTCATACTCAATATAAACACAGTGGAATTAAATCATATTTACACACACACACAATTGTAATGCATCAACATATCTATCACAGGTAGATGAAGATTCAATATGCAAAGAATCAATCCCCTTCTCATGCTATGCACAGACTTCATATCAATTCCATTAACATGAATAATTACCATTAAGCATTAACACATTGCAAAACACAGAATGCATATAATTTAAACACAGAGAACACTTATATTTCAGATGAAGTTGTCCAAACAACTGGCTATGTGAGAGCAACGTTCCACCCAACCATAGATCTCTGTCCAGCCTATATTATTTCAGCTGAGAGATCATTCCCTAGCTGGGTCATGTATCCACTAAGGAGGAACTAGATGGGCTCACTCACAACCATGGTTTCACTCAACAACTATGCTAAGCCAACACACAGTTGGGGTTTATCAAGCATACAAAAGACAAACGAGGGCAATGCTAAGACAGTGAGCTCAACCACAGATCTACATGCATCTCAAATGAACTCAACAGTCATGGAACACACAATACCTACCTCACCCAACACAAGGAAGGACCCCTTCTCTGCTGCACAGTCCCTCAGGCGTCCCTTCCCTCTAGTGCTATTCAGGGTGGGCATAGAAAGGTCCAACTGCTAATTCCTTGAGATTCCATCCTACACTGGATTTAGCAAGCAAACCCAACCTCAGTTCAAGCATTCACACTTGGATTTCTCACAATTCTGTCATCAAATAACTCAATCCTGTCACTGGACTTCTGGGCTATAGAAACTGGGTTTTTATATGGATTTTAGGGTATCTAATGCTCTCAAATTCGCACCAAGGTTCATACCTATGGATCCCCCATTGGATTTTACTGTCAATACAAAATTCTGGGAGTTTATGGCTCTTCAAAACGTGGGTTCTTGCAAAGTTGCGATTTCTGGTTTTTTTCACTGTTGGGAATTCGTAATGGATGAAAACTGATAATGGGGTCTTCCACGATGGAATGAGAGTGAGGAAGAAGCAACTCCCATGAGTTAGGGTGACTTTTGGTAGAAGAAAAATAGATCCCATACCTGGCATATGAATTTCTGGGTTGCCGATGCTCCATTGAAGCCATGGACTGAATTCATAAAGAACTTCCTTACAACATAATTAAATGTTAGCAAGGAAAGTCAAATGGGTTCTCACAATGACATTTGGAAACATATGGTTCATCCCCACAAGCCCCTCACCACTCCCTAGTGGAATACACATGGCCCCTTCTCATTCGTTGCTCCCATAGCCAGTTTTGGTATTTTATTGCAATATCAAATATTTTCATCAATTTACAATATTCCATGGCTTAATAGCACGTGGGTAATAAAATATCAAATACTTGTCCATTTTAAATAAAATCTGAACATACACTAGCAGGGCCTTGGCCTTGAGCTCCACGCTAGGAACACACACATCGCATGTATACAATATTTACATTAAAAGCCAATATTTCATAAGGGTCAAAATTGGGGTATTACACGCCAACAGTGAGATCTAGAGAAGAAAATGACTCTCTAGAGGTAACCATGTGGTTGGAGGCTCCATAATCTATGACGAAGGATTATGATTGTGAGAATCCAACCTTCAGTGCATGGCATCTCTCATGATCATTTGTCTCACTTCCATAATCAGTATTCCTTGTGCTTTCTGGGAGGGAAATTTTATGATGTTCAATAATTTTGGTCATTTGATCTATCTTCTTCTTCATGCATGAAGTCTCTGGATGGTTTCCTTTCTTGCAATAGGTACACTTGGTATTCTCAAAACTCTTTTGCTCATCCTTCTTGGATTTGGAGGCTTCTTCTGATGGGTTAGGATTCTCCTTTGGTTTGGATTCAAATTAGTTCTTGTCCTTCCCCTTCTACTTCCCTTTGGAATTTGCACTTTTTGACTCGCCAACCATAAGAGCCTGATTCTTGGAGGCCTTGAGGACACTTATTTGAATTATTTTGTCTTGTTCTTGGATGAGAGATTTAGTGAATGCATATAAATAAGGTATTTTCCAATTGGGGATTGACAATCTCCCGGAGTTAAAGGTAAAGACAAATATTGAGAATTTAGGACTAAGATTGCTTAGGATGGATAGCACTAGCTGCTCATCCTTCTTGTTAATTCCACATTGTTTGCACTGCATAACTGAGGACTTGAACTTTGAAAATAATTTTTGTATGGTTTCAAAACTGTTGGGTTGAAGAGAAATTAATTCATTCTCCAAAACGTGGCCTCTCATTTCATCTTGCTTGCCAAACAGAGTTTCAAGCTCCTACCAAACCTCCCTTGGGGTCTTCAATCCATGAAGATGGAATAGAAAATCTCTGGAGATGTGAATACATATAAAACAAAAATCAAAATCTCTAGAGATGTGAATACACATAAAACTAAAAGCCTCATCTAATGTGCTTACATACTTTGATTTCTCAACAGATGCCTAAGGTTCGATCTCCTTTCCCATTGTGACCATGTATAGACTCTGGTTGCACAACAGAATCTACATATCTTCCCTCCAATATAGATAATTGAAGGGTGTCAGGATTCTTGGTGTCAAAGGAGCATTCAAATTATCCATATGTAACTGCTGAAGCGAATGCAAAATGCTACTCCTGCTACTACTACACTAAAAACTTCTCAAAATCCTGTAGAAATTTGTCAAAATGAAGATAAACCATCTATGCTCAGCTCTGATACCATGTGAAATTTGGTAACACCACAGATCATTGCGCCTGATAAAATATCACAGTGAAAGAACTAGCAAGGAATAAGAATTGTAGTGAAAATTATAGTGAATTGAGTAGTAAACTCAAACATGCAAAGAAACTCAGATGTGAGTAATAATTGGTGTCATATTCAATTAATATGTAAAGTTAAATAATATAGTACAATAGAGAGAATTCGATTATCCAGGATGAATTCGAATCCATGTTAGTATATCATAGGAAATATCACCACTATAGTGCTCTGAAGGTTCCAAACTCAATTGATTGTCAGTGAACTGAATCTACTGTCAGTTAATTCATCATGAAGGGTGCATCAGTGAGTTTCTCATGCAAATCAGGCTAGAGAGGGTGCATTTGATCACAGTCAGTTGCAATCAAAGCTCAAACCCCCCACTAGATTCATGAACTCAGGTGGACTAAACTATATCACTTAGTTAGCTCATTAAATGTAGGGAAATGAATTTGGCTGGCCTAAAATCATGCATGCATGGTGCATCAATTGTATAATGTGTCCTAGATGACATATTTATAGAACTAGGGGGTCAACAACATCGTTATATACTAGGAAAAATAAAATAATACTAAGGTGGCGAAGGATTAGAGTATTAATTATCCTAACACAAACTACTATGTTTGTAAAAATCACCATAAGCACTTGAAACTTATTTTTCCCAGTGCATGTAAGATAATGATTTTGACATTCAAATCAATGGCCACAATTTACCCAATAATGAAATCAACGGTTGTTGAGTCTTAACTTGCAGGAGGTATATATTGAGTTTTAGGAGTTCGAATTGAGCCCGAGATAGCTAATTAAAAATATGGGAAGATTGAGAATGATTTAGAAATTTCTTTTTTTTCCAAATGGATAGATTTACCACCCTGAAAATCTGCTTGAAAAATCAATTCCGGATTTGAATTAGATTTTCCTATTTTTGTTATCATTTGATTTGAAAATGGATTTTCATTGGTTTGGATTTGTTTCAATACCTTTGGAATGTTGTTTATTTTATTTCAATTTATCTTTTGAATTATATAGGGGGATTTGGATTTCAAAAAGCAATTAACATCTCATATCATGAAGAATTAAAGGATACATCAAGGTAAACAACAATGATTTTCGGACGTGATTTCTAGAGCAATGGAGATGAATATGGAAAATACGGGGCATGCGTTCTGTGCAAAATGGCCCCAATTAGCGGGATTTCAGGAAGAATTTCTGGAAAATGTATTGATTGGGAGATCCGACTAGTTTTCTAAAACAAAATTTACTAGATTTTTCTCATGGGCGGAATTCCTAAATCGAACAACTCAACGAGTTTGCTCAGGGAGTGGGGGAATGGATCTTATCTTCTCTGTCACTTGTTTTGTAAAAATACCTACTTGATATAAAAAGAGAAGGGGGGTATCTCTAGAGAGAAAAAATTTCCTTCTCTGGGATATGAACTTGTTGGGAATTTTTATACTTACAGTTTATTATTCAGATTTGTAGATGCCACTCTATGATTTATCTCAGAGCTAGTTGATCAGATTCAAAGATATTTCGTATTGTTGACACCATCTTCATCAATATATTGAGTTTGTTTTGCATTTCTTAATTTTCATTTTCTTATTCAATTCTTCAATTCATCTTTAGAATTTATTGATTGTTATCTTATGTTCATATTCTATTGGTATGTTTAGACTTCAGAAGCCATAATCGATTGCAGTATTAACTTTGTTTAATTTGTGATAAGAGGGATCTTGATGTCTTCCTGATCAAATATATTGAAGTCCACTATAACTTTCCCACTTGTGGATTCATAGGCCCCCATCTCTTCTTCATCCGTCTTCACATGCATCCACTCGAGATTTTTATATTAATATCAAAAGCATATTTCATAGTATTGGCTTTTAGACTTTAAATCAATATTTACCATTTTACATTGTGGGTCAAAACTGGGGTTTTACAGTACCAATGGTTTTGTAATTATAGAAAGGACTCTATTGTCTCTCGGTATACATGTACAAATGGAGTGATATCACATTGTGGGGTTATTAAGATCAAAAAATTATTTATCTAATTGATAAATCTCAAGCAAGGAGGTCCAATTATAGATCACATTAAGTAATTCCAAAAGTCGAGCCTTAGAGTGAAAACCATTTTATATGACAATTTTTTGAATCTCATTATGGAAATTTTAAAGGTTATCATTTATCATGAGGTACGTCTATTTGAACCTAAATATTTGGAGAATGATTTTAGTTTGGAAAGGAAATTTGAAGGAAAAAATATGGATACTAAAGGGTTGCCACTAACACCTATAAAGAGGAAAAGGTTTCGTCCGCTAATATCACCTTGCCTACAAGTTTGATTCCTAAACAAGTGGAGGAAATAAGTGAAAGGGAACTATGTTTCAATTGTAATAGCGGGTATAGTAAAGGGCATAAGTACAATGAGAAGAAATTATTCTACATAATTTGGAAATAGGAAGAAGATCCAAAACTGGAAAAGTCTTAAGAGGTAGAACTATAAGATACTACTCCAACCATATATTTCCAAGCATTGGCTAGCATTAGCACTCCTCAAAATCTAATGATAGAAGGATATATCAAAAAAAAAAGGTAGCCGTGTTTATTGATTTTGGTAGTACCCATAACTTCATTATTTGTAAGTTAGTCAACTTATCAACTGCTTTATATATCTAGCACAAGTGTTTCAAGTAGTGAATACAAATGGAGTTACTATAATTTTTTTAAGTAAGTTCCATGGTATTAATATTACTATGGTGGAGTATTTACTAGACATTGCGACCATTGCAATCCAAATGATTGGTGTTAGTAATCGGGAATTGATTCTTAATTTTCAAGAAATTTTCATGAGATTCTCCTAAGAAGGAAAAGAAATTGAACTTAGAAGTATTGCATGGAATCCATCTAAAGTGATGAGCTCTAACAACATAACAGAATTGCTAAAAAATGGACACGTTAGTGTAATTGCACAAGTTTGGTCACTAGAGATTGAATAATCTATACACTCAGTTCCAATGGATATCCATAGAGTTGTTGACAATCATTCTAAGGTATTTGGGGACATTCTTAAATGTATTCAACATGCCTGATATCATGACCAGGCCATCCACTTGCAATTAGGAAGTGTACCACCTAACATAAGACCTTATAGGTACCCATATGCATAAAAGAGTGAGATTCACAATATGATTCAAGAAATGTTATATGTTGGCATCATTCATCCTAGACAATATTGTTTCTCTACACCAGTTGTGATTGTTCATAAAAATGAAGTTCCATGGAATATGTGTCCAAATTATAGTGAGCTGATCAAGATGGCCATTAAAGATAAGTTTCATATACATGTATTTGAAAAATTATTAGTTGAATTGTAGAGAGAAAATATCTTCACCAAATTGGATCTCTATTCTAGATATCATAAAATTTGAATGAGGAAAGAAGATGTTATGAATAATCCATTAGAACAAATGAATTTCATTATGAATTCTTGTTGATGTCATCTAGCCTTACTAGTGCACCGTCCACATTTCAAAGCTTTCAAGTTCTATTCTTAAGCCCTTCCTTAGGAAATTCATTTTAGTGTTTTTTGATGTTATACCAATCCATACAAAATCTTAAGAAGCACATGCAAAACATGTTGACATGGTATTATAACTATTTGAGGAGAAACAACTATATTCCAGGCCTTCTAAGTTTGCTCGTGGGGTTCAAGAAGTGGAATATATAGTTAATATTGTATCTCATGAAGGCATCAAAGTGGACCCTAACAAAATTAAATATTTCATGAAATTTCCAATTCCCAAAACCTTTCATAATATTAGAGGACTCCTAGAATTGAGAGGCTATTACCACAAGTTTGTTAATAATAATGGTCAAATAGAAACACCTCTAACCATGTTAATGAAAATTAGGGCATTTTCATGGACTTAAGAAGAAAACAATTTTTTTTAAAACCTTAAAGAGGCTATTTGTATAACTCTTGTATTAGCCACACTTGACTTGAACACAAAAACATTCATTATGAAATGTGATGCCACAAGGCATGGCATTGGTGCAATTTTAATGCAAGAAAGAAAGCCCCTTGCATTTGAAAGTTTCCAACTTAAAGAAAAAAACCTAAACCAATTTATGAAAAGGAAATTTTTGATAAAATTTATTGGGCCTCATTTTTTTCCATTTTTGTAGATCAGTATGGTTCATTTTTTCCCAATACCTACCTACTTCACCTTCTCTTTTCCCAATTTCCCCACGATCCTTTACTTATGATCATATAATGAGTGCAAATCAACAAGAAGGTAAAATATACCTTTTTTAGATGATTTCTTATGAAAATATTTGTATATTGGGAGATGGTACTGATCATGACCTAAGATCCCCTGGGATTCCCTTATCCTTTTTGTTTCGAAGGCATACAGGTGCATAAGACAAGGAATTAAACTTCAAGTGTTCAAAAGTTAGTTGGTAGAGGGTCAACAAATCACTACCAGAACCAGTCATTATGGTAGCTCTCATATGCCACAAGGAATGATTTTGATTTCTATTGAAACTAGTTGGTTTGGTAGTTTGCTGGTGTAAAAAACAGATGTCATCACTACTAAAATGATCCCTACGCATCACCATGAGACAGAAAAGGTATATTTGTGCCTTCTGCTCCAAACTATCAAGGTGAATCACATATGTAACCAAATGGGGATGGTATATGTCCTATCATTTTGACCAAAACACTTAATTGTGATAGATTAGCTACATACCAACCAATTTAGATCACTTGACATAGAACTGTTCAACTCTAACAATTTCATGCCTTGTTCATGGAATCATCCAACTCAATGAAGGACAATTTAGCCAACATGATATTTGTCTCGTTATTTGGGAATATATGGTCCATATTTAGGCATTTAGATCCATTAAATTTTGATATGTGGTTGTAATGAAAGAGTATAAATGTGATCTCTTGATTGATAGGGAAGAAAATATGGAAGATTTTTACTGATATTTTGAAGATAATATAATAAAGAAAACAAAAATTCAAAATTTAAAATTAAAAATAAAAACAATATTCCCTAAAATGTCTGGAGTCGGAACTTCCGAATTCTTATATAATTAAATTTGGATAAATAATGTGGCGGTCAAAATCTAAGTAAAATATTGAAAATGAAGGATAAAAAATTAATTTCTGAATGTACAATGGGGTGAAAAATAAAATAAAATGATAAAAAAAATGAGAGAAAATCCAATGTTAAAATATACAAACCTGAGGATGAAAACTCACTTAAAAAAAACTAAAAAATAACTAAAGTAATTTACAAGCTAATTCTTAGGAAAATAAATGTTGGAAACAAGTTACCTATATAGGAAACGAATCACTCCAATAATATAAAAGAGTTGATAAGTCCCACAAATAGATTTCCAACATAATATTTTTCTAATTATAGAATATCAAAAACAATTAGAATATATTGTTTACTTTTATTTACAATATTCCCTTTGCATAATGCTAAATAAAACATTTTTAACTTGTAGAAGAAAATCAAAGATATTCTATATTTTCAATATCAATTCAAACTTATTAAATGAAAATTTGTCACATGATCAAATGCTTTTATGTTTTAAATACGTAAATATTAACTTTAATCTCAACAATTCCAAAATTTATGGAAACTCAAAATCATATTAAAATTAAAGAGATTAATATTTTAACGAGCTAAAATTTATTTGTTTTTTGTTAAAATTGTTGGTTTCATTAAATTAAGGTGTGTGAATTCAAACTATAGATTTAATGAAAGGTATTCCTTCGAATCCATAAATTAATTTAATAAAACCAAAGTATGATCATGAATATTAAAAATGATATAAATAATCTTGAATTAAATAATAAAAATATTAAGCTAGCCTAAGCAAACAAAATTAAAAAATGAATAAGATTATTTACAAATCATGATTCTAGATATGCAAAAGTAGAAATAAAACTCGATCAAACTCAAATATCAAACCAATGCAATATCTAAACTCATGAAAGAAAAAATCAAATGATTAATCAAAATCCCAAAACGAAAAATAATTAATCAATCATTATCTCAAATAATCAACTTATGCAATGAAGATCAAATCTAGGTGGGGGATGTGAAGAATAACATGGTATCCCACCAATAGCATGGAACTAACTCAATCAAATTTAAAAAACAAATACAAGTTAGAGATCAGTAAAGAATGGAAATAATCAAAATGACGCTAAATATGCGAAAGAAGGATCAGCTAAATGATGCAACTAATCAATCATCGAAACATCATGCATACGGGTGAAATATATATAATAAGCATATCTTGATATATCATCCCATAGAGTCCATAAATACTAAGATATATCATATCAATTCAATTTGAAAAATGTGGGCCCGAAATATCAAATGGAAAAGTATAAAAGTTTTCAGGTTCACGATATTAGTTGTGCCAAAGTCGAGACCAGAAAGAATTTGGAAAAAGGTGAGAGTCGGGAGTTGGGGAAAAAAATAACATAACAATCCATAACACCCTAAGTTTTGAATTCCGCAGTTTAGCGTGAAATTTGGAAATAAAAATAGTCTTCCCGACTCCCGACTCCCGACTACCGATATTTATAAAATAGAAATATCAGGATTAGAAAGTGAGCAAGTTAATATAAACATAACAAATTTCATGTCGACTTCTCACATCCGCAAAAATTCCAAAAATTTGGGTTCGGGAAGTCGGGAGATAATTTTTCCCCACTCAGTCGGCCCATGTGACCACACATCCTCCCAGCCCCGACGTCCTCCCACCTAGCATGCCCATGCGACATCCCAGCCAGACCTCTACCCATGCACACCACTGTTGATGTATATGTAACTTCAAGATGTATTTCATCTATGTATTTCATATATATTTATTGTACTCTTATAAGAGATGTGTTATTCCTCTATAAGGAAGTGTCGTCATGTGGATTGACAAGTGTCGCAAGTGTGTGTACTTGCCGATGGGTTATTAGACCACCATGTGTGGGGTCGGCCCTAAAATATATATTATATTGTGGATGTATCTAGATAGACAAGTCAGCCCCATAAGGTCACTGGGCAAACAAGTTAAGTATAAATAGAGATCGGGAAATCTCTATTTGGATCGTTCAGAAAGACACACTTCTCTCACTCAGAAAGTGGCGCACTAGTGAGGAGGAGGATCATCTGCTCTAGGAGACTATCTCAAGTGTATTTTGGTTGTACTTTGTTTGATCCATTGCTCTCTCTATCTCTGAGGAAGTTGTGGGGTTTTTCACCTTAGGGTTTTCCCCACGGAAACTCCGTGTCTCTTGTCTCTCATGCTTTTGATTCTTGTGATGCTTGTCATGCTTATTGTGATTGTTATGCATTGATATACTATATATGTTATTCTCTCAGTAAAGATCCAAGACTATTGTGAATTAATGCTCAAATTTTAACATGGTATCAGAGCTAACCTGAGAAGAAGACATTTTCCAGTGACAGAAACTTGAGTTTCTTGTTTATTGGGTTTCTCTCCACAGTTTTTGGAAAAGCAGTATAGTAGATTGACTCTACTCATCAAGGAGAATCTATCTGTCCAATCAGAATTCAATTCTGAGCATTTTCAGATTTGGCCCTAAAAATTAGGGTTTCCACAAAAATAGGAATTTCTGAAATCTGAAGCCATAGCTAGAAGCTCCTTGCAAAAATCGAAGTTTAGAGCTTTGGATCGAGATTTTTGGCTGGGTAGATCTCCGGGAAACTCAAACCCTGATTCAAGGCTCTCCCTAGTGAACCCGGGAGGACAAAAAGGCAAATCTGAAGGGTAAAGATTTGCTGATCTCAAATTCTAAATACATCAGGCTGATCAGCTCATCAAGTCGCATCTTTCTATCCTTTCAGAAAGTTGAAATTCACATTTTGAATTTTTAGGGTTTTTTCGACAAACCCTAATCCGAGACCAGATCCAGTTTTCAGCATTTCAAGTGGTAAGACCTAAATCTTTTCTATTTCATTTGAAGTACTCTTTAAGATGTCTCACCACACCAAGCTTGAGGATAATCTTGAAGGGGATGATAACTTCCGAGCTTGGAAGTATAGGATTGGGTTAATCCTGGAAGAGAATGAGTTGGACTCATATATAAAAGAAGACATCCCTATCCCAGAGGATGAAGAGGATAAGGTATTGCATAAGAAGAACTTGGTCAAAGAAAAAAAGAATCATTGTTGATTCTATCAAAGACCATCTCATACCCCATGTGTCTTCTCTAAAGACACCCAAGGCTATGTTTGACTCTTTGACCAAGCTATTTGAAGGAAAGAACATAAATCGGAAGATGACCTTGCGGAATAAATTGAAAGGGGTCAAGATGTCGAATGGAGAAACCATTCAATCCTATTTCTCAAAGGTCTCTCAGATCAAGGAACAACTTGAAGCTGTATATGAAATGGTGGAGAATGGTGAAATTGTTATGACTACTTTGAATGGCCTACCTAGGTCATGGGACTCTTTTATCCAGGGGATATATGCCAGAAAGAAGTTAATCTCCTTCAGCAGATTGTGGGAGGAATGTTCTCAAGAATAAGCAAGGCTTGTGGCAAGAGAAGAAAAGATGGGGAATGAATATCAAGCTCTCACAGCTCACACTAAGAAGGGCAAGTTCAAGAGGGAGCCATCCCATCACAAGAAGAAATATTCTCATCATTTTCACAATGACAAGAAATATCTAAGGTGTTTCACTTGTAATGAGAAGGGTCACTTTGCTTCAGAATGTCCCAAGAACAAAAGGGACAACCACAACAACAACATCTCCAGCAAGAAGAAGAAGGGTAACAAAAGAAGGTACCATGCTCATGCTACCGAAGATGATGAACTCCAGAGAAGAAAGCTAGGGCAGAAAGTGATGCTATATAGTAATGATGACTCATCAAGTGAAGAAGAGTATGTTCTAATCTCTGCTCTCACAGGTACTATCTCCCATGGTTGTAATGGTTGGTTAATTGACAATGGGGCTTCCAAATACATGACTGGGTTTAAAGAATCCTTTGTAAATCTGTCTGAACATGAATCACCCCATAAAGTGAAACTTGGGGATGATTATCAATATCCAATCAAAGGAAGTGGTGAAGCCTCCTACAACCTAGATTCAGGAAAATATTTGAAGATGAAAGAAGTCCTTTATGTACTTGGGCTCAAGAAGAACTTACTCTCCATCTTTGCATTGGACACAAAAGGTATGAGGGTTTCATTTGTGGATGGCCAAGTCCTAATGTGGCCAAAGGGAAAGACCATAGATGATGTAGTTGTGATTGGAGAGCAAGAGGGAGGTTTGTATAAATTAAAAGGACAACCTGAACATGCCATGGTGCATGAATCCATGGATCCAAGTGAACTTTGGCATAGAAGACTTGCTCATATGCACTATAGGGCACTTCCAATTGCAAGCAAGGCTGTAGAGGGTCTTCCTAAAATCAAGACCAAACATGAAGGTGTTTGCAAAGGATGTGCAAAAGATAAGAATATTAAGAAGGCTTTCCCAAGCATTGAAAGCAAGGAAAAAGATATCCTGGAAATCATCCACTCAGATGTATGTGGTCCTATGTCATCCAGTTCTCTGAGTGGGTAAGTTTACTATGTCTCATTTATTGATGACTTCTCCAGGAAGACTTGGGTATACTTCCTGAAAAACAAAGATGAGGTGTTTGATAAGTTCAAGGAATTCAAAACCTTGATGGAGAATCAAACTGACAAGAGGATCAAAACATTCAGATCCGACAATGGTGGAGAATTCACCTCAGGTGACTTCAAGAAGCTTTGCAGTGATTCAGGAATTAAGAGGGAGTTGACTACTCCTTACAATCCTTAACAGAATGGAGTTGCAGAAAGGAAGAACAGAACAATCATGGAAGCAGTAAGGGAAATGCTGCATGACCAGGATCTACCTATGCATCTATGGGCAGAAGCAGCTAGAACAACTGTATATGTGCAGAACGGAACACCCCACAAGATATTGGAAAACAAGACACCAGAAGAGGTCTTTTCTAGTAAGAAACCTGAAGTCAGCCATCTCAGAATATTTGGCTGTCCAGTATACACTCATGTCCCAAAGGAAAAGAGGACTAAACTAGATCCTTCAGGAAAGAAGGGTATCTTTGTGGGTTACAGTGAAAGCTCGAAGGCTTACATAATATACTTTCCAGGGTTCAAGAAGATTGGTGTCAGCAAGGATGAATATAAGTTCAAGGACAGGTAATCCAGGAAGCAAAGATCAAGAGGGAGCACACTCCAGCAGCTCCTGCAAGGATGCAGATTTTCAGAGGGAGTTGACCATCTTCCTACATTCCACAGCAGAAAGGTGTAGAAGAGGCTACTTCAGCAGCTCCTCCAAGGAAGCAAAGACTCAGAGGGAGTCCACCCAACAAACAAACAAAGATAAGTATTTCAATTATCATTTCTTTCCTATTTTGTTTGTTTAAATAATATTATGCTTATGTTCCTAGACTTAGGAGATGTATTGTGCATATTAGAATGATTGCATTAATGAACAGTATACTACTAATACGCATGTGATGGGTAAGTGCCCTATGGCACTGTACAACATTCCAGTGCTACTTATCTAGAATGAAACCTCTTTGCTGACATGTTGGGAGTAGTGCAAACTCTTAACAATGTTCTGGTAGAGACTGGAAGGCATCTAGAAAGTTGTGGAACATGGATAAATGTTGTATTGAAGCATTGGCTAAGATAACTACATGACTGCATGACATATTTCTTTATGTGTAAAGAATTTGTTCTGAAAATTATGAGATGTTTCTAATCATGCAATTTAACTTGTTTTGTAGGAAAGACCGTATATCTTCACCTACAAAAGGACTACAACATTTGTTCCAGCAACAAAGATATCAATTGAAGATATTGAAGATATTGAAGTTCCCAGGATCTGGGATGAAGAAATGGAATGCCATGATCCATCGATCATGAAGAAGATGTTTGGGATGAAGTCCCAAGACCTAATAGGGAGTCACATGTGTGCAGATTGAAGAAAGCCTTGTATGGCTTGAAGCAAGCTCCTAGAACTTGGTATGGTAGGATGGATAGTTTCCTATCTAGCTTGGGATTTACCAAGAGTAAAGCGGATTCCAAAATCTACTACAAGGTTGAGGAAGGGAATCCTGTGATTCTACTCCTATATGTGGATGACTTATTTGTAATAGGAGATGACAGATTGATTGCAGATACTAAGAGGAAGCTTGCTGCTAAGTTCGATATGAAAGATTTGGGAATGATGCATTATTTCCTAGGTATGGAGGTGTGGCAGAATTCAGGTGGGATCTTCCTTGATCAAGGGAAGTACATAGTAGATATTCTGAAGAGATTTGGGATGATGGATTGCAAGGCCATGGCCACACCCATGGAATCGAATCTAAAGCCTCTATATGATGCTTCATCTGAGATGGTTGATGTCTCTATGTATCGTCAGATGATTGGGTCCTTGATGTACCTGATGAACACGAGACCAGATATTTGCTTTGCAGTGAACACATTGAGCCAATTCCTGATGGATCCTAGGAGTGTTCATCTGGTTGCTGTAAAACATGTTCTGAGGTACCTGAAGGGTACAGTGGATTATGGGCTCAAGTATGAAGCGAATCAAAAGTTTAACATGCAGGGTTATGTTGATTCAGATTGGGCTGGCAGTACTGCAGATAGGAAGAGCACATTTGGGTGCTGCTTCAGTATGGGATCAGGTGTGATCTCTTGGTTCAGCAGGAATCAGACCTGCGTAGCACTAAGTACAACTAAGGCAGAGTATGTTGTAGCCTGTTCAGCTAGTTGTGAGGCAGTATGGCTACGAAAGCTACTGTCTGAGTTCTTTGATCTCCCATTGGATGGTACTGGTATATTCTGCGATAACCAGAGTTGTGTGAAGTTGTTTGAGAACCCAGTGTTTCATGATAGGTCGAAGCACATAGAGATCAAATATCACTATATCAGGGATATGGTGCAGAGAGGAGCCGTGAAGCTCCTGTATGTTGCGATGGATGAACAGATTGCAGATGTGCCGACGAAGCCACTATACAGGGTGAAGTTTGAGTACTTCAGGGAGAGGCTTGGCGTTCTTCAGATCGATGACACTTCGAGGACGAAGTGATGGACACATTTTCTAAAGCCATTCCAAGCATGTTGGAAGGAGGATCCTTCACATGGCTATGGATGTAAGCGCTGGATGATGAGCATCAGGACGATGCTCCAGTTACTGCTCTGTATATGCATCATGTTGATGCTGGATATGATCAGTTGGATCATTTATATTTGTATGTATGTACGCATCGTGTTGATGCTGGATATGATTAGTTGGATCATTTATATTTGTATGTATGTACGCATCGTGTTGATGCTGGATATGATCAGTTGGATCATTTATATGTATGTATGCATCATGTTGGATGCTGGATATGATCGGTTGGATCATTTTTATGTATTTGTATATGCATCATGTTGGATGCTTGGACCATGTATCTGTATCAGGTGGATACACTGTGTGATCAGGTGGATCATGTATGATGATATGTATAAGGTAGATACTTGGTGTGCATTAGGTGGATGCATTGTATGATCAGGTTGATCATGATGATGAGCTTCAGGATGTTGCTCCAGATGATATGTACCAGGATGGTACAAGTGATGATGATCAGTATGATCATGGGCATCAGGATGATGCCTCGTGCGATGATGATCCGTTGGATCATAAGTATCAGGTTGATACTTGGAGGTCAGAGATGATATGTGGCAGGTTGTGCAAATGGCATGTAATCAGTCCTGGGAGATCTTGCCGGTCGTGCTGCAGCACATAAATGTTCCTGGGGTACTCTTTCCGATATTGCTATGTAGTATGTAATTAGTCCTCAAATATCCGATAGGTTGAGCTGTGTGCTCGTAATCAGTCCTGGGATGAGGTATTACTATGGAGACATGTAATCAGTCCTGGAGATCTGAGAGGTTGAGCTGTGTACTCATAATTAGTCCTAGGATGCTCTTTAGAGATCTTTCCGGTCGTGTTGTGGCACATAAATGTTCCTGGGATGCTCTTTAAAGGTTTTGTCTATCCACATGTAATCAGTCCTGGAGATCCGAGAGGTTGAGCTGTATGATCGTAACAAGTCCCGGGATGCTCTTTAGAGATCTTGCCGGTCGTTTTGCGGCACATAAATGTTCCTGGGATGCTCTTTAAAGGTATTGTGGAGGAGATGCATGTAATCAGTCCTGGGAGATCTTGTCGGTCATGCTTAGGCACATAAATGTTCCCAGGATACTCTTTCCGGTATTGCATCTGCACATAAAATTAGTCCTGAGAGGCCACCTCTATCAGACCGTTCTCACAGATGATGAAGACCTGCAGGTGGTGGGCCTACATCCAGTATGAAAAAGGACTGGCTCTGTAGAACTTCCTATGACGAGTAGAGTTAGAGATTGGTTGAGATAGCAGCAGTAGTGACGATGATGATGATGATGCATCGATGACGATGATCCCGAGAAGAAGACTTGTCTAGCAGAACTGTGTCGAGAAATACCTTCCTAGTTAAGATGGAGTGTTGATGTATATGTAACTTCAGAATGTATTTCATCTATGTATTTCATATATATTTATTGTACCCTTATAAGAGATGTGTTATTCCTCTATAAGGAAGTGTCGTCATGTGGATTGACAAGTGTCGCAAGTGTGTGTACTTGCCGATGGGTTATTAGACCACCATGTGTGGGGTCGGCCCTAAAATATATATTATATTGTGGATGTATCTAGATAGACAAGTCGGCCCCATAAGGTCACTGGGAAAACAGGTTAAGTATAAATAGAGATTGGGAGATCTCTATTTGGATCATTCGAAAATACACACTTCTCTCACTCCGAAAGTGGCGCACTAGTGAGGAGGAGGATCATCTGCTCTAGGAGACTATCTCAATTTTTTTTTGGTTGTACTTTGGTTGAGCCATTGCTCTCTCTATCTCTGAGGAAGTTGTGGGGTTTTTCACCTTAGGGTTTTCCCCATGGAAACTCTGTGTCTCTTGTCTCTCATACTTTTGATTCTTGTGATGCTTGTCATGCTTATTGTGATTGTTATGCATTGATATACTATATATGTTATTCTCTCAGTAAAGATCCAAGACTATTGTGAATTAATGCTCAAATTTTAACAACCACATGTCCAATAAACCTTGCTAAGGGTTCCTTGATATCTCCTAGCCCCTCCAGCTCACTCCACTCCGTGGTCCGGGATCCTGGCTATCATCACCCTCAGGACATGGCATTAATCAAGTTGATGGATAGAGTGTGCTTGAACACCGACCGCTGTACTTTTCCTTCAGCTCAAGTTAATGTTATTATGTAGATGGACGTCTGCGTTAATATCATTATGCAGTTGGATGCCCGAGTTAATGCTATTATGTAGTTTGATCCCCGAAGAGGTATTCATCAGCATCATAGCAAGAGAAGCTTACTTGGTTTGCAAATTCTACATGGTAATCGTAGCAGGGAACGTGTCGGTTGTATCACCCTCTATAGCATTACTTTTGTTTGGGGAAGATCCTCCCCACAGCCTACATTTCTCCCTCGTTCTGATGCCCCCTGAGAGGAGACAATATGGCCGGAAGGCTTAGGCGACTGGCCACTTGTCTGGAGTGTCAGTTAGATTTATGAGAGGGGTAGTCGAGAAAGCTCATATATACAAACAGGAGATTCCTCCGAAGGCCCAAGCAGAAATCCAAGAGGTCAAGGAGTACACACAGGTTACTAGAGGATGTTTTTCAGTTACTGAGATTAAGAATGAATTTGAGGCCTTAATCCCGGTCCCCAGGAACACGAGAGGCGGAATGACGCTGTATAAAAAAGCCTTGGATTCTCACTGGTAGAAGAAAGTTGTTCTGGGGAAGGATCTAGCAGAAAGAGGGGAATGCCACGCTAAAATTCTCCTTTAGCAGGACGAGATGGTTTTACTCCTCCAGCAAATCATTCAGAAGTAGAAACAAATCGCTAAGCATCTGGGAATCGAGTTCGACGGTTGCCATGTATGCAACATGGGTTAGACCAATAGTCTAGTTTCAGACTCTGTTTTTCTTTAGTTTCTAGTTAACCTCTCAGACTTTTCTTGGTTTTAGGATTTTAGTTAATCTGAAGGATTGGTCTCAAAACTCGTATTTAGAGTATTAGCTCTTAATTGGGTATGTTTTCTCTATATGGGAAGGCCCTTGATACTTTGGTAATTTTTTTTCATGGGTCTTTTTTCTCTTTATGAGAAGGCCCTGCAAACTTCTGTATATTTTGAAGAATGAAATATAAGGACCCATACTAACTTACAAAAAAAAAATTATAAATTTTAAGACAATAATGAGAAAAAATAGCAATAATAATAGCATTGAAATAAATAAATTTTGGGTCGGTCAGTACCCAGGGTTTCCTAGGCTAATCCTTTGTGGGTCAACCTAGAATCCATGGATGTTCAAGCCACAATGGGCATAGGTCATGAGGCGGCATGCAGGAGGACTGATGAGGTCATACACATGAGCGATGATAGAGTGTAATATCCCAAAAATAGTAAATAAAAAAAAAATTGTCATCCTTGTAACAGGTATTATTTAAGCTAGAAGAGTAGCATGTTGATTTGAATGCCAAGAAAAGAATATGTGACAGTTCAATGTATATAAAAGAATTCTAAGTTTCTAAAAAGTATAAGTTCTAACTGTTTATAATTCAATTTATGCAGAAGCAAGTGCGGATTCAAAAAGATAACGTAATCCTGACATTTGAGTTTATATCTACTATCGTAACTGTAGCCAGGAGCTTGCTCACTGTTTTTAAAAGAATTCATGTGAATGTAAGCTAAACTGTAGGGATGGTATCTTCAGGTGAATTACCCTTGTTGATGATAATTTTCTCCCATGGTGGGTTCCATAACACTCCAGGTAAGGTAATTACATACCTTGGTGGGGTTGTCGAGGGGTACGGGTAAGCTTGGGTATTTGTTTGGACTTACTTAGAATTCTGCTAATACTATCGTTCCGTGTTTTTCTTTGCAGGTATGATTACTAGGATTGGTCTATCCTAATGAGTTGGTTCATACTTTCAAGGTCCCTAAGAGCATAAGGGTGAAAATCAACCCAAAGGATGAACCATGATATAAAACTTATAATACAAACAAGAAAGGGGTTTCACAAAGGTAATGGTTATGGTAAGGTGGCTTTACACATGTTTTAACAAAATCTGGCAATGTTTCATGTGATACTTTATAGTCTATGCACCAAAATCGCAGCTCCATTAACGCAGAGTAGATATGTATTTTAACGCACTTAAATGCGAAGTGGGTGGCAGACCTTCCAAGGAGGGTTTGTACACGATTTGGGGTTTTTCCCCTTTGATACTTGTTTCGACTTGTTGCTTCGCTCTTCTGGTTCTGCACCCTATTTGTATGGTAGCTATGAGGGTTCTCTGACCCTAGCAAAGATCATGGTCAGCGCACTTAGTTTTTATTGAGGTCGACTATGGGCAGTCTTCGCACTTCTAGCAGGTAAGGAATCTCTCCATAGGTTGAAATCTTATCTTTCTTCTTCTAAAATTGAAATCGTTGGGTTTTAATACCTGGATTAACTTGTTACAATGACAAGTACTAGCAAACTCCAGTGTAAATACTACAGTGGTTCAAGGTTCTTTGGGCGTAGCAAGAGTATTGGTAAGTCCAACTTACCCATTTATTACCCTACTTCCTACGCCTTTTTTGGGGTCTGTATGCATCTTGTCCTGTGTTGAAAAGGAGACTCTCGTAAGCCTTTGGATTAATGATTCACTTTGGGGAGGTCTGTGGGTTTCCTAATGGCTAGACTAGGAATTGGGGGGTCTTTCAATTGTAATTTAAGAGTTTAAATCATGCAGCTGGGACTGCTCTATAATAAGGATGTATTGTGAAGCTGGGTCTATTTAATCGACGCTTCACTTCTCTGTACAATGAAATTTATGTTTTGAAATAGAAGACACGACTTCTAACTGGAACGTATGGTTGACCTGGTCTCAAATGTTAAATTTCTATATATTGTTATCCAATCTGTTCAAGAATATCTAAAAGTGATGTTGGCCCTTGGCGCCTCTTGTTTGATAATGTAGCTAGAGTTTGAGTTGATCTCAATTGAAAGTTGTCTGCGTTGATAGAATGAACACTTGTATGGGGAACCAATTCAAATGTTGTACACTGTGTTTTTGTTTTATTAGAGATTTGTATCCTATAGGAATAACTTATACAATCTGGCTTTAGAAGGCCACGGGATTTGACCCTGGTCCTAAGCTTTCGATAGGCATCTTCGTGCTTACCATATGAAATCAGTTTTGCCTCTATTTGTGATTGATCTCTGCGTTTGATGTTTTATGAGAGTTTGACCCTGGAAAAGAACTTCTTTCTATGTCTTCTTATTATTTTAAATGAAGCTTTAATGTTTTCCTGTAGATGACTATCGTAGGTTTTTATGTGGAAAAGAAATGGAAAAATCTCAGGGTTGTCTATTTCATTAACGTAGGGTTATTGATAAAGTGGGTATGGCTTTGTAATTGTAAAAGAACAATGTATGCGATCTCTATTCTACCTGTTGTCTTCGTTTCAATTATGGTATGTATCGTCTAAAAAAAAGAAATCTAAGATAGACTGGGAAATAATGTCTACATTTTTGTCTATAGTTTGTATAACTAGGCTTTCGAATGGTTTTACATGATGTTTAACGATTTCTGTTAAAAGTTTGATTTCCGTAGCTAAGTGATTTTGTTTGTAATTTAAAACAAGGGTTTAGATAAGAGAAGTTAAATCCTATATATCTTGCTGAGTTAAAATCAACGATTTGCATGTTCTGATAGTTTAAGCAATACACATGACTAGCAAAGACTAGCTGGCTAGTCCTGCTGGGAATGCCATTCGATTCTGAGAAAGCTTGATAAAAAACTGATACTGAGGACATTGCTATTTTAACATTGCATTTATAAAGAAATATAGATCATAGGAGGGTTTTATAAACAATTCATACCAGTTGATTCCTATAGTTTGTCCTGCTGATGATGATCTGCTGATCCCGGTAGCTTGTTCTTGTTGATACTGGCCTGCACACTCAGCCAACTAGTTACGGAAACTACTGAATCTTAGCTGACTTGATAATTGATCTTGGATTGGATGAATTTGGGACTACCACATTCCTCCCAACCATGATTCTACAACTGTTCCTGGTTCAGTAAGAATCCCCCCGAGTTGGTTCTGACATGCAAACTGAGAAGTAGAGGCCCTAGATGTGTAGCTGGTTCAGAAATTTATGGGCAGAGTTCACTTCCTGGAACAGAGAGTTCTTCTTGGCATAATAATACCAAAATTAAAATATCCCCCAAACTTTGGGGTCTGTCCTCCTTAAGTAGGGCAAATCTTGAATTAGGGCTGTTGGAATTTACTGGTTTCTTTAAAATAATTTAAATTATAAAATAATATTTGTTTACTTAACTGCTATTGATTTTGGAACTAGGACTTCTCACTTTGTTTGATTAAAGTATTTTTTTTTTATATTTAATCTTTGTATAATAATAATAATATAAAATTACAATTCTATCTAAATATTAATAACTAATACTTTGTAAGTGGCAGCCCACTTATGTATAAATATACATGTAATAAATAATAACATCATATATTGAAACTCCTAAATAATAATACTAACTTTGTGGTCCTTAGCATTTTGTTTCACATGATGCTTCTTTTAATTCTTTTTAAGGAAAGGGTCCACTTCTTTGGATGGTTTCGGTAAGTTGGTAAAGGCACCTCTAGTCTCTCCCTTTGCATGTCAGATTCCATCGTTTTAACATGGTAGTTCCCGCAGTAGATGATGATAATAAGATTTATTTAATCAAGTCAAAATAGTTGTGATAAGACACGTAAGTGCTATTCAGAGTCCTCTTGACTCAACAATTGAGATCTAGTAACCCCGAGTGCTCTTAAGAGCATTTTAACTCAACACTCTCACATGGGCATTACGCTAGTGCAATTCCAGAGCCCTTGCTCAACACTAGAGCTAGAATGTGGTTGTGAGACACATCTAGGATATTTAAGTGGCCTCGGATCTGGTAATCACTTCTTTCAAGCTTGGAGTGTTCCAGGGCTTATGCCCAACACTCAATGTACCTCGGGGCTTAAGCCCAGTACATAATAAGAGTCTTCTAGATACATCGGGGCTTAGGCCCAGTATATAGGTCATTCGTGTGTTTCTGAGTCCACGCTCAACACACTACAAAATCAGCCATATGAATCATGCTCTGCACAGTATAATGTAACAAAAGAGGAGAACTCAGTATATCATAATTTGTAACAAATTCTCATAACACAACATAGTTTATTCATTCAGGCTTTCCTGCCCAGTATATATATCCAACAATGAAACAATCAGGGTCCATGCCCAACATATCAACTCATGAAAGCATAAATCAAAACATACTAATGTTATGCTAAAATAATAAATCACATATGTTGGGGCCGTGGCCCAATATAACCTCATAACATAGTTAGTCAAAAATTTGGGGTGTTACATCCCTCCCCGCTTAGAACAACACCGTCCTGTTGTTTCTAGGGACTAGGAATGAGATCATGAAACAAGGCGGGGTATGCCTCCCTCATGGTAGCCCCATTCTCCCAAGTGGCCTCATCTGGTCAAAAGTGCCTCCATTTCACTTTTAGCTGAGTAATGGTCCTCCTCCTAAGCTGGACCTCTCTCTTGTCCAGAATGTGGAGTGGTTCTGGCGTGAACTCCCCTTTGGGCTCCACCTGTAATAAGGACCAATCAATAACATGTTTAGTATCGTATACATATTTCTTTAATAAAGAAGCATGAAAAACATTATGAACTTTTGTGTGTGCTGGTAGGGCTAACTCATATGCTACTGGACCCTTCTTTCCCAGTATTTCAAAAGGTCCACAAAACCTTGGGGCTATTTTACCGCAACGCCCCAAACTCAACGAGCTTCATTTCGCTTTTATCCTTAGAAAAACATGTTCCCTGATTTGGTAGTCTTTGTCCTTTCTCTTCTTGTCTACGTAACTCTTTTGGCGGTCTTGTGCCTCTTTTAAATTCAGTTGCACCTTGGAGACTAGTTTTTCCAAGTCTTTTAGTAAATTTGGCCCTAGCATAAGTCTGTCCACTGGGCTATCCCAAGTAATGGGGGTCCGACACTTTTGACCGTAGAGTACCTCGAAAGGACTCATTTTCGCCGAGGTTTGATAACCATTTTTGTATGCAAACTCTACGAGGTGTAAGCTGTCTTCCCACTTAGTGGGATTGTTCATTACATACATTGTCAGCATATCCTCCAGAATTTGGTTTACTCATTCCGTCTATCCATCGGTTTGGGGGTGATATGCGGTACTAAATTGTAGTTGTGTTTCTAACTTGAAGAACAGTGCTCTCCAAAATTTACTAGTGAACTTTGTGTCTTGGTCAAAGATAATTGCTTTGGGTATCCCATGTAACCGGAAAATCTCCTTTAGGAAGATTTCCGCAATGTGAACTGCCTTGTAGGTAGATTTTACTGGTATAAAATGTGCGGCTTTCGACAGCTTGTCTACTACTACGAAGATGGAGTCGTTTTGTTTCTTACTCTTGGGTAAACCCATAATGAAATCCATACTTATTACCTCCCACTTCCATTTTGGAATGGGTAACCGTTGAAGTAGACTAGAGGGGTGCTGGTGTTCTGCTTTGACCAACTGGCATTCCTAACATTTCGCGATGAACAATGCGATGTCAGCTTTCAATTTGGGCCAAAAATAGTGTTTCTTTATGGCTAAAATCATCTTTTGATATCCGGGGTGTCCTGAGTAGGGGCTCCGATGGAATTTGGTGAGTATGTTAGGTCTAATGTCCCCCCCTCGAGAACGTAAAGTCTCTTCTTTGACCATAACAATCCTGATTCATCTATCTTGTATTCTTTTTGTTGTTGAAAAAGCCTATCTTCCTAGATCTTTTTAAGTATCTCGACATAGAACCGGTCATTTTGGCATGCCGTTCTAATTCTGTCATGTAAGTCGGTGTCAGTTCGACTTTCCGTTACCTGATATAACATATGAGCTCGTCGACTTAAGGCATCAACGATCTTGTTTTATTTCCCCTTGATGTGTTTTAGTTCAAAGTGATACTCACTAAGGAAGGCTAACCACCTACCCTGTCTAGTGTTCAAGTCGGGTTGATCGAATAAGTATTTCATACTCATGTTGTCTGTCTTTAGTAGAAATTTCTTACCCATGAGGTATTGTCTCCACATCTTTAGAGCGTGGATAATGACGGCTAATTCAAGGTCATGAGTAGGATAGCTTTTCTCATGTTCCTTTAACTTCCTTGACTCGTAGCAGATGGAAAATTCATCCTGCATAAGGACTCCACTGAGTCCTTCCTTGCTTGCATTGGTGCAAACTACAAAGTCCCCATTGGGGTCGGCAATTCGTAAAATTGGTGCGCTAATCAGAAGTTGTTTTAACTTCTGAAAACTTTCCTCGCACTTGTCTATCCAGATGAACTTACTGGTCTTCTTCTGTAACGCGGTCATGGGACAAGTGATTCGCGAGAAGTTCTCAATGAACTTTCGATAATATCCGGCTAAGCCTAGGAATGATCGTATATCGAAAACACAAGTAGGTGTGGGCCATTCTTCGATAGCTTTGATCTTTTTGGGATCAACTGCTATTCCCTTCTCGGAAATTATATGTCCTAAGTACTGTATCTGAGGTCTATAGAAATCACACTTGCTAAATTTTGCATATAGTTGATGTTCTCGCAATATCCGTAGTACTATTCGGAGGTGTTCCTCATGTTCTTCTTCATTCTTGGAATAGATCAGGATATCGTCTATGAAGACTAGAACAAACTTGTCGAGGTACTTACTGAAAACGTTGTTCATCATGCACATGAAGTTGGTGGGTGCATTCATCAGACCGAAAGGCATTAATACAAACTCATAGTGGCCATATCGGGTGCAAAACGCGGTCTTACTAATGTCCTCATCATGGATTCTCACCTGGTGATATCTGGATCGTAGGTCAATCTTTGAGAAGATCTTTGCTCCTCTGACATGGTCAAACAAGTCATCGATCCTAGGGAGTGGATAACGGTTCTTGATGGTTAACTTGTTGAGTTGGCAGTAATCGATGCACATACGCATCGTACCATCCTTCTTTTTAACAAAGAGAATTGGTGCTCCCTAGGGAGACACACTCGGTCGAATGTATCCCTTGTCTATTAGTTCTTGTAATTGTATCTTGAGCTCTACCAGCTCTGGTGTACTCATATGGTATAGAGTCCTAGAGACGGGTACGGATCCGGGGGTTAGTTCTATGGAAAATTCTAAGTCCCGTTTGAGTGGTAACCCTGGTATCTCCTTGGGAAATACGTCTTTGAATTCTACTAGTATTGGGAAATCCTCGTTCTTTTGTTCTCTCTTGGCTTCTACTGATTGAAGGTGGATTGCAAATAGTTTACAACCCTTTCTTAAGCATTTCTTTGCTTTTAATGCAGATATCTGCCGTACCGATACTTCTTTAGGTATACCTTGAATCGTTCTTTGGTTTCCTTGAGTATCTGTGCATAAGATGGATTTGTTTAAACAATCTAGCAAGGCATGATGTCCATCTAACCAATCCATGCCTATTATTACATCATAAGATCCTAACGGTAAGAGGTTTAAATATGCTCTAGTTGGGAATCCGTTTAAATCAATCTCACAGCCTGTAATTAGTTTGGAAATCTTCCGCTTGGTACCCTAGCTATTTGTACCAGCCATGGTACATTGTGACTTTCTCGGTTTAGTTTGCAGGTTTCTACTATCTTGGGAGAGATGTAGCTTCGACAAGCACCAGGGTCTATTAGAACTGAAATGATAGTGTTAGATATATTACCCTCAATTTCTACCATGGTAGCTTGATGATCTGCCTGTCATCCATCAAGGGCAGCATAAATCCTTGGTGTTTTTACCATGTCCCCCACGGTAGGTTCTGTTTGGATGTTGTGTAAAGTCCCATCTGTTTTGTTGCGACAGTCTCTATAGTAAAGTGGAAGAGATTTTACAGTCCTCTTCCAATGGTTCTGATTTATGTTCTTCTTGCTCTCCTATCTTGCAACTGGCTGCTTTCCTTTTTTTAAGAGTGTTGACGGAAAGAGTAGTCTATTCATGGGGTTTTGCCCCTGTTAAGTTTTGGAGTAAGGCTTCATTGATAGCCCACTGTTCTCTTCTTTCTTGAATATTCTCATCCCTGAAACTTTGGAATTCAGCCTGTAGTTACTGCATGGATTTCTCTAAATCTAAGTTGCATTCCACCACAATTTCTTGTTCTCGTGGTGGGGAATTTATTTATTTATTTATTTATTTTTATTTATTTATTTTTATTTTTATTTTTATTTATTTATTTATTTATTTATTTATTTATTTATTTATTTTTTTTTTTTTTTTTTTTTTTTTTTTTTTTTTTTTTTTTTTTTTTTTTTTTTTTTCTGATGCTTCCTGTACCTGAAATTGATATAAGTATCTGTTCACAGAAACCAATTTGTTAGTTAATTCTTTCACATAAAATATAATATGATATTTTAAGCAAAGCTTTATGGATTTGCAGTGATGTTTGGTAGTGAGCCCAATAGGTCACTTAGTGTTTGTAACTTGCTCTGATATCACTTGTAATATCCCAAAAATAGTAAATAAAATAAAAAAAATCGTTGTCCCTGTAATAGGTATTATTTAAGCTAAAAGAGTAGCATGTTGATTTGAATGCCAAGAAAAGAATATGTGACTGTTCAATATATATAAAAGAATTCTAAGTTTCTGAAAAGTATAAGTTCTAACTGTTTATAATTCAATTTCTGCGGAAAGCGAGTGCGGATTCAAAAAGAAAACGTACTCCTGACATTTGAGTTTATATGTACTATCGTAACTGTAGCCGTGAGCTTGCTCACTGTTTTTAAAAGAATTCATGTGAATGTACGTTGAACTATAGGGATGGTATCTTCAGTTGAATTACCCTTGTTGATGATAAGTTGCTCCCATGGTGTGTGCCGGAACACTCCAGGTAAGGTAATTACATACCCCGGTGGGGTTGCCGAGGGGTATGGGTAAGCTTGGGTATTTCTTTGGACTTACTTAGCATTCTGCTAATACTATTGTTGATGTATCTGTAACTTTGGAATGTATTTCACATATATGTATATTGTATTCCTATAGAGATGTTATTATTGCTCTATACGAAAGTGTCGTCATTTATATTGTAAGTGTCGTAACTTATACTTGATGGGTTATTAGACCACCTTGTTGGGGTCGGCCCTGTATAAGTCATGTGGGTCAAAGGGTTATTAGACCACCCTATTGGGGGTCGGCCATGTGGGTCAAAGGGTTATTACACCACCCTAGTGGGGGTCGGCCCAGTCAGCATTACGTTAAGTGGTTAAGTTGAGGCCGACCTAGTTGAGTAAAGGTCAAGTCAAGTTAGTGTATAAATAGAGAGTGTGTCTCTCTCATTTTATACATTCTATTCTCTCACTCACACTTTGGAGAGTGGCGCACTTGTGGAGGAGGAGGCTCTGCTACTAGGAGAAGACTATCTCTTGTATTCTGGTTGTATCGTTGCTCTATCTATCTCTGAGGAAGTTATTGGGGTTTTTCACCTTTATGGTTTTCCCCAAGTAAAATCTGTGTCTCTTGTGTGCTTGCTTTATTGTGTCCATGATTGATATGTTGTAGATTTGTTGTACATGTTGTTCTCTCAGTTAAGATCCTAGATCAAATTGAAGTAAATTCTGAAAATTTAACATGGTATCAGAGCTAGACTGAAAGAAGGCATGATATGGCATGTATGACACTTGTTGCGCTTACGATGCTAGGGCTTGATATAACAAAAACCAGTCATCGTAGAACTTTCACTATAAATTTGTTTTGGCGATGTTTTCGGATCTGAAAATTTTACAAGTCGAAGATCAGATGGCCATGTACCTTGGGTCCAAAGGAAAACCTCTAATTCATTGTATTTTGTGATTTATGATATATACAATATAGGGTTTCTGCCTCTTCCAAATCTGAGCCAAAATCAGGTGACCTGGGGAAAATGGTCATAACTTGGGCTAGGAAGCTCCAAATGAAATTTCGTAAAAAGTGACAGGTAGTACATAGACTATAATATCTCAAAACAATTGTTTAGGGGTCGAAGTTGAACCGGTGACATGTGGCACGTCGTACAAGTTCTCTCTCCTGTATTATCCCATAAACAGGTCACGTTGCAACACTTGGCATAACTCTCTCTCAGAGAATCCAATCGAGGTCAGACCTATCGAGATGGAAAGATAACAATTCGGGCTATCTCAAGAAAAAATTTCAGAAGCCGAAGTTGAACCCGTGACACGTGGAACGTCGTACAAGTTCGCTCTCTTGTATTATCCCATAAACAGGTCACGTTGCGACACTTGGCATAACTCTCTCTCAGAGAATCCAATTGAGGTCAGACCTGTCGGGATGGAAAGATAACAGGTTGAGCTATCTCAGGAAAATTTTTCAGACCCTGTGGATCGAAAAGTTCAGAGTTACACCAGAAAAAATCAGGTACATATTCCTTTCAAAACAGAATTATTTTTTAGTACCTTCATTCATGGCTTCCGGAATTTAGGGTTTCGGATAAAGTTGAAATTTTTGTAATCAGAGACCACGGCTGAATGATACTCATCAAAATAGAAATTTAGAGACCAAGATCAGAATTTTTGGTTGCGCAAAAGGCCGGGCTTGATCAGACCCTAGTTCAGGACTTTGATCAGAAAAGTGGAAAATTAGGGCTTCTACAAAAATGGGAATTTTTGAAATCTGTGACCACGACTGGAAGCTCCTCATAAAAATAGAAGCTTAGAGATTTGGATCAAACATTTTGATGGGGCAGAAGAGTGGGCTTCATCAAACCCCAGTTCGGGGTCACGTCCAGTGAATCTGGAAGTTTCGAAGGAAAAATTGAGTGAAACTTTGCAGTTTTCAAATTCTGAACATACCAGCTTGATCAACTCATCAAGGCACATATTTCTATCCTTTCGAAAGTTTGAAATTCAAAGTTTGAATTTTTGGGGTTTCTCTGACAAACCCTAATCCAACTCCAGATCCAGTTCTTGCAAATCAAGTGGATTGGGTTAATCCTAGAAGAAGATGGATTGGTCACCTGCATAAGTGAAGAAGTTCCTATTTCAGAGGGAGATGAGGCTAAGGCCTTACATAAGAAGATTACAAGCAATATCGACAGGTATGACTTAACCAGGTATGTTTCGAGATTTGTTCATGATTACGTTTATGGTATATTTGTCTTCATATTATTACGGTTAGTACAATCTTGATTAAATATAGACTTGTCATATCACCTTAATAGAATTATGAATGCACGATCAAAGATATTCATTGATTAGAGTGTTGACACTTATGATTGTACTAATGCATTATGGTGTTGTATGAGGTTTATGATGTCTACTAACACAAAAGGTACACCAAGAAAGTCACATCATGTTCTACTTCAAGAACATATGCTCATGGTGACATGAAGACAAAGATTCATCCATTGTCATGGATCACATAGAAGATCTACTTTCGAGGTATGTATAACTTGGTTCTACAATGGTTAACTTATGAGACATGCAGGTTACTAGCACAAGTCACTGAAGAGAACCAGAAGACATTATGCGGGTATGTTAGACATAACTAGCTATCATGCTAATCCAGGTATGTTTTTCCTATATCAAGCTAGAATCCTATCTTGTGTTAGGATCTTATACTGTTGTGTTGTTGATAATGATTATTCATGAAGTCATAGGTTTGAATAGTCATGGCTGTATGCATATTATGTTTCTTACCATAATTGATGATATGACTAACCGGAAGAATCATGAAGGTATAGGTTTGAGTAATCACGGGTTTATGCATTGATGATTTAACTAATCAGAAGAGTCCTATGATCAAATAAGAATATGCATGAGTAAAAGAAGACTTCCCTGAAACCTTGTATACTAATGTTTATTATCTGTGAATGATTATGACTATACATGTTTAAGATTATTGTGTTTTTGATAGTATTAAGATTATACTAATAAATGTGTGATTATGTATGAGACCTCAAGGATAACACAATGATGATACTAATAAGCATGCATAGTGATTAAGGATGGATGTAAGTTCAAGGACAGGTAATCCAAGAAGCAAAGATCAAGAGGGAGCACACTCCAATTCTTCCTGCAAGAAAGCAAAGGAGCACACTTCAATAGTTTTTGCAAGGATGCAGATATTCAGAGGGAGTTGACCACTTCTCACAATCCACATCAGAATGGAGTTGCAAAGATTCAGAGGGAGTCCACCTAGCAACCAAACAAAGATAAGTATTTGAATTGTCATTTCTTACATAATGTTATTCAATGATGTATATGCTTATGTTCCTAGAATTAGGTTGTGTATTATGCATATTAGAATAGTTGCATTGATGAATAGTATACTCCTAATATACATGGGTAAGTGGCCTATGGCACTGTACAACATTCCATTGCTACTTATCTAGAATGAAACCTCTTTGCTGACATGTTAGGAGTTGTGCACACTCTTAACAATGTTCTGGTAGAGATTGGAAGGCATTTAGAAAGTTACGGAATATGGATAAATGTTGTATTGAAGCATTGGCTAAGATAATTGCATGACTGTGTGACATATTTCTTTATGTGTAAGAATTTGTTCTGAAGACTATCAGATGTTTTCTAATCATGCAATTTAACTTGTTGTGTAGGAAAGATCGTATACCATCACCTACAAAAGAAGGACTACAACATTTGTTCAGCAACAAAGTTATCTATTGAAAATATTGAAGATATTGAAGTTCCCAGGATCTGGGAAGAATGCCATGATCGAGGAGTACCAGTCAATCATGAAGATGTTTGGGATACAGTCCCAAGACCTGAAGGGGAGTCTGTAGTGACTTCCAAGAGGATATACAAGATCAAGCATGCTGCAGGTGGTAGCATAGAGACTTTTGCTCCTATATCCAGATACACTTCCATTAGATCAGTACTTGCTCTAGCTGTAGTGATGAAGTGAAAGATACACAATATGGATTTCAAGACAGCCTTCTTGAATGATGTAGTTGAAGAAGAAGTGTATGTGGATGACTTGTTTATAACAGGTGAGGATAGATTGATTGCCGACATGCAGCAGAAGCTTGCTGCCGAGTTCAAGATGAATAACTTGGGGATGATGCACTATTTGTTTTTGGCATGGAGGTGTGGCAAAGTGCAGATGGAATCTTCCTTGGACAAGGGAAATATGCAGTAGAGATCCTGAAGAGGTTCGGGATGATGGACTGCAAGGCTATGGCCACACTTATGGCATCGAACCTAAAGCTTCTATGTGATGCTTCATCTGAGCTGGTTGATATCACTATGTATCATTAGATGATTGGGTCCTTGATGCACCTAACGAACATGAGACCAGATATTTGCTTTGCGGTGAACACATTGAGCCAGTTCCTGATGGATCCGAGGAGTGTTCACCTGGTAGCTGTAAAGCATATTATGAGGTACCTGAAGGGTACAATTGATTATGGGCTCAAGTATGATGCGAATCAAAAGTTTAACCTACAGGTTTATGTTGATTCAGATTGGGCAGGCATTGCTGCAGATAGGAAGAGCACATCTAGGTGCTGCTTCAGTATGGGATCAGGTGTGATCTCTTGGTTTAGCAGGAAGCAGTCTTGCATAACACTGAGTACAGCCGAATAAGAGTATGTTGCGACGGATGAGCAGGTTGTAGATGTATTGACCAAGCCATTGGCCAGAGTGCAGTTTGAGTACTTCAGAGAGAGGCTTGGTGCACTTCAGATCGAAGTTCCTTCCAAAGGGAAGTGATGAGTCTGGAAGATGCAGATGCACATGAGCTTTCCTGACATGGTTGATGTGTTCTCCCTTGGTTGTGATGTAATTGCTGAGCCATTTTTCACATGGTGGTAGATGTGTTCTCCCATGGTGAAAAAGTAAGGGCTGGAGCCTTCCCCGAATGGCGGTAGATGTGTTCTGCCATGTCGGTGGTGTAAGTGCTGGATGATGTGCATCTGGGTTGTGCTTCGTGGACGATGAGATGATCTGAAGAGGACGATTCTATGATGATCAGGAGGATCATGGATGATGAGCATCAGGACGATGCTCCAGTTACTGCTCTGTGTATGCATCATGTTGGACACTGGATATGATCCATTGGATCATTTATATGTATGTATGCATCATGTTGGATGCTGGATATGATCAGTTGGATCATTTATATATATGTACGCATCATGTTGGATGCTGGATATGATCAGTTGGATCACTTGTATGTATTTTTGTATATGCATCATGTTCGATGCTTGGACCATGTATCTGTATATGTATCAGGTGGATACATTGTATGATCAGGTGGATCATGTATGGTGATATGTATCATGTATTTGTATTTGTATCAGGTGGATACACTATATGATCAGGTGGATCATGTATGATGATATGTATCAGGTAGATACTTGGTATGCATCAGGTAGATGCATTGTATGATCAGGATGATCATGGATGACGAGCTTCGGGATGTTGCTCTAGATGACATGCAGCAGGATGTTGCAGTGATGATGATCAGGATGATCATGTGTACATCAGGATGATGTATGGTGAGTATTAGGTTGATACTCTATGGCCGTGGACCAGGTTGTGCAGATAAGCATGTAATTTGTGCCCTAGGAGATTTGCAGATAGTCTTTCGAGGTTTTTCTAATGGCATGTAATTTGTGCCCTAGGAGATTTGCAGATAGTCTTTCGAGGTTTTTCCTATGGCATGTAATTTGTACCCTGGGATATCTGGAAAATGCTCTTTCGAGGTTTTGCTTGGGAGGACATATAATTTGTGCCCTGGGAGATCTGCAGATAGTCTTTTGAGGTTTTGCCAATGGCATGTAATTTGTGCCCTGGGATATCTGGCAGATGCTCTTTCGAGGTTTTGTCCTATGGCATGTAATTTGTGCCCTGGGAGATCCGATAGGTTGAGCTATTTGCTCGTAATCAGTCCTGGGATGCTCTTTTGAGGTTTTTCCATGACCACATGTAATTTGTGCCCTGGGAGATCCGATAGGTTGAGCCTTGTGCTCGTAATTAGTCCTACGATGCTCTTTCGAGGTTTTGTGGTGACCACATGTAATTTGTGCCCTGGGATATCCGATAGGTTGAGCCTTGTGCTCGTAATCAGTCCTAGGATTCTCTTTCAAGGTTTTGTGGTGGGGTCACATGTAATAAGTCCTGGAGATTTGGACAGGATGAAAAAGGCCGCAGATGCTCTTTAGGGTTCTTGCTAGTCAAGAGACTCTTTTAAGGTTTTGTGATGCACATAATAAGTCCTGAGATTTCAACAATATGGCCAGTGATGATGAAGACCTGCAGGTGGTGGGCCTACATCTAGTATGAAAAAGGAATGGCTCTTTAGAACTTCCTATGATGAGTAGATTCAGAGATTGATTGAGATAGCAGCAACAGTGACGATGATCCGAAGAAGATGACTTGTGCTAGAATACTTGTGTCGAGAAATACCTTCCTAGTTAAGAGGGAGTGTTGATGTATATGTAAATTCGGAATGTATTTCACATATATGTATATTGTATCCCTATAGAGATGTTATTATTCCTCTATATGGAAGTGTCTTCATTTATATTGTAAGTGTCGTAACTTATACTTGATGGGTTATTAGACCACCTTGTTGGGGTCGGCCCTGTATAAGTCATGTGGGTCAAAGGGTTCTTAGACCACCCTATTGGGGGTCGGCCATGTGGGTCAAAGGGTTATTAGACCACCCTAGTGGGAGTCGGTCCAGTCAGCATTATGTTAAGTGGTTAGGTTGAGGCCAACCTAGTTGAGTAAAGGTCAAGTCAAGTTAGTGTATAAATAGAGAGTGTGTCTCTCTCATTTTACACATTCTATTCTCTGACTCACACTTTGGAGAGTGGCGCACTTGTGGAGGAGGAGGCTCTGCTGCTAGGAGAAGACTATCTCTTCTATTCTGGTTGTATCATTGCTCTATCTATCTCTGAGGAAGTTATCGGGGTTTTTCACCTTTATGGTTTTCCCCAACTCTGTGTCTCTTATGTGCTTGCATTATTGTCTCCATGATTGATATGTTGTAGATTTGTTGTACATGTTGTTCTCTCAGTTAAGATCCTAGATCATATTGAAGTAAATTCTGAAAATTTAACAACTATCCTTCCATGTTTGTCTTTGCAGGTATGATTACTAGGATTGGTCTATCCTAAAGAGTTGGTTCATACTTTTGAGGTAACTAAGAGCATAAGGGTGAAAATCAACCCAAAGGATGAACCATGATATAAAACTTATAATACAAACAAGAAAGGGGTTTCGCAAAGGTAATGGTTATGGTAAGGTGGCTTCACTACTACATTTTTGGCCTTTAGGGGGGGTTGTCTTCCGCCCCCAAACGTGACCTACGGGGGGGGTTTTTGCTTTAGGGGCGGTTTTTTCCAAAACCGCCCCTAAAGGCACCGATGTTAAAAGTTTTTCCCTTTAAGGGCGGTTTTTGACGAGATTGGAACCGCCCCCAAAAGTGACTTTTGGGGGTGGTTTGTGACCCCCCTCATAGAGGTATACAGAGGTGGTTTTAAACCCCCCTCGTAGACCCCTTCATAGAGACCTACGGGGGCAGTTTTTAACCCCCTTGATAGAGACCTACGAGAGCGGTTGTGAACCCCCCTCATAAGCCCCCTCATACAAACCTACAAGGGCGGTTTGGAACCCCCCTCGTATAGAACTATAGGGGCAGTTTCAAACCCCCCTCGTAGAGGCCTATAGGGGCGGTTGTGAACCCCCCTAGTATAGTCCTATAGGGGTTGTTTGGAACCCCCCTTGTAGAGGTCTATAGGGGCTATTTATAACCCCCCTCATAGAGGCTTATAGGGACAGTTTTGAACCCCCCTCATAGAGGCCTATAGAGGCAGTTTGAAACCCCCCTTGTAGAGGCCTATAGGGGCGGTTTGGAACCCCCCTCGTAGATGCCTATAGGGGTTGTTCAGAACCCCCCCTAAAATTCCTTATTACAAACCTTTGGGGGCGGTTACAAACCCCCCTCGTAGCTACCTACAAGGGTGGTTCTAAACCCCCCTCATTGTAACATACAAGAGCAATTTCGAACCCCCCTCGTAGTGACATATGAAGGTGACTTAGAACCCCCCCCCCGTAGTGACATATGAAGGCAGTTTATAACCCCCCTCGTAGCAACATACAAAGATGGCTTGAAACCCCCTCTATAGCCATTATAAATCGTAGTAAAATATATTTTATTAAAAATAATAATATTGCAATATCAATAGGGCACAGAGGAATCGAACCCCCAACCTCCTGCTTGTAAGGCAGGCGCTCTTCCATTGAGCTAGAACCCTTTCAAAATTGGGGAGAGGAGAATATGAACACCCAGATTGCATCATTTGTAATTCTAAGAAAAGACAATAATATCCAATTACATTTAAGAATCCTGAAAGCCCAATTGTATGCACACCTAGGAGGGTAGTTGAGGTGATGGCCTTAGAAGCACAAAGTGCAAAATAAGGATATTGATTCCTCCGAGAAACTAATTCCCCAAAGATCCTACTCTATGAATGAAAGATACCAAATGGAAGATGACCTCAAGTCTAAAGGGATGGGCTTTGAACTCTACTTGAACAATGTGGCAGAAGACACTCCTTTTGCATTAGATGATGTGTCTTAGAAAGAAGGTTTGGATTCTCTCATTGCCAAGCCCAATCACTGTGAAGTAAAGTTGGACACCAGATCTCTGGATTGTAAAGGACCATGGGTTTGAAGATTGCATCCAAGAGATGCATCTTGGATGAGACATACTAGCATAGATTTGGAAGCATTTCTTGTATAGCTTTTGTGAAATCAAGTTGTTTCCACTCTGTTTTCTAATATAAATTGACATGAGAATTAGAAAAAAATGTGATATCTATGCCTCTAAATTCTAGTGGGTGATGTTCCAGGAATGTGTGCAACTACATTCCATCCCCTTTGTGCAAGGGACTTGAAACTCTGGATGGGGATATCAAGCAAGGAGGGAAGTGATGATGTAAGTGCTTTTGTACTATCTTATGCTTTTCTAGGGAGGCTAGTGTTATTCTCTGTTTGTTAGGTTTGAGGAATCCTTTGCAGAGCTATGGTATAATGGTCTTCAAAGGAAATAAAAATCATTTGCAACTGATCTTTTCTAGGTTAGTCTGTGGGCCTTTTGCTCAAAGCATTCATTGACTCGAGTTCGTAGAGCATCCTTGTTAACTTATGGTATAGTTGATGGTCTGTCTGAAGAAGAAGGAATGCCTTTTGGAGAAAATGTTCTCTCTCATACCCCAGATGAAGTTTGTTTGGAGCAGGAAAATGAGTCTTGTCGAACACCGCGTGCAGGTCAGCCTACATGCATAGAAATCTCTTCAAAAGAGATTACAAATCAAACAATTCCAGATCAAGGAGATTTGTTGGAAAATTGCAAAGGAGTAATCCCATATCATGGAGATTTGTTGGGAAACTGTGAAGGGATCAAATTTAAGTCTTCTGAAATGGATAATGCATTCCATTCCTGTCGCTCAAGTGTAGGGTTATTATCTAGTAATTCAGAGAAGATTCCTTGTGGGGATAGGAAGCACTTTAAAATAGGTGATTTGGAGGGTGTTAGCTCAGCTATTGAATGTTCTGCAATCCTTGAAATGGGTAACTCAGAGGATAGTGCATCTCTCTCGTCATCCAAAAACAAACAAAATACTTTCACTGTAGGATTTGACGATGGCTTTGATTGCATTGACAATTTTAGAAAGGTATTAAAGAGTCTTCTCGGCACATGACGATTGTTTACCATAGACCTGCTGTATTTAATTGAATTTTATAGCTAGTTGGCTATACAAATGTGAAAAATTCTCTTCTATTGCTGTTGCAGGCTGTTGATAAAAGACAGTTCATTCTGACGGATGTAGCAAATCAGATTGGCGTGTCATCAAATTTGCTAACATCTTTGATTAAGGTTGCATTTCATTTGCACTTGGAAAATAGGGAATAGCTTGTAATCTTCTCAAAACGGAAACTGAAGGTTATATTTATTGCACCTAAATGTTTATGTAAATAAATCGTTTTCTAAATTTGCATAGAATTGAAAATATGATAATATTTCCATTTAAATATGGGCACTGAAGATATTTTGTTTATTTTAATATATTTTGCATTAAAAAAGGAAAACCTTTTTCCTGATGTAAACATCTTTGCATAAGCCAGCTAGATTTTTACTCGAGTAGTCCATGCAGTACAAGAGTATTACTATATTTCATTTGAACTAGTGGAGCATACTACCCCTGAAATACAAGAGTATTACTATATTTTAATTTCTTTTGATGTACTGGGGTATATTTTTACCAAGTATATGGGGTTAGTCTGAGGATTGGATTCAAATGGCTATTATGTTATATAGGCAAAGTCTGAGGTTGCATTCTAATTATAAATAATTTTATATTTGTAGGGAGATAAACACAACATCCCTATCGATCTATAGAGAAATATTAATGGTTGGTTGTGCAGCTTCTTATCAATTCAAAATAATACCTATCATGCTGCAATAGAACAGGACAACTTTTTCAGTGCAAAAGCATATCACCAGGATGATTTGGCCAGAGATTTTGTTCATGCTGGAAGGCCCAACAAAAGAGCAAAAAACAAGAAAAAACTTCTAAAGACGGCAGGTTGTAGTAAAAGAGAGTGTATGCCATCTGAAACAGAATCTTCTGTTCATAGTGACAGGGCTGAAAATGATGTAGGGATGGGCGAAAAATGTTATCGTCACATCGAATGTTGTTATAATGAGGTACATATAGGTTTATAGAATGTTAAAAGCATTGATCAAAACAAATCTTTCATGAAAGTTGATGATGCAGAGAGCACAAATGAATTTAAAGCAAGGCAAAGACATAACAATTGCAATTTAATATTGATGGAATTTCATGAGGAGAGGCAACAGCAAGTAAGTTGAACTTATTCCTGCCAGTCTTTGAAAATGCTGAGTTTTTCAAAGGCTATTTGTTGTTATATCTCGTACAATTGTTTTCTTATTTGATGTTGACATATGCTTCATTGTTTACATTTGATTGTTACATTTCCAACGTTAGAGGCTTAACCTTATTGGTTTAGAGAATGTCATCTCTAGGAAACGATGGATTGCTTTTGAATCTTGATGCTTGTATTAGTTCCTCATTGTCCAAGGTTTCTTTTCTTTACATCTAGAGAATTGGTATGGGCTATTTTTTTTTTGTCATGTAAAATGGATATTGTTAACACCCAAAAAGTGCTCACTACCTCATCTACCCCATTGCATGACTCATTTGTCCATATTTCCTACCATATTTGCCTCCAAAACCTTAAAAACCCATTAAAAAGCCTCCAAAAGGCAAAAAAAACCCCTTTTCCCCCCGAAAAATACTCCAAAATTCCTCCAAAATAGCAAAAACCCTTTAAAAAGGAATAAAAAATACAAAAAAGAGGAAAAAGAGGGAGAAAGGAAGCAAAAAACCCTATACAGCTGACCTAAACCATATGGTTCCCAAAACCATGGGCCAGCACTCCACCACTAAAAACCTATAAATAGGTGATGGAGGCCCCTCATTTCATATCCACAATCATCCATATCCTTACTCTGCCAAAATCACTCCTAAAACCCTAGCTCACCCTTGAGCTACTTTCACACTTGAGTGCCCCTTTGGCCCATTTCCAAAACCCTTTGGAGAAAGAGAAAGGAGCAAAACTGGAAGCTTGGAAGCAACCCTCTTGGACTGCTGCAAAGGCTTTACCAACCTTCACATTGGAGGTATAATCAATACACAAACCCTTTTTATTATCTTGTCTTTTTTGTTTTATGCACATGCTTAGAGTAGTTACTATTTTACTGTACTATATTTCATTTACTATTTTTCTAAACTGCTACTAAGAAGTCCCTTCTCCTTAGTAGGTGCTCATTTGCACAAGCTAGGGTGAAAACCCTAGCTATAGTTTTGGCGACTCCCCTTGTGTTCCTTTGAATTTCTGGTTATAGTTTTAAAGCTTTAAACGTTTTTAATTTTCTGCAATATTTTTCTATTTTTTCCTTTCGGCTGTCGTCAACCGCGTATTTTGCTCCCCGCAGTTGTGTTCCGACTGCGGCTTTCAGGCATTTACCTATGATCTAACTGCGGCTCTCAGACTATTTCTGGTGATCTACCGGTAGTTTCCAGTCTGTTACCTATGATCTGACCGTGGCTATTAGCTTGTTTCGTGCGGTCCGACTACGGCTGTTAACCCATTTTTCCGTGGGCCGCTTGCGGCTTTCAGCCATTTTACTGCAACCTGCCTGCGTCTTTCGGTCTTTTTCCCGCATCCCGCTTGTGGCTTTCAGCCATTTTACTGCAACCCGCCGGTGTCTTTCGGCCTTTTTCCTGCATCCTGCTTGCGGTTTTCAGCCATTTTCCTGCAACCCGCCTGCGTCTTTCGGCCTTCTTCCCATGTCCCGCCTGTGGCTTTCAGCCATTTTCCTGCAACCCGCCTGTGACTTTCGACCTTTTTCCCGCGGTCCTCCTGTGTCTTTCGGCAAAAATCTCGCAACCCGTCCGCGATTGTTGCGCTGTTTCCCGCGGTCCGACTGCTCAGATTTGCCACAGACTCGCGGTCTGTTTTCTGCACTTTTTTCACTGTTTTGAACCCAACACTTTGCTGCAATATTTTTTGCACCTGCACAGCCATCTGTCCTATCTGCAGCCATACTTCCCTACAACCTTTTTTCTGCAGTATTATTTCTGTTCCATTTATAGAATATTTTTTAAAAATTTCAGCATTTTAATTGAAAAGAGAAAATTTTGCATTTCAAAGTTTAAATTTTGTATTGTTATTTTTAGTTAGAAAGTTGCCCACCCCGTGGCACTTTTACTTGGGTTCATCATCTCACACGCACACACTCTGTCACATAATTCAAGTGAGCCCTAAAATACTACTTAACACAACCAACATTCTAACCCCACTTGGCGAACACATAAGAATTTTTTTAGTTAGGTAGGATCGGGGGGATAGGCATCCAAATAACACCCCTCGGTTGCTTACACTTGAGACATAGCTGTTGTCCATTAGGGAACCAAAATCCCATAGTATTATTTGACATGGTTTGAAACCAATTTATTGGGAAGGCCTCTCCCCTAGGAGGGTTGAAGTTTCCAAACTGGTTCCGGAAGCCTGAGTGGAATACCGTAATCCATTTAGTAACCGAAGGATACCTTTTGCAGTTCTCAGTGTATCACCCGTATGGAGATACAGCGGCGATAGAACCAAATGGCAGATTCACCCAACCGAACGTGTCATGAACGAGGTATCTTAGTTGCTTTTCTTCTAGGATTAACTACCCAGTGTCCCTCCCGGTAGGGGGATATCTTTAGCCACTTGGCTCTACTATCCATATTATCTGGCTTGGATTTCATCACCTTGCAGAGGATATGTCTAGTTGAGTCAGAATACTATTTAGCTAGGTGTTTGCATGCTCCCTTACCTCCTTTTGGTCTAGCGAGTCCACTATTTTTATTTTCTAGGAAACCTTCTGCTTGTTGGCATTCTGACCATTTCTATTGATACTCCACTTATTGTAGGACAGCTGTTACAGTAAGTGTTTTGAGTTGGTTGTTGGCCTGAGTGCCATATTTTTTGCACTCCTTCTGCACACTCGGTTGCATTAGGGTTTTTGAGCTATTTTTCACTCAACACAACCCCCAGATACTTGACACCATCTATCACCATTGAGTCCCCGAGACATTCTCGGTGCCTCCGGGGTGAGCCCCCACAGCAAGGTTCACTTGACATCACCCGTCATAGACATAGATCTTCATCACTTGATACCACTCATCATAGATATCGAGCTTTGTCACTTGACTCCACTCGTCAACGGCATAGAAATCCGTCACCCAATCTAGACGCCCCTTATTTTACCTCTGATTCTGAGGCAGAGTCCGAGAACCCCACTTACACTGCACCAACTAGCCCCATGGCTAGCGTGACTTCCACCCCTTTCTTTGTAGGGAACATTGGTGGAGCATCCACCACCACACCAGCTACCACACCTGCTTTGGGTATGCCCTTGATGGGGCCCACATCTACCATTCCAGTCACTATACCCATTCTAGTAGCTGGCATACCTATCCCCACTCCATCAGTGACTCACACTAACCTTGGCGGTGCAGGACCGTCCCATACCACTTTTGTTCCTCCACTTGGGGGCAACATCCCAAACCCAGCCCCTCCACTTGGGGGCATTGGCCCCAACATGGTCACAACCGATAGTATGTCACATCATTCTACTAGTTTGCCATTCATGGCTAGTCTCAACCTTCCTGACCTAGCTAGACTGACTAACGATCCCATCAGACATGACCCTGCGTAGCCTCACATGCCCACCAAGCTCCCCTCCGACATCCCTAAGTTTGAGGGCAGGGCAAGTGAGGACCCCCAGAACCATATTATGTCTTTCCATCTATGGTGTTCCTCCAACTCGATAGTGGACAACTCTGTCCACCTCCGTCTGTTACAGCGCACCCTCATTGGCTCTGCAGCTAAGTGGTACATTCCGCAGCCCCATGGGACCCATGCCACCTTTACCTCCCTTGTCTCGACTTTCCTGCAGTTCTTTTAGTTACCTATCCGCTATGACACGGGATTTGAGATCCTACTGTCTTGCAGATAGAACACGGCTACCCACATCACTGACCACATTCATGAGTGGCGTCGACACCACAGCCTCTGCAAAATCAAGTTAGACGACCGTATTTTCTTAGATTGGTTTCTAAAATCCCTCCTTCCTGTCATTGCCAAGGATGTGGCATCCGAATGACCCCAGTCTGAAGAAGAGGCCATCCTCAAAGCCCAGTAATTTGACCTCATTTACACCCAGTCGGGTTATCTGTATTCCATCATACCTGATGCCCCTCACGGTGATTTCTCCCTACACGATGCACAAGGGGCATCCCATGCCACAGATGGCATCATTGGCCGTATTGCCTCGCATCCCCAACCCTTTTCCATAGCACGTCCTAGCCATGGCACCGACCTTTCGCGGGCTACATCTCAGTCCAAAGAAACCAATTCGTATTCTCCCATGGCACATCACCACCATTCCCACGGACCCTCCTGTCCACCTCAGTGCTTTGGTCATGCATCCCCCGCGTACGCCCCCATGGTCGTACTCAGCCATATTACCACGCACAGGCTGCACCAGCTCCTGTGTCCTCTCAAACCCAACCTGCTTATTACCCGCCACAGGCAGCCCCTACGGCAAACCCACAACCCATTCCACAGACATATCAGCAACCCCCACAAGGTTCAACACCTGCACAACCTCCACCTACTTATTATCCACCGCAGCCTGCTCCCGCACCTACACAACCCCAGAACCCACCTGCTACCCAAGGGCAAGTGTACGCCCAACAGAATCCGCAGCAGAACCAAAATAACCAACGCCAACAGGGCCAGTAAAACTGTGGCAAAGTCCGTAACCATGGGAATAACCCCCTCCAGACCAAGGTGGTCAACCTCCTAGTCCCCCAAACAACAATAATGCGGCACCTACCAACCAGAACCCTGATCGGCTGCCCAAGTAGGCCAAAAATCCTAATTTGCAAACAAACCATCCTTGTTCTATTTGCGGGGTCTATGGCCACTACACACATGCTGGCCCACATTTGGAGCGAGCTCGGCAACTCTGGACTGATGATTCCCATCACCAAGGGCACACGGCTCCTCAGGTGCCACCCAACCCCCCACCACCTCAGCATCAACCTTTGGTGCTACAAAACCCCTTACCAACCCAAGGCGTAGCGAACACTCAGCCGTTGGCTCCCCCTCAAGGCAATGTGCCACCACAACAACAGATCACTTATGCCGCTCCTGATCAACCCATGTTAGACTCAGGTACCCACCACTTGTTAATGATGTCATCCACCGATGTCAACCTCCAAACTCATCGAAACTAATATGGCTCCACCCCTGAAGCCTCTCCCACCGACAAAAACACTAACACTCATCCCACTGATCAGACATTACATATACCTCCGGCTCCACTAGATGGCGCCTCCAAAGCACCTCACTTCCCACTTCGTCGCATCAACAATAATCCTAATGCTCGCGCTGTGTCAAATTACAACATTGTAGATGACTTAGCCTAGTCTCCCGCAACCAAGTCTGCGTTAGAAGTCTTAAAAAACTATCCTTCACAGCGCAAGACTTTGCTCTCCACCATTGGTTCTATTGACCTAAATGATTCACGACTGATGGCCTTCGATTTGGGCCAGTCTGAACCACGCCTGCCTTCCACTTTAGCGTTCCAAGTATCTATTTCCGTTCGGAATCTTGTCATCCATCGGTGCATTGTTGATGAAGGTTCCTCTACATGTGTTATGTCCACATTCATTTGGCAGAATTTGGGATCCCCTACTCTCCAGCAGTCCACCACTGCGTTGCGAGCCTACAACGTCCGTTCGGCTCAACCCCAAGGTCTCTTAGCTAATGTCCCCATCTAGTTGGCTGGAAAAACCGTGCTCATTGACATAGAGGTCATCAATGCCCAACTTGGTTATAACCTCTTACTTGGTCGCAGCTACATGTATGCCATGCAGAAAGTTGCCTCATCTGTTTTTCGTACCATGATGTTCCCCCATGATGGACGCATGGTCAAGGTTGATCAACTCACCTATTATGATCCCAATGCCCTCGCTGCACCCGAAAATGTTCTCCCCATGGTTGAACAACCTGTTTGTGGTGCAACTACCTCGTTTGTTTCCTCTGTGGCACCCAGAGTTTACTCAGATACACCGATGACCTCAACATTCCAATCCATTCCACCCCCGTCACCCATGCCCAAATTATCTAACCTATGTACCCTTTCCCACAATACACAAACACCCAACAATCAACCGCCCTTGTTACCCAAACCACCATTGGTACCTAGTCACACTGGTGTTACACCAATCCACACAATCCCCTTCCTATTCCCTCCCTCGGGCGTAGTAACCGCCCTGGTTATGGCTACTCTCAGCCTCCTCGGATTAACCTTAGGATTACCTATGTGGTATATTTCACCTTCCATTCCCCTACTGACACCAAATGTCATCCTACAACCGGTGCAACCCATTGCCACTACTAGTCAACCACCTCCCGGTGTCACTACCCCTTCGTCATCTACAAATCCCCCCCCTCTTATCAAGCACACTGGGGGCAGAAGCCCACAACCATACACTACTGTACCCCTGCCAAAAACAGTTAAAAACCCCCTTGTGTTTCGTGCTCCTTCCAAATGCTCGTTGTGTGATGAGTTAGGCCATCCGACTCATCAATGTCCACAATTACTTGCATTACAGGAACACATGCAAATGCTTGACGATGACCCCAACATCCCGGTTGTCGAACTCGATCCAACCCCTAAGCCTCGTGATAAATCACTGCATACCAACCACCCTTGTGCAATATGTGGTATTTAAGGACATTACTCACATCACTGTCCTGATCTCCCAGATTATAGAGCAGCTCTCTACGAGATGAATAATTTGGAGCTTGAGATGGCACCCCCCACAATTGAGGAGATCCACCCCCCCGTATCACCCTCACTTGGAGAGATTAAAACCATTTATATGATCTCTTCAACTACCACTCCCTCATCAACCGATTTGACAACTCAAAGTTTCCGCAATGATGAGGAGATTCTAGAGGCTCTCACTGCCCCGGATTATCCCTGGGAAGACATGCACCATCATTCTTATTTCTTCCCAAAAGAATCCTCCTCCACCACAGCTACCCAATTTGTGGTTGAGTCCAAAGATTTCCTTCCCACCAAAGTTGACTGGTTTAAGGATCCCATTCCTACTCTTGATGCCTTTGAGGAGGGTAACATGGCCAACATCTCACCTGTAATCCACATCGATATCTCTAACCCACCTGGTGCTCTTGAAATCATTACATTAGGAGCCTCCTGCAGTGAGTATGAGATTGGAGAGTACAAATTTTTTTTCCAAGAGTTCCGTGATGTCATTGCCTGGTCCTATACAGAAATGCCTAGTCTATACCCCGCTATTATAGAGCACCACATTGACACATGGCCAGATGTACCCCCCATTCGCCAGAAACAATGGCCCATTCATCCCTCAAAGCTCCCCGTTGTTAAAGTAGAGATTGAGAAACTTCGCAAGGTAGGATTCATTTATCCTATTGCATATAGCACTTGGGATTCAAACCCCATCCCTGTTAATAAGAAACAAGGCACTATCCGAGTATTTACTGACTTCCGCAATTTAAACCGAGCCTGTCCCAAAGACAACTTCCCCACGCCATTTATTGACCAACTCATCGATGCGTCTGCAGGGCATGAAGTCCTATCTTTCTTGGATGGTTTTTCCGGATACAACCAGATTCAGATCCTTAAGGAGGATCAGTACAAGACTGCCTTTACCACCCCATGGGGCACCTTCGCCTATCGCGTCATGCCTTTCGGCCTCAAAAATGCTGGTGCCACCTTCCAGCTGGCCATGACCTATTGTTTTCACGACTTGGTCCATATCCTGCTAGTCTATCTTGACGACCTTACAACTCGTTCCCAGAAACGATCAGACCACCTTAACAACCTCCGGCAAGTCTTTCTGCGTTGTTGCAAATATCAAATCCGCTTGAACCCACACAAGTGTGTCTTTTGCGTTCCGGCAGGCCAGTTGTTGGGTTTCATTGTTTCCTAGAAAGGAATTGCTGTGGATCCCCTATAAGTCCAAGCCATCATAGACCTTCCCTCTCCTCGCATGCTCCGGTAGCTCCAGAGTTTGCAGGGGCGATCCAATTTCCTCCATCGCTTCGTTCCTGATTATGCCACCACCGTTCATGGTTTCATACACCTGCTTCGTACCCACATACCCTTTGCTTGGGATGAGCAAGCAGAAGCTGCATTCGAAGCCCTTAAGAAAGCTCTCACACAAGCCCCTTTGATCTCCCCTCTGGATTCTCTCAGGACTTCATCCTTTACGTCTCGGCATCCGATTATGCCGTGTCCGGAGTCCTTATTAAAGAAGATGCCGCTCGCCAGGAGCATGTCATTTATTACGTCAGCCAGACCTTGTTTGGACCACCCCTACGTTACCCATATGAGGAAAGACTAGCCCTTGCTGTGGTCTTTTCCATCCAAAAATTGCAACACTACATTTTACTCAGTCATACCACAGTTGTCACCGACTCCAACCCCATGGTCTATCTCTTAAACCGGCGGCTCCTGCAAGGTCGCGTTGCTAAATGGGTAATTGTCCTCCAAGAATATGACCTCACTTTCAAAACCCCTAAGAGAACTAAAGCCCTCGCGCTTGCCCAGCTCATCACTGACCTCCCCTCCCTTCTGCCATCCCCACAAATCTCCGATGAGTTACTCGACAATCACTTGTTCATCATCTCATCTGATGACCCATGGTACTGTGATATTTTTTTATACCTTTGCACGCAGAAGTTCTGACCCAACATAAGTCATGATGGACGTCATTGTATCAATCACCAGGCCTCTTGATATCTCCTCTTAGGCGATGTCCTTTACCGGCGAGGGGTTGACATGATTCTCCATCGTTGTCTTACACATGCGGAAGCCGAACACGTCCTTAATGACTATCATAACGGTTCCTGCGGCGGACATTTCTCTGGAATGGCCACCACCCAAAAGGTCATCCACGTCGGATACTTCTGGCCCACACTCTTTATCGACTACATCATAGCGGTCAAACATTACCATAATTGCCAACTTTTTTCCCCCAAGGCCCGGACACCACCCACTCCGTTACACCCAGTCGTCACCTTTGGCCCCTTTTGTAAGTGGGCCATCGACTTCATGGAATGTAAACCCTCATCCGCCAACGGCCATAAGTACATCATTGTCGCCATCGACTACTTCACCAAATGGGTTGAAGCCATGCCCACCTTCAATTGTAAAGCTGACACCGCTACCCGTTTCTTTTTTAACCATGTTATCACTCTATTCGGGGTCCCCAAACAGTTGGTCTCAGACCATGGTTCACACTTCGAAGATTCCCTTTGGCGTGAGTTATCCACCCTACTGAAGTTCAAACATCAGTATTCCTCTTCTTACTACCCCCAAGGGAACGGCCAAGTAGAGGCCATTAACAAAATTTTAAAAACCATCCTCCAACGCACTATTCATCGGCATAAGTCCAATTGGCACCACATGCTACTTGTCTCCCAACTCAACAACTACTACTAGGTGCGTGATCCCTGCCTCTTTAGAAAATTCTTGCGCACAAAACAACTCAGTCGACAATTTGAATCCATCACATTCACCCATGTCCCAAGGGCTCAGAATAGTGTCACAGATCAAATGGCTAACAACATCCTAGATTGGCACATCAATCACACCATGTAAAACCTCCATCATGCATCATCATCCCATAACATCTCATCAAAAATATATAAAAATCCAAAAAGATTGCCAGGGGCATCCACGTGCCTATCATCACATAAACATTTGCATCCATGTGCAATAACATAAAACACATTACTATACAGGGGCATCCACGTGCCTAATCCTACATACATCATGTTGAATAAATACACAAGGGGCATCCATGTGCCCATCATCCTACACTACTTGCATCGATGTGCAGTACAAACATATAACAAACCATAAGCGCATCCACATGCGTACACTAAATCATCATCGCAAAAATGTGCATCCATGTGCATATATATATATCAAAACATAAACGTCAATATGTTACACATGTCCTGAGTACCCCGTACTCAGCTATACAAAAAAATATCTATACATCAATATGCCTCATAGAATACATGCCGTAGCTACAAAATCGGGGGGGGGAGTCCCCTGCACTCCCTACTGAGAGTCATACCCTCTTTCACTGCCTACATCAGCTTCCTCTGAGTCCTCACCCCGCTCCTCCTCCGACAGCCCCTCATCCCCTGTCGACTCCTGTGCCCGACCCCTATCCGCCAAAATAGACACCCGGATCGCGATGGATCGGAACTCCTGTGGTGCCTTCAGACAATCCTGAATCACCTCCGGATCCATGTCCCACCACCCATCATCAGTCACTCCAACCAGCAACCGATCCAAAAGCATCCGTACGGACTCCAGAGTGCCCTCAACGTCCCGTCGACACACCTCTCCTCGGCCTGGCAGGGCTGGTACCGCCACATGCCCCCTGCGCACTACATGTCCCGGTGGTGGTCTCGGGCCAACATCTGCAGATCATACATCAGTCAGTAACATCATACCAACATCTTAAACCTATCATACACAAAAATTGACATGAACAACAATCAAGCAAATCAATAGATACCATCTGGTCCCCACGCTTTATCTGGCAGCCATGGTGCCTATGGATCCCTGGTGTAGTCCATATCTTTGTATGGATAACCATCCAGTGTCAGCGACATCTGCAACCACTGAAGGTATACCTCCTGGGTGAAGTATCTCCCAACCTCACCGCCACCCCGTCGGTGCATCATCTCTCCCCACCGCACCATGCGCGGCTCCCTACATCCTCCCGCCCTGACCGGCACCCGTGGCCGTAGTGTAGGTACCCGCTCCATGAAGAAGGCATAAAGAAAGGATCCATAATAGAATCCCTTGCCAAATTCCTTCATCGATGTCAGCTGCCGCTGAACACAAGTGAGGAACATCTAGCCCCAGGCATAATATACACCATCCAACACCCGCTCCACCAGTTGCATATGGCCCCCGGACACCTTCTCAGGTGATTGGGACCCCAAAACACAAACCACGCACGCCGCAATTTCCTGTACTCTTGGCTCCTACAGGTCCACCACCCGGAGTGCATTCCTCTACACCCTAGCCTCCGGAACGCAGTACCGCTCCAACATATCCTCCATATCCACATCTGCTGATACTCGTGGCTGCGTATCAGCCACCCTATCCAGACAGGGCAACCCCGTCAAGAAGTATACATCTCCGAGGGTGAGTTCCACCCTCTCTCCCTGCACCCTGAATGCATGAATGTCCGGCTCCCAAAATCTCACTAATCGGTTCAGCAGTAGTGCTGCTGAACACATCATAGGCACCTGTGCGAACCTCAACAGCTCGCACAACCCCAATGTAGACCGCACATGCCGATCCCTCCGGATGACATCCACTATGTCATCTGGGACATCCCACTCTAGCCAAAGCACCAACGGCATCCTGTCAATCACACAAGGCAAACTCATCAGACTCATGTCAAAGAAGTAACCCTTCCCCCCCCGGGGAAACCCTAACAGCTCGGTCCTAATCGCGGCTTTAGGGCCCCTTGCAGCGGTTTCTGACCGCGGCTATCAGGGTTACAGTCGCGGTATGGGGTCATGCCTGTAGGAGCCGAACTCACGGTCCCGAACCGCGAGTCTAGGCTCGAAACTCGCGTTACCAGACCGCGTATTTTGACCCAAAACTCGCGGTCCCCGTTTGTGTGATTTTCCATGGAACCTGCAGTCCTTGACCGCGGTTCCACCCCACAAACCCGCGGTCCACCCGATGTGGACCGTACAAAAACTCCCCTGGGACCCACTACCCCCCCCCGAACCCAATGAAAATGCAGGTATGAGTTTATCGGAATACCTATAACTCCTGGATCTGAAAACGGCCAGTCAAATCGTCCAGAAACACCAACTCAGCTCTGGTCCACTCTGATCACTAGTCAAAGTAAACAAGTCCAAATGACACTTGTCATGTTGGACCCACTTACTATTTATATTCCGTTGACGTTTTCTTGTTTTGGCCATTCTAAACCCATGCGGATTCCATTTTTCGAACTGTTTCCACCACTAGAATCAGCACGACAAGACCGTCATGATGGTCAACTTGTTTTCTTATTTTTTCTCCATCGTTTTTTGAGCATTTTTTTTTTAGACACCACTAGTCACCTCGATTTTTGTGCCACTTCGGTTGCTCTCCATGTTTGATATATTTTATATCATCGGATTCATTTTTCCGAGCCCATGATGATGCTTGAGATCATTTCTTGCTCTCACCCCCACATTTTTTGGGTATTTTTTCCAAAATGCCCCCTGTCGCTTCGGTTTGCATGCCACTTCGACCGTTCTCCGTTTTTGACACTTTTTATATCGCCGGATTCATTTTCCCGAGCTCGTGATAATCCTTGAGGTAATTTCTTGCTCTCACCAGGTACAGTTTCAACATTGTGTCCCGACACCTTGCTGCCTCGGTTTGCATGCCACATCGGCCGCCATCGGATTGTTCCTCCTTTTTACATGAGCCATTCACTCCTTTCATATTGCAATTATTTCGTTATTTTGCCACCATTCATTATCCCGCAAGGAGGCCCACCAGTGTTCCCCCCTTCCCTCGTTCTTGGTCATCATCAATGTTCCTTGATTGAGCACTTCCTACTTGTCTGGCCATTCCTTTTGTTTGGTATAATTTTATCCCTTTTTCAGGACAGACAAGTCCCTTATGAAAAAGGCACTTAGGGAGTTTCTGTTAAGCTCTTTTATGACTCCTAAAACAATGAAAAGATCGCCGAGCAATCTTGCTTCCTTTCATGCTCGTTAAAGTACCTGAAAGGGCGTCTATCTCGTATAAGTTTAACCCTTTTCTGGACCTGGTAGACTAATTACGAAAAAGGAATACTCTAGTCACACCGGCTAGAAGAGTTCTTCATTGCATCCTTTTATGCTTCTTCGGGCCTTGGAGACTAACACATGAAAAAGCACCCCCCTGGAGTCTTCTTATCACTTTTAGACTCTCTAAAATTGAAAGCAACCACGAGCATGCACCATGATGGGCTCGTACAAATCCACATGATGGTACCATTCCATTATTTCAGAGTCTTCTTATCGCTTTCAGACTCCTTAAAATTGAAAGCAATCACGAGCATGAACTGTCCTGGGCTCATATAAATCCACATGACAATACCATTTTACACACACTTCTTCTAGTTCCTTAACCCGTGAAGAAGTCCCCCCGTGCCTCTTGGCACTATGATCGATCATCTCGGCAGCACCCCTAATCAGGTCTCCTTTGTTCAGAGTATTCTGTAGTCTCCTACCATTTTACACCAGCTTGAGTATCACTCATCCCAGTCACTATCCTTGATCCATTACAGCTATGATCAATTTCCCACCAGTCAGTTTCATATGCTGCCCGATCATCCTCGCCATCATACTCTGAACAAAGGAAGTTTGAGTCCACCCACTCTACTTGCCCAGTTATCCCCCACAATATGATATTCATACCATCAATACTCTCACACTTTGATTCTCCACCTCGCGCTCCTATCAAGGAAACATCATTGCCTTGCTAGTTGTAGGTCTCCCTCTGTCGACGACAACCCCTCTATTCCAGAGGATAGACCCAGAGTTCCCTGTGCCTTGGACCCATCACCATCTGTGGTGAGTGCCTATGGACCATTTTGAGAGGAGTCATCATTTCCTCTCCGAGTGGTTGTTTCTCACATGCTCGACTTCAACACCTTGATCGCATCATTGAGAATCGCGCAGGGTTTATATCCCTTCAGTTATTGGTCGAAGACCCCGGATTTCACCCGACTCTAGCACATTGGTGAGTCACTTCGGAATGCCCAGTTATATGTTCCCGTGGATGTCCGGGTTGCGTTGGCGATTGTATTCGGAAGAAATCCAGTTATATGCTTCCTTGAGTACCCAGTTCAATTCCAGTTCAGTGTACCATTGAGAGTATGACTCCCCATCACTATGATCCAGCAGCTCGTCACTTCCTTTGGTACCACACTCAGTAGCACTGTAGTTATTCCATTGTACCAGTTCTTTAGCTCCAACATGGTCAGCCCAATAGTATGTACCAGATTTGTGTCCCCTCCGGACCCTTTTGATGTACACAGTGGTTCTCTATGTATCTTGCAGGTCCCCCTTTTTTTGGGCCTCACAGTTATTTTTGTATGTATCTTGATACAAGCATGGGTATGCCCGCCTCGTCCATATATTGAGGTTCTTCTTCATTCATTATTTGAGGCCATGTATATTTCAGGTCCCCATCTTTTGGACCCCATTGTTATTATTGTTCTATATCTTGATACGAGCATGGGAATGCCCGCCTCGTCCATATGTTTAGAGTTTTCCTCATTCATTATTGAGGTCATGTATTTTCAGTTTTTGCAGTTTGTTCGGGACCGTTGTTCCAAGCTCTAGTTCGTTTCTTCTCCTCTCCACACCCCAGGAAAATCATAAAAGACTTATGATGTCTATCGGCCATACGATGAGCTCCTGCCCTCACACATCAGGGGGCAATCTGTTAACACCCAAAAAGTGCTCACTACCTCATCTACCCTATTGCATGACTCATTTGTCCATATTTCCTACCATATTTTTCTCCAAAACCTTAAAAACCCATTAAAAAGCCTCCAAAAGGCCAAAAAACCATTAAAAAAGCCTCCAAAAGGCCAAAAACCCCTTTTCCCCCCCAAAATACTCCAAAATTCCTCCAAAATAGCAAAAACCCTTTAAAAGGGGAATAAAAAATACAAAAAAGAGGAAAAAGAGGGAGAAAGGAAGCAAAAACCCTATACAACTGACCTAAACCATATGGTGCCCAAAACCATGGGCCAGCACTCCACCACTAAAAACCTATAAATAGGTGATGGAGGCCCCTCATTTCATATCCACAATCATCCATATCCTTACTCTACCAAAATCATTCCTGAAACCCTAGCTCACCCTTGAGCTACTTTCACACTTGAGTGCCCCTTTGGCCCATTTCCAAAACCCTTTGGAGAAAGAGAAAGGAGCAAAACTGGAAGCTTGGAAGCAACCCTCTTGGACTGCTGCAAAGGCTTCACCAACCTTCACATTGGAGGTATAATCAATACAAAAACCCTTTTTATTATCTTGTCTTTTTTGTTTTATGCACATGCTTAGAGTAGTTACTATTTTACTGTACTGTCTTTCATTTACTGTTTTTCTGAACTACTACTAAGGAGTCCATTCTCCTTAGTAGGTGCTCATTTGCACAAGCTAGGGTGAAAACCCTAGCTACAGATATATTGAGAATCTTCTAGGCACAACTGAATATAGTGTCAAGTGGGGGAGGCTTCACAAACTCTTGAATATGCTGAGTCCTTGGTCTCTCCCATGTTCTCTTTCAGCAGGTTGAATGAACTCAGATTTTGGGGCTGCTTCCTTCTCGTTGAACTTCCACATGTGAAATAAATCAGGAAAGCATGCCAAGAACTTCAAAGAGTTGGGAAAAAATTGCATGTGCCAAAGGATATACACGGACATGTAGTGCTGGGGGAAACCGAATAGGTACATGATAATGCTTTTGAATATTTACAACATGTGTTAACTTCTCAAATATCCCAAATCTCTGGATGCATATACTTTGATATTCATGAATATTTTCCGAATCACTGCAAAAGAATCGTTGAATCTATAGAGTTTGCATTCTATGCATCTTCTTTAATTCAAAGCATTCCTTAACGTGAAGCTACTTGAATGCTTACTGAACTGGTTCATGGGGACAAGTTTAGTTTTCATGATTAGACTGTTGGAGGCCTGTTTTTTACAGGTTATCAACCTTTTCTTTTATTGATGTTGGACTACATGCCTAGATGAGAAATTCTACAGGTTATCCTTTTGAATATAGATCTCAATTACAGAACTGAGGAAACCCAAATTTTGGGGATGGTTGCTTCTGATTTAGTTTTCCAGTGAAAGTTAACAAACATGTTATATGGATAAACTGGAAAAGGCCAAGAGGAAAAGATCAAATTGCAGCATTTATGAATATGCAATAAGAAAATATTTAAATAGCTATAATATTATAAACTTAATTAGCTTGGCTTGCTCAACAACATGTAGGTGACGATACTCATTCTCCCTTGTCAGTGGTATAATATTGAAAATGTTAATGAAATAACAAATAAAATGGCAATGCGAGTGTTTAAACTTTAATCTATTTTTCATTTAGACCTTCTTGGTGTGTGTGTGGGTGGATGCCATTAGCATGGTAGAATAAAGTGAAACCATGTCATTTTGTAAAGGAACACCAACAAAGACCTAATATGGACACAGCGGTCCATTTGATGAGGCTATGTTTATGGAAAAAAACAGAAACAAAGATACTTGTAGAAGAAAAGCGAAAACCAGGAAAAATATCTTCATAAAAAGCACATTTGAAACCAACTTTAAGAAGTAAACATAAACATGTTTCTGTTATCGATTATAATCATAGAAATGGAGGGACTCAGTTTTACAAAGTTGAAAGATAACTATTTCTAAATTTTAAGAGGTAATGTCATGCTCTAATTTTGACAGAGAACTATGGAATCTGGATGTTGTTATGCACATTATTGGTGTTGTTGTACCAAGCCAGTTCATCTTCTGTTAGCCCATCCTGCTATGGCACCAATGGGCCAAAACATGGCCCATGCAAATCGTATGGCCTTAGTGGAAAAGATGGGATGGAGGATCCTCCATGAATGAAAAGAAGTTTGAAACATTTTGAAGCTTTGTGTTGACAATGGCACATGCCTCTTCATAAGGAAGATGACCTTGCCTAATGAGTGCAATGTTCAAAACATGATTTTAAAGAGCTTATCATGATCATGAATTTCTAAACAGCAACCAACTCCTTTGACAAGGAACCAACAATTGGTTTGACAGTGATTGGCTGTACGGTTTAGAAAATGTAGTATATAAATTGATATTCCTACTCAATTCCTTAAAAGTCATTAACAAGCTCATACAAAAAGTAGCAGTCAAGCAGAATCATACAGTTACAACTCATTGGTCACAATACAATGAATTGTTTAATTGCAAAGTTAACAGACCTTACTTGGATAATGACTCGGTGAGGCTAAAGAGGAAGTGTTGACTTGGACTTGGCAAAAAAGTAAAAACTCAGGAGTTGACTCAGGGAATAAAAAATATACTAATTTCCAAAAGAAAAGGTATTTATTAATATGAAAGTTTACAATCTTCATATGCAACATTTCAATAATAACTCTTTACAATGCACATAGATGATACTGTATATTATAAGCACCATGTATTCTTGACACTTCACTGGTCTGTGACTTTGTTGGTTGTTTTATCTGAAAACAGGTCAGAGAAACAAGCACAATGAGTGAATTTTGTCTTAATTAGACAACTGACTGATTTTGAGTGGCAGAGTCAATATAGCTTGCATTTGGGATCTTACCTTTAATTTAAGGATGGGGATGCAACAATCTGGCATCATGGACTTTGTTCCACTTTAAACTTGTAAGTACTAACATCTGATGATCTTTCCACATCATCACTCTTTACTTCCTTATGGCTGGCCAGAAAAATTCCCTCCACACAGCTGAAAGGGTGTGCTGGTAACCTGGGTCCTGCTCTATTGGCATCTTCTAACACACTTGAAGATCTAGTTCTTGGCAAAACTCTGCAGAAAATAAGTTACTTATTAGACATTTTGTGGCTATATACTATATAGTCCACAGGTTCATTCTTTAAAAGTTGGTTTAGGAGGAGTGTGGTATGCCCTTAAAAATTTACAAGTATCGAAAAAAGCCAAAATTAGTTTCAGTGACATTATATCATGCAGTGTGAAAATACCAATTGCTTGCTATAATACTTCAACAAACTTCAAGCTTTCAGTGTCATATCTTGAGAGTGCATTGCTAATATGTATAGACTGCCAGCAATTACTGGTTTTGTTTGATTTCCTCAAGGATTGTACATCTAGATACTCGTTCTCCTTAGCTACAAGCATGGTTGATTTATTTATCTCATGGATCTAAGAGCCATAGTAATAAGAAAAATGTGGCAAAAGAGGTTTATAATTCTCAACAGACCAAAATGTCAATACTTTATTCTAGCCATTAAGCCTCATTGCAACATAAAAGTTTAAAACATATGACTATCTTGATGCCTAATAAAAGGTATGGTTATGTATTTATCAAATTTTGATCTCTATCAAAATGCTATTGGTGTTCTTCTTGTAATTGCTTGAAAGAAGCACACCCCAAAGGAGTGCACTTCCTTTGGTTTGGTGGCCAAGTTTGAGGGTTAGCTATTCCATTGAAATTGCTAAAGTCTTGCACCTGGTCTCATCTTGTAGAAACTCATACCGTATGGTTAGGACGAGTGGTAGAATGTAGTGAAAATGGAACCCTCGTGGACTACTGTGTAATATTATGCTGACCTCACCAGAGAACTAATGCTTCATGGCCAAATTGCTATAGACTTTAAATAAAAATCCCATTGATTTAAGAAGAATTAATATATTCTTGCTAAGTATGACTATATATATTGATAAAACTATAAGCAATAGCTGCTTATTGTAAGTTAGTTAAGAACCAACACGAACTCACCTGCACTCTAGTTAAACAAACCGTGAATCATATGAAATGGACAAACTACGCTTCAAGCATTTCTATTCTATGTAGTAGTTGTTTAGTCAATGATATCAATAAGAAAAGAAAATGATACTTCCTTATAACTATATCAATGGTTTGTTGCAAGTAAAACCCCCAAGGCAGGTAGGTGAGTTAGTGGTTGACAGGTATTTTGCATGTGGATCTTTTGAGGGGGAAAGCCAGGGCTATCCTAGTTCTTGTGGTGCTGGAGGAGTGTTGTTTCTGAATGAAGGGGTTAGATTCAAATTTGAACTAAGGCTAGGAAGAGGCAGCAGTGGTTTGGCTGAGCTTCAAGCCTTAAAATCCTTGCTAAATCTGGCCATTGACAAGATTATCGACAGGCTGCATGTTTTTGGTGATTCAAAGTTCGTAATTAAATGGGAGTAGTAGGGCACTTTCATGATGAAAAATCTTGCCCTAAGACCAGGATCAGATCAATCAAGCTACTATCCAATTCCAGGAAATCAGGTTGCAACATGTTTATGAAAACTCAATACTTTAGCTGATAAACCGTCAAAGTCTATTATTAAATCTAAATTGAAGAACCGATGCTTGAAAACAGAGGGAGGACAGTGTTAACACCCAAAAATTGCTCACTAGCTCATTTCCTTATTCACATGACCCATTTGTCCACTTTTCCACCATTTGAGCCTCTAAAGCCATCAAAAGGTCACCAAAAGACCATAATACACCCCTTTTTCCCCTCAAAATGTATATTTTTTCTCAAAAAACACAAAAAACCCTAAAAAAGGGTCAAGAATTCTCAGAAATATTAAAAGGGAATAAAAATATTCAAAATATTCAAAAAATGATAAACGAGGGAAAAAGGTACCTAAACCATGTTGGTCAATAACATTGGTTTCCTCAAAACCATAATGGTGTTCCCCACCACCAAAAACTATAAAAATGTGGTAGGAGCTCCTCACTTTCCATCCATCCATCATCCTATCCTCATGTTGTCAAAATCTCTCATGAGTTCTTCACCATTGTAGCAATCTTGGAGAAGAGACCATTGGAGCCTGGAGCATCTCACCCTTGGAGTTGCTCAACACCACAAATCCTCACCATTTGAGGTATGATAATACAAAACATTCTTTTATTTCTTGTTCTTTCTATGAATCGTTTTTAGATTTATTTTTTATATGCACATGTTAGTTTAGATTTTGATTTAATTCATAATCATTTTTTCTTTCTATATTGAAACTGCTACCACATTGTTGATAGGTGCCCATTGCACAAAGCTTGGTTGCAAAACCAAGCCAACAGTTTTTGGCGACTCCGCTGGCTTCGAATTCTTAGATCTTGGTTTTTTGCTTTAGATCTTAGTTTTGTTAGTTCTAATCATTTTAATTCATAGATCTACCATCCTAGACAGCAGATCCATTGTTGTTCTAGATCTTGTCCCTTTCTATTGCCATTAACAGCCTGAAATTTCCATTTTTGGGTTCGTTTTTCGGCTTTCGCCTCGTGGCTTTTCTCCTGATAGTCGCGCGGCTCATCGCGACCTCACGGCCTTTTTCCGCGTGGTGCACCATGGCTTTGCGGCCATTTTATGCACTGCACATTGCGGCTTCGCAGACATTTTCCGCGCTGCACATCACGACTGTGTGACCAAAACCCGCGCTGCACATCACGGCTTCGCGGCCATTTGCCGCGCTGCACATCACGACTGTGCGGCCGAAACCCACGCTGCACATCGCGACTGTTTCCCCAAAACCCGTGATGCAGTTATTTTGAATTTGTCCAATTTTTTGAAAACTTTTTGCTGTATTTTTTGCCCATTTATCCTATTTTACAACATTATTTTTTTCTGCATTTTTACAACCATACTAAATCTTTTTCTATTTATATATGCTCCATAGAAGTCTTTTTAAAAAATTTCAGTAATTGAAATAAAGATTTTCTGCATTCTATTTAGATCAAAGGTTTTACTGTTTATACGTTCAATAGTTTGCCCAAGCAATTTTATAAGAGATCCATTTATTTCTTGAAATATTTATGTCATTTGCTTCCCTTTAAATTATTTCAAAGATCCATTCTTTTTGAATAGTTTTTTCAAGCATTTACATTTCAAAAAGCGCCTTTTTTTTTGCAAATTGGAAGCGTCTTTTCTTTCATTTGTAATCAATCGCCCAAGCGAGGCAAATCAATTTCAGTTTAAATATCACACTTGGACCCACTCTGCCACATAATTTAAACTGAGCCTTAAAATTTACCTTAACTCAACAAACTTTTAACCCCACTTGGCGAGCACTTAAAAGAATCTTATAGTTAGGTAGAATTGAGGGGATAGGTGTACCAATAACACCCCTCAATTATTTACAGTTGAGACATAGTGGTTGTCTTTAGGGTCCAAAAATCCCTTGTAATTTTGACACGGTTATCAACCAATTTATCGGGAAGGCCTCTCCCTTAGGAGGGTTGAAGTAGCCATACTGGTTCCCGAAGTTTGAGTGGAATACCGCAATCCATTCAGTAACCGAAGGATACCTTTTGAATTTCTCGTTGTACACCCAAATGGGGGTAAGGCGACGATAGAACCAAACTGTAGATTCACCCAACCGAACGTGTCATGAACGGGGTATCCTAGTTGCCACTCTTTAGGATTGTCTACCCGGTGTCCCTCCTGGTAGGGGGATATCTAGCCGTTGATTCAACACTCTATATTTTCTGACTTGGATTTCATCACCTTGTAGAGAATATCATTTGTTGACTCACAATACTTCTAGTTAGGTGTTTGCATGATCCAATACCCACCTTTGGTCTAGTAACACCACTTTTTTCTAGGAACTGTTTGAATTTTGGTATTCTGACCAATTTTGTTGCATCCCTCCACTTATTATAGCACAACTGCTATAATAAGTGCCTTTTGAGGTTGGTTGTTGGCCTGAGAGCCTTTATTTTTTCACTCCCCTCTTGCACTCACTGTTGCACTAGGGTTTCAAGTTTTTTACATCACCACCTTACACTGAAATTTTTAAATATTTCTCACCATTGAGAATTTAAGACTATCTCGCCGTCTTCAGGGTGAACCCCCTTAATTCGGTACACTTGGCTCTACACATCATAGACATAGAGCCTTATCCCTTAACTCGACACGTCATCAGCCAAGAACACAGTCATCCGATTCTGACATGCCTCGCTTCACATCTGATTCTGAGGCTGAATCCGAAAACCTACTGAAATATTGCCAACTAACCCCATGGCTGGATCATAATATGACCCCCTCTTCACCAGTGTTATTGGAGATACATCGACAAACCCTTCTACAACTGTGCCACTCATGGTAACAACAACCCCTTTAGGAATGCCCAATATAGGGGCCACTCCACCTTTAGGTATGCCCAACACAGGACTACCTCCTATTATGGGTATGCCCAACATAGGAATCACACCCTCTCTCATTACCTCAACCCAAATCCCAGGAATTCCTGGCATTATTCCTAACCCCTCTGCAACCCATGTTGCACTTGGGAGCACTGGCCCACCCCACACCACAACGGTTGGAGGACACATACCTTCAATACCTAGCATACCCTTAGGAGCCACTGGACCACTACATAATGCCACCATTAACAGTTATGTCCCAGTCACTACGCCACACCCATCTGCTAGTTTACCATACATGGCTAGTCTGAACTTATGCTGCACCACAAACCACATATGTTGCACACACAAACCAACCGATGGATTCAAATACTCATCATCTACTTATGATGTCATCATCCGACATGAATCTCCAAACGTGTCGAAACCAATATGCTCCCATTGCACCTAAAAATGTTCTCCCTATGATTGAACAACCAGTTCAAAATGCACCTACATCGTTCATCTCCATAGTCAGACCCAGGATTTATTCGGATACTCCCATGACAAGCACTTTCCCATCAATCCCACCTCCTTTCCAGGTAACTAAAGTATCAGATTTGTGCACCTTATCGCACAATGAACAACAACATCCTCAACAATATCAACCACCGCCACAAGCACCCATAGTACCTAGTCATATCGGAACAACACCGATTCACACAATCCCGTTTTTGTTCCCATTTTTCAGGAGTTGTCAGCATGCCAGTAATGGCTACACTTAACCTTCCAGGTTTAACGTTAGGAATGCATGTATGGTACTTACCTGCCCCAAATCCCCCACCGACTCCAACCGTTGTCCTACAACCAGTACAACCTATGAATATGTCAAACCATCCACCACCTGGCATACCAAACCCCCAAAATCGCCCACCACCTGGTGGTTCGAACCCCCAAAACCAATCAATTCCAACAGGGGGCAATACATTGACATCTAGTTATGTCCCCCCTCAATCTTGCAACACTGGGGGAAGAGGTCTACCAACCTACAACACTGCACCCACCACTCGCACCCTCCAATGACTCCCAAATTAGCTATGAATCCCCCAACCCGTGTGCTCCCTAAGTGCTCCTTGTGTGACGATATTGGCCATGCCACCCATCTATGTCCACAACTACCAGCACTTCAAGAACACATGAATATGTTGGATGATGACACCAATGTTCCAGTTGCCAAATTAGAATTACCACCTCAACCTCATGATAAATCATTGCACACAAACCATCCTTGTGCAATATGTGGAATCTACGGCCATTATTCACAGCACTGCCCCGATCTCCCAAATTACAGAGCAACACTATACGAATTGAATAATGTCGACCTAGATATATCCCCTCCTCTCATTGAGAAAATTGATCCCCCACCATCTTCCTCCTCAGAAGATATTAACACAATTTAAATGGTTTCCAATGAAGACCCCTTTGACCGGCCGACCCCTTCCATTGATCCCTCCGAACCACATATTCAACCTTTTCAAATCCAAGAGGAAACCACACGTCCATAGCATGGGGGCAGGCCCAAAACTTTTCCTACTCATCATCATCGTGATTCTCGTCGGAGATACTGGGGGCATCCACCCCACAAGGGGAATACCCCATCATCATATCATCACTTCAGTATGCGACCACGACCCACAGCCTCATGGTACAGCCCCTCGCCAGCAGTTGCTCGATGCCCTGTTGATCCCTCTCTGAGACAACATCTGCACCACATTGACACCCCTGAGTTAGGGAGCATAATAGATTACCTCGACCCTGGGATAA